>VZTE01006108.1:1625604-1707329 GCA_013397775.1 Eulacestoma nigropectus | reverse complement strand
GGGGGGAGAAGAAGAGAACAAGAAATGGTTGTTTATCTCTTATTATGTGGCACTGATGACAATAAAAAATAAATTGGTTATAAAAAAATAATTGGGTATTTGACAGCACTCTGCAGCATCACTCTGCCAGCCTTTAAAGGAGAGAGGAAAAAACGATCATAGTGAACTTAAGGAAGGTGAGTGAAATGGCAGAAAGACTAGTATTCCTCTGGGAATAGCTAGACTGTGGAAGACATTGTTCTCCTCCTCCTTTGTCTGAAGGTCCAACTTTGTCCAGCCTAGCAGAAGATTTAATAGACTGTATTTGATCATCCCTGTAGCTAAGTCACTGATGACGATCTTTGACTTTTTCTTGCTCAGGAGAGAGTACATGCAACTTGTCCCGTATCCCTGGTATTATTATATTTCCCAGGTATATGCATGCAGCAGCTGCAAATGCTTTATTTATTTCCTGTAATGGCCAGTTGCGGGAATTTGCTTTACTTATGCCTTGTTTTGACCTTTAAATAATCCCTTGATGGTTTTGACCATTACCAGATAGCAAAAATCAGGCTAAATTACCACATGGTCAAGTAAAGCAGGCATCATTTTCAACATATGCTTTTAGTGAATAGCTTTCAAAATACTGTGCTTATGGGAATTTTAAACGATTAAGTAAACCAGAAGAGAACAAAGAAAGCAAAAGAGAATATATCAAAACCAGCTTACTTTGAATTATGGCTATCACAAAGAAACCTGAATATAATCTTTTGAGCAGTCTGAACTTCAACCATTTTATGTGATGGTTTTGTAAAAAAGTGAACAAGGAGCTGTCATTTGTAAAGTAATATATTTTTCCCTCTCTGGAAAAAAAAAAAATCATGGTCACAGAGATTGTTTTGATTAATTATTAATACACTGTGCCATTCTACTTTTGCAACTCTGTTATTAACCCAAGCCTTGATGGCAGCAAGATTTTCTAGCTAATAATAACTATATATGGGCTTCTGAAGTTGTATCCAGGAGCACCTGTGTTTGAGAAGAATGAAGGAGAATAGATTACAACCAGAATTATAGCACCATACAATACCTACCTTCTGAGAGAATTGGCAAGCCCAGCAAATGTCCACAGCACAAGTTTTGTTTTGCTTCTTTTCCATGTGGCCCAATACCTTTCCAGCAGGAATAATTCAATGCTGAGAGATGTACCACAAAGAGAAATGTGGCAGAAATTCTGTTCCTAATTCAGTCATCTGCCTCACATGATGCCAAGCACTTTTGGAATCTAAACAATTAGCACATCTGGTAACTAATGTAACAAAGGTGAGGTAAATGTTATCTGTAGGAGAGAGGAAATAGAAAACAGAGAGGTGATGGATGCAGTAGGATTTGGTGACAGGGCAATGTGCTTTGAGGAATGTGATCGGGGAGCAAAGAGGAATGAAATGATGTAAAAACAACAGCACTGTAAAGAGAAGTGAGGCAGAGCATAACGTTATTAAGCTAATGGTTGGAAGCATTAGAATACTGAATTCACTGTGGATGGAAGCAGTACAAATATGCACAGTATGAAACAGAACATTATGATAAAGAAAAAAGAAGAAGTTAGAATGCATTTCCCTGAGGATTAGGTTATTTGTTTGGATGAATGTATTGCAGATTTTGGGACTACATTTTCAAGCATAGAAATACCATTTATTTCAAGAGTTATCTGCTACATACAGACTACATAGATACATTTATTTATTTATGCACATATGCATAGATACAAACAATAACTTTAGTAATTTCTGACACAGAATGAAGAGAATGTGACTGTATTTTTAGCATACAGATACAATGAAGATTATTTTCTGGAAATAATAGATTCTCAAAAAGGCTGAACACAGTTCCCAGAGCGAGACACTCAGCATGTTTGAATTAATGTTCCTGAGTGCTCCCTTGTTAGTGCTAAGCATATAGTTTAAATAAAGAAATCACATTCAAGGCTCCAAATACAATTTGTCAGCTTTGCTTCTGGGAAGTGTGAAAGCAGCAAAAGTGAGAGTCATTTATTCACCATCTGTTCAGCAGCTCACCTCTTTATCACACAGAGATGCAGAAGATACAAAGTTTAGTAAGTTTTCAGACATCAGGCTGGTAAAAGTGAAGACAGGACATTTTTTATTAACCTTATGAACAGAGATTCACTGGGTTTCCATATGTCCCACAACTTAACAGGATCACTAAAAATATTAACCATATCACCCCACTGCATTTAATTTTTACAGTAGTATGTAGTTAGTATCTTAACTGCAAAATATGGCAATTGAGTGATTTGGGGTAAGTTTTTTTTTTAAGGTTTCATGAGTGGGAGAAAGGGGAGATCATGAGAGAGGGAGTGTAATTCAGAAAGGAGACTGAATAACAGACAGGTGTTCACAGCTTGCTTACTGTAATAAACTCGGCTGCACTACTTCTTAATCCAGCTGTTAATACCATTCATCTGTGTATTTAAAGCTAGAGAGCCTATCTAACTTACAGTGTCTGCCTACAGATATTTCTTGTGCAGTCCTGAGTACTGGCTGTCATTTCTATACATTCTCATAATAAACAGTTATAATTTTGATCTTTTATAAAAAAGTGTTTCTTTGCACTTGGGGGAAAAAAAGTTAAATATTCTAGATTTGCAGCAGTTCTGTATATCTAATGTATATACAAGTTTCAGAAAACCTTATAGAAGCATGAAAAATGCCTTCTTGAAAATTCAGCATTACTGCGATATGAAAGAGTAACTTGTTGCAGTAGCGGAAACACCATTTTTCCCTCTGCAGAGTACTGATAATAAAATAGATTTTCATCAGAAAAATAGAGTAGGATGCCTCATATTTATATAAATTAGTGACACTCTTCTTGTGTTGTCACACTCAGCCTCTCCAGACTGTGCAATACAGAATGAGATCTCACACACCCCTGCACTCAGACTTAATCTGCAATAACTTGAATGTTTCCATAGGAGATGACAAAATCCAAGAGTGGTTCATTACCTAACAATAATGTGAAGGTTAATGGGTGTCGTCACTCTACCTGTACGACATTCAGGTTTACAGATCAGTTTGAGTGCAAATCAGACATCACAGTCAATAGGAAGTGACCTCTCTTGCCCCGTATACCTGGTTACATTGTCCACGTCACTGTCATTTTCATACTGTTAGCACTTTTACACTGCTCCTTGTTCTTATGTTTAATGCAACAACTTCTATTTCTGCTGAGATTACAGACTTCTGCATCCATTCCTGGCTGATCAACTTTGTTGCCTGTTTTCAACTGAATGTTGAGGATGAACAGGCGGGGCTGGGAAGCACCACAATGTCAGACACAAAGGGAGGGGAAAAAAAACCACAACAGGAGTCAAAGAGGCACGCTTGTTCTGCAGCTGGGGAAGTGAGAAGCAGTTCTTGGACTCCCACACAAACTATCTCTCAGTCTTCACTGGGACTGCTTGTGGAGGATAATCAGGAACAGAAATCTGTCACAGAGACAAAAAACTGTAACATATAGTGCAATTTAAATCCTTAATGAAGCTACAGGGCAGAAGAGCTGTACTGACCTGCAGATGAATTGTTTAGAACCCTCCCTTGGCCACATCCAAAGCACTGAACAGCACACTTGCCCAGGTACTCTAGAGTAGCTTCCAACAGAAAACACTGTGCTACTTGAGTTATTGTTCATCTCTGCCTCCCTCCAGTAGCTAAAAGGAGAGGGTAAATCATGTTTAGCCTCTGTACCTGCCAAGCAGTACTACCGCTTTGGGAAGCTGCCTGTCGCATCTCCTATTAATGAGCACAGAACTCAGAGCTCCCGACCTGGGAGCAGCAGTATCAGCACATCCCTCGATGCTCCTCTTGGTGTGATAGACAGTGAAGTACCTGCTAAGTCTTGTGGCTGCATGCCAGCATCCAACCACAGCAAGATCATATTCTGTCAGAATACATCTCTGACCAGAAAAAAAATAACTGCATGAGTTTTGAGAAATTAAAGAATGCAGGTGATGATATCAGCAATTTTCAGATTATTGAAAATAATAGAATTTTCAGGAAAAGCAGGAGGTTGCCCACTTGTTTAAGTCCTTTCTGCAGTATGGCTAGCAAGGAACTGTGTCAATGGCCCTTGATCCCAACAAGCCATGAGGCAACTGCCCCAGCCATTTAAAGCTTCTTGCCCCTGGCAGCAGAGAAGGATGACAGCATCCTGGGTTTTAATACAAGGATCGTAGCTAGTAGACTGAGGGAAGAAATCATAACCTTTCACTCGGTGTTTCAAATAAACTAAAAAGAGATTCTAAGAGATAAAAAACCCCAACAGAACAAGAAGGCTAGTAGGTAGAGACCAAAGTTCCTACATGAAGATCTGAGATCAGATGAGATGTAAATACTTGTTTCATTGCTGAGACACGTGACTCTTACAAGTCATTTCTAGAAGGATTCAAAGATCTATTTTCTCTAAGTGCATTCCTCCACTCTGCATTTATTTGTGATAATTTGGGGTTGATGTATGTAACCTTATAGGATGCAAGCCAATGACTCCTCCTCTCTGTTTGGTGAAAAACTACACCTCTGGAAAAAATGCAATGAAGCAAAAAGACAAAATTGTATTAAAAAAACAAGTTTATTTTTCCTTGTGCCTGTTATTAAACATTAACTTTTCATTGCTTGAAAGCTTTACCCTAAAGTCTAGTAAATATAATCAAGCTCTAATTAAATGTTAATGTAGAGTCAGTGTGTTAAAAATTCATAAGGAGTGAGCAGATGCTGTGTTTCAGTCAGCATGGTTGAATCGACAGGATCAGATCCCAGCTGTGGAAATCCTGTCACTTGACACACTGGCAGAGCAGCTCCTGTTGGCTGTACATTCTGAACCACTTCCGTGAGTGGCACACTTGTTTAGGACACAGATGCAAAGGTAGAGCCACCTCTGACCTAGAGGCTGTGTTCAGCCCACACTCCAGTAGCTGGGCCATGCTACTGGCATCTGATGTGAGAGTGCAAAAAATCAACTGATCATCTGCCCCTGACACACAACACGCTCATATTGCATTTCTAAAAAGTCATATCTCACTTTTGCATTTTTACAATCAGTTTTAAGTTCCAATTCTGAAAATAGAAATCCTGCACTATACTTCTACTTGACATAATGATCATTATTTCCAATAACGTTTTATGAAAAAATGATTTCTCATTAAAAAAATTAATTTTGAAACTGTTAATGAAACATGACACTGGAAAAAGGTCAGGTTTTCTCTTTCATAAAAAGTAGGGATGAAATGCCAATAAGAGCACAAGATTAAGTTTCCACAAAAGCTTTTAATGTTGTATTTGTCAGTTCTAAATGAACACTAAATAAAATGAATATATTTCTCACTAACGGAAACTGACTAAACTATTACTTCATCTATTATTGCTCATTTACCTGTTATCTTGGTCTGATTTTAGCCTATAATTTAGGTTAGATACATAACTGAACGCCTTACTAGGCAGTGCCACCATGGAGTCATAAAATTTCTTCTATGACATCTTTTCCCTCCTTCTTATAATTGGGACCTAGAACTGTGCCTGACCCTTTTGTGCATGCTATAAAGATGAAGGAAGTTTCCTTACTCCTTGCCACAAAAAGCCTGGCCATGCACAAAACAAAGCACAGCTCTTCGGCAGCCATCACAGCTTGAATAATTAATTATCTTGGTGGAAATAACCCTGACAGCCATTTTGCTTGACTCATGACCTTGTGCTGTGTCTGCACAAATGACAGTGTTACAACCAAGTCTCTCTTTAAAGTTTTATGTTCTGCAACAGTGCTGAGTCAGGAAGTGGTTACTATTGCAAATGTACGCTGCGTGCACATTTTTCCTACTGTTTTTGTGTCCATGATGTAAAGAAAGGCAAAACCCAGCAGAAATTATGAAATAGCAATGTCTGTCGCTATAGTTTTTCATAGAATCGTAGAATACTTTGAGTTGGAAGGGAGCTTTAAAGGTCACTTAGTCATTACTGATGCTGCATAGAATTGCTGGAAACATTTTCACAATCATTATACCTGCCTAAAAAAATGCTGAAAGTCATTATTCCTTTTCACAAAATGAGTCAAGCAAGAGATTGTTTCCACAGATGTTTTAAAAGTATGTTGTCTCTGAGGGAATCTTACTACAGCACTTTGATTAAACCTTAAGAAGCTTTTTCTCATTATTTCTCTGAATTTTTTCTTTCCTTTATGTACATACTCCTGAATTTTACTAACACAATGTGCAATCTGTTGCAGACAGACTGCTTCGACTTTTTTTAAATTATTTTTTCCTATGGTTTTAATTTTCTTACAAATAGAAATTGATTTTCCAGGTATTGTCAAATATCAATACGGTGGAAAAAGGAAGAGGTTCTGGACAAGCTGGGTTTTTTTGCTGATTGTATTCGTATATTAGATTCAGTTTTCCTCAGTTCTGGCATTTAAGATTCCCTACACCAGTCATCATTACATGAGTGGGTGTACAGTAGAGTAATGCATGTGTGTTTGGCATCTGGTGATCCTTCCCTGGGTGGTTGGTTTACTTGCCAGGGAAGAATCAAGGAGTGGGACTATATCTCCTGGGCCACCTCCAAGGGGAATATGCTGTTCTGTAACTATGTGAGCTAGAGCTAGAAAACTAGCGGCAGAAGTGTAAGGCATCTATTGCAGACAGAGTGGGAAAAAAAAATAGGATTCCTTAAGCACATGAAAAGTTCACAAGAAATTATGGGTCTTACAGAAATTCTTATTGATGTGTAGTGTTGTAATGCCTCTGAAGGGATTTTCTTAAGATCTACATTTGTACGAAAATGCTTGGTGTTGCAAGTATGTGTGGATGTCATGGAATCTGCTTTGGTTCTGTAACTCAGTGCAATCCCACCACCCCTCAAAAAACCTCAACAAACAAACCAAACCAAGCAAATAAAAATCCCGCCCAAACCAACCAATCAAAAAAGCAAAAGCAAAAGAAACTCCCCCACTTCTTAGCACTGGACGTAGATAATATTCTCTTTTCTTTTGCATCATAGGGTACCTGACTTCTGGATGAATCCATAGAAAGTCCCCATTCCATATTCTTTAAATGTGAACACTGTAAAACAGCTCATGTTCTTACTGTTTCTTTGGCTTTTTACTTCTGACAGGCACTGTGCCTGCAGATCCCAGATGTAAGAAAAGTTAGCTTTAAAATCAAATTCTGATGGAAACAGAAGCCTGACTCTTCTCCAGCATCCACATTTTCCTGGGCACAGAAACATCCTCGTGTTTCTAGGCCTGATTTTTGTAGGAAGCATTATTGTGGCCAAAAGAGAGAAGAAGATCTGACAAAGGCAGCCACGCCCAACTTGTTCTAACTGGCACCATTTGTAAAAGGTTTTGGAGCTTGAAACTGATTTCTAAACAAGATGTTACCCAAGTGTTTAGTGAGGTGTTGAGTTCACCTTGAAACCCATATCTAGTTTTTGCAACACCAGTGCCTTCCAATTAAAATTCCTGTCCAGATGATATGCTGAGAATATTTTATATTGTATCATCACGTCTTTTGCCAAAAAGATATCACCAATCTTGTGCATTTTAAAGTTATATCAGATTTGTAGTTTTATTTAATCTTAATGGTTAACTAAATAATAGTATGATTTTTCTTTTTAAATCACAATAACACCTTTTGGGGAAAAGCATGTGCTGAAGTTGAAGATGTTAGCTTGATTTTTTTTTCTGACATCTAATTAAAGGATTGCATAATTAAAAAAAAAGGTTAAAATCAAACTAGAAATAAAAGTATGACAACCAAATGAATAAATGAATGAATAAAATAACTTCTGAATTAGATTTTTATTTTCTGAGATACAGTATTCTGACAGTAAAACTTACGCAGTCTTTACAGAACGTAACATTTTTGTTTTTGAAAGACATGGTGAGAACAGAGATAATTTCTTTTCTATGATCAATTGCAGTTCAAAATCACTGAAAATCGTTGTAATCTCAATGCCATTTAAATCAGTGACAAAACTTCTTCAGTGTAGCTGTGATTTAGTTAGGTTATCTTTTTTAATGCACCGTGGATGAACAGAGCTGTATTTATAATGTAGTAGTTTCTCTATAAGTACATTTTTACAGTCACACTCATTAAATCTATGTGTCGTTTCCACACAGCTGAAACCTTACAGACAACTTTGCAACTTCTTTCTTTTGTAAACTTGGAGGGTTTTTTACTAATGCTTTCAGTGCATTTCAGGGCTCATTTACATGTATACAGGTTTTCACGTGAATTTTGTAACTATTTGCAATCACAGGTTTATGCTACATAGTAGGATATTGAAAGGCAGGAATGCTTTGTTTCTTGCTATATACAATGCTGAATGAAAATTGTTGAAGTCACAGCAAAACCAAGTTGAATACAGGTTAAAGAGCATTTACCATCTTCAATATTTGCTCTGGAAGTAAGTGAGTTTCCTCAGCATTTTATTTTCTGCTGCACTACTAGCTGAAAACAAGGAGCATAATCTCTCTGTCTCCTGTTGTTCCCACTTTAACACTCCCCACGGGACACATCTTTTTGCAAGATCAACATAAAAAGAGCAGTTATGTCTCTTCATACTAGCTGGCTGCTAAAATCATTAGAATCATTGCAAGCTGGAGCAGAATCTGGTCCATGCAGTTGACTAGGTTTTCTTTTGTGCTTGACTTCAAGCACCAAGAAATAGGACTGGTGGGTTGAAATGAGAAAAAGAGGGAAAGAAAATCCTACAGGCAGAGATTTCCAAAAAACAAGAAGAGTTGGATATGCCTGAAGTGTTTTGACATAGACGAAGAGGTTGGAAAGCAAGTTTCCATGAAGAACGTGGATTCCTGGAGTGCTTGAGTCTGACTGTGTCCTGGGAATCACAGGACTGTTTCTTCCTTGTAAATACAAAGACAATGCTGCACAAATATCTGAGTATGGCCTCTGATTTCCATTCCATTGGAAGATCATCAGGAAAGCCCCACAAACTGATTATTTTCTTTACAAGTGGTTATATTTTATCAATTTATTGGCAAAAAGGAATTAAAAAGCCCTGGGTTTCCAAAGACTAGAGCACAGATTCATTTGCTTTGTGATGGTATGCTAATCCATAGCACTTCTGCTTTGATAATGATAACAAAAATGGACAAAAAAAAAAAAAACATAGTAAAAAACTTGGATTTATATAAAGCTTTTTGTACAAATAATGATCTTGGAGCACTTTATTCAAGAGTCAGAGAAAAATGAACATTGTCTTAGCTCGGGGGAAAAAGGTATGATCCTGACATAGTCTTATAATATGAAAATAATTTGCTGCACTTCATTATTTTCAAAGGGGAAGAGAACAAGCATAAACTGATGATGATTAGCAGCAAGCAATCACAGACAGGCTCCAAGGAATTTGTGTTGCCTAAGCTGTTGTACAAAGCATATTTTTGACTGTGATTATTTTCATCTATTTTACACTGGATACTCTTTCTTTTTCTTTTTTTTTTTTTTCTTACCAGCTTTCCAGATTAAATTTAATTACAAAGCAGCCAGATTTGTACCTAGAGTAGAAGTCAATAGACTGCAACAGCATTAAGGAGATTAATGTGCTCTGTGAGTTAAAAGTTGAACTTTCTGAATGAGGATTTTCACGAAGTTACTTGTTGAAATTATCAGTCCAATGCATACACAAAAACAAGACTGGGTGCATCACATGTAGATATGGAACAAGAAAAAGAATTTGTTTGTGGTTTTGTCAACTTTTGGGACAAATGTGACAAAATGAACTGCATCAAAATCAAAGACCCAATTCTGCAAACCTCTGTTCATGAGTTCTTCATGAGTACTTCAGAGCTCAAAGGTAACAGTGAACTGATGTAAAAATTCCTTCCAGGTTGGTTTAGTTCTCCATATCTGGCTAACAAGTGGAGATGAAGAAATGCATCTGTCTCAACATTGTTGAGAGGGAGTTGAATTTAATGATTATGGAGCAACAATAGAAATGACTGACTCACACAATCTCACCTGTGTAAATATGCAACTTAGAAAAAACATTTTAAACACTTTAGCATCATTCACAAGGCATGGTGAATATTAGGGAAGGTCAAACATATTTTTCCAGTCATTATATTGAAAACACAAACACTGTGTTG
This sequence comes from Eulacestoma nigropectus, assembly GCA_013397775.1. Lineage (NCBI taxonomy): Eukaryota > Metazoa > Chordata > Aves > Passeriformes > Eulacestoma > Eulacestoma nigropectus. The sequence continues at coordinate 1,697,171 of VZTE01006108.1, read as the reverse complement.
AGGCCTGGTTTAAATTATGTATAATCATCATGGGCAAGCAAGTGGAACCATGAGCCAGCAATGTGCCCTTGTGGCAAAGGTATCTGGGGGTGCTTTACAGAAGGCATTGCCAGCAAGTTGAAAAAAGTTATCCTGCCCCTCTACTCAGGCCTGGTGAGGCTGTATGTGGAGTGTTGTGTCCAATTCTGTGCTCCTCAGTATGAGAGAGACATGGAGCGCCAGGATTGGGTCCAGCAGAGAGTGACAAAGATGATTATGGGACTGGAGCATCTCTCTTACGAGGAAAGGCTAAGGGAGACGGGATTGTATAGGCTGGAGAAGAGACGACTGGATCTTACAAATGCTTACAAACACCTTAGGGTGTCAAGAGGGTGGGTCCTGACTATTTTCCGCTGTGCCCAGCAACAGGATTAGAGGCAATGTACACAAACTGAAACACAGGAAGTTCCATCTGAATATGAGGAAAAACTTTGCTTTGAGGGTGGCAGAGCACTGGAACAGGCTTCCCAGAGAGGTTATGGGGTCTCTTTCTCTGGAGATACTGAAAACCACCTGAATGTGACCCTGTGCAATCTGAGCAAATCTGAGCAAATGTGCTTTAGCAGAGGGCTGAACTAGATGATCTACATAGGTCCCTTCCAACCCCAACCATTCTGTGATTCTGTGGTTCTGTGATTATGTGATTTTCAGTAGTTGGCACATACCTTTTTTTGTATTAGTACCCTCTAGAACGCCTGCTGAATTTGGATTAGTTTTAGAAAGGGCAAGAAGTAATAAATGCTCACTCTATAGCTTCTCTAGACAGAATCCATGGCTCCATCTTTCCTTTTTTTCCTCTTTTTCTATTTTATTCCTTCCTTGACAGGCTGCCTCAATATTGGAGGTGATTCTGGAGAACTCCGAAATTTCTAAAAAGTAGTTTTAAGCTGGTACTATGTCTCAAAATAGGAAGCTAGACTGATATGTGGGAAAATATCTTTTACCTAATATCCTGGATATCAGGAGTAGGCATTCTCAGGTGCCCAGTCTTCTTCCCTATAAATAGATTTTGTTGGAAAATTAGCTCTTTCTGGATTAGGTATAGTTTAGCTGCAAGCATACATGATATGTGAATAATAAACTGCCACAGTAAGCAACACAATGTTTTATGGATGTATTCTCAAAATCTTGACCTATAAACCCCATTTGACCTCTCTAGGAACCCATCTACATTTAGCAGTTGAATTTTTTAGAATTCACTAGTGTTCATCTAATCATAAGGCATTTTCAGGTCTGTCTTCCTTCCACATTGTGTAATGCAAATTTTACCAAAAGAACATTTTAATATAATTTTATTTGTATTTTTCATGTTCTTGGAGAATCCTCTGCTTACTTAGATACAGGTTGCTTTAAAGTAGACAGTCTTTAGATTATCTATGTAAACCTTGGAATTTCCTGGTTTAAGATATCAGTACTTGTGGAAGCAGTTATATTTTTCTTAGAAATTTTAATATGAAATTTTTAGGCCTGTGGAAGGGAGAGCACTGTTTTCCATAATTCACCCCTGCTGTACATTTCTTGTCCCTCCCCATCCCTCCGTCTATAATGGTCCTTCCATAGGTGCTTGGATTCTTTAATTCCAAACTCTCAGTCCTTTTTACTCTGTTCATATTCTAAATTGTCACACCAAGTATCAGAGCTTAGGCAACCTCCTCCGAGTCTGAGTCAAATTCTTTGTACTTGTTCTGAGGGTATGTTTATGTGATGTCAGATGAGTGAGTTAGTTTGTTTAATGAAAATATGTCCCACAGTTGGAGATTTATGTTGCTCAGCTGAGGCATTCTAACAGCATGTATATGTTCCTTTTCTGTTGTTATGACAGGCACAGTTGATTAGCTGGGCCCAGTTACATCTTTTGTATGTAAATTCTGAGGTGATAGGCGCTCTCTTGTTAGCATTCTTATTTTCAGATCAGGCAAGAACAGTGCAACCTGACCCTGGGTCTTCACATGTGAGCAGTGTGTCTGGCTCACTGTGCCACCTAGCCTTCAAACAGTAAATATCTCCGCAAATATTAACCATCTGCAACCTTCGCATTTGCATCTACTAAGTGCTTCACTGCTTGAGGTTTGCATTAAGTTCTCTTTGACACAGTTGGAAAATTCATCTTCTTCCCAGACCTCGGAAGCATCTACAGCATCTGTCAACTGTGGGGAGATAAATGATAGATAGGAATGGCTGTTATTCCAACCAAATAAAGGGAAAAGGACTGGCACTGAAATCAGGCTGTGGGTGGGGGTGGAGGATGGTTCTTTCATTTCTATTTTTCTTTTTCCTTTTACACAAACTTCTTGGCATTGCAAACGGCAGTTGGCACTAACTACATCAGGAACCTAAGGACCATGTCTCCAAGATATATTTACTAAAGCATGATACTCACAATAAAATCTGCTCTAACAGTTTTACAGTACAGTAGAATCAAGTTTTGATCTCTCACGTGCAATCAGTATCCTGTTTTGAACTGACTGTTTTTATTTCAAGAAATCAGTCCTGTAGCACAGGAACAAGCCAAGAGGAACTCTGTATACCCCACTCCTGACAGGGTTCAAGGCTAGTTTGGATGGAGTGCTGGACAATGTGATCTCATGAGAGGTGTCCCTGCCATGGACAAGGGAATTGGAACTAAATGGTTTTTAAGGTGCCTTCCAACCCAACCTATTCTCTGATTCTATCGGTATTAATTGTTGTTATTATTATTAGTAGTAGTAGTAGTAATAGTAGTAGTACTATTACTGCTATAATTACAACTACTACTACTACTACTACTACAACAAGTTTTCCAGAAGCAAATTAAATAGAGACATATCATTCTATATACAAAATATTTGCTTTGAGGAGAGGAATCGCAGTCTAATATATTTAGTAAAGGAGAGCAGATGTTCCTTTCCTCCCCCTTTTCAGGAGGGCAGGCAATTGCCCTCTCTTTTATTATCTCAAAAGACTGATTAGGAACTTTCTACTTAAGTGGTTTTGGCAGTCATTGTCTTGGCTGGCACAATGTCATAATTATGCTTCTATAAATCTTTATATTTCACCCATTCTGTCCTAAGCGAGGTTGCTATCCTGTCTTAATTTGCATCTATCCAAACTTATTTTGAAGTGGAACATAAAAAATAAACATTAATTTTACATTAAACAGAACCAGCAAAATATGATGAGAATTCATTACTCCTTTTTCTCAAATCCATGAATGTCTTTCTTCCATGAGAAGACTCCTGGATACACATTATTTTAATCACCTTTAAATAAGCATATATTAAATTGGTAAAATAATTACATTTAAAGTTTTTTGTAATATTCTGGGTTACATATTTTCTGCTGCCTAATTATCTTCAGAGTTCATTATGTGCCTATATTGTTATCCAACAGAAGAATAGATAGCACCAGGCTACTGCTCATGCTAGAGGGATCGAAGGCATTTCCACATACATTTTGAGGCAGTCTGATATGATCTGCTCTTGACAGCCAATATCTTCCTGCTGCATGTTCAACTAGAATTATTGTCCTCGAGATGGCTTATTAAAAAGGTGTATAGATGGGCCACTGAAGTTCTCAAATTTTCCCTGACAATATCTCTATCTTTGTATGATTTTATTATTAACCCTCACTCAGGATTTCCTGGAATAAATGATTTGATTTTCAATTAATTGCTGCAACTGAGAGTTGAAGCCATTAGCAAGCTTTTGGCAAATAGCTGGGCATCAGTATTTATTATAGACACAGATGCATGAGAGGTGCAATCAATTTTGTCTTTGTTGGATTTCAACTTCAGTGAATTGTTCATTGATTTTGGAATTTGAGAGGATTCTAGGAAACTATTAAACAAATGGGCAATTTTGGGAACCATTTTATAACACATATAGTCACAGCCTAGACAATAGATGTCAAACCATTTACACAAAGGTCCTTTTCAGTCTCATTTGGTGCACATGAACTTTCACCTCATGACGTATTAGCCCATGGTAAATTGTGTTATTTAGGCAATTTCTCCTTTAGATATGAATGAGAATTAAAAACCAACACGGAAACATCTCATGTACGGATTTTGTTTGGTCAAAATTTTTCTTCCCATTAATACACTATTATTTTTGAATTTTGCTATTCTAATATCATGTGGTGGCTTACCTGGTACATTAGAATTCCAGAATTCAAATCAGTTTTAAAATAAATTTTTCTTCCTATGTTTTGGGCATGTAGTTATTTTCCCCTTTAAAATATATGGAATTATTTGACAAATTTCATGGATTTACACAGTTAGTTTACCCAAGGCCCATTCTCTGAGTTTTGTGTAGGATGCATTGTACAGTTTTCCTAACAAGGTGGAGATAAACATTTTTGCATCAGCTCAGATTTCCAGACCAGAAAAATCCTAGAGATAAAACTCCCCAGAAGAAAACTCCCAAAATGCATTGAAATCATTGTTGAAACATTTAGGCATATAAATATTTTCTAGAAACTGTCTTTCAAGCACTTTGAAAATGTGACTCTGTCACATAATTATTCATCAAAGAGTTAGATTTTATTATAGTCTATTCAATATTTGTGGTAGTGTATCATTTAGAAGAGCATTAATTTTCTCTTCTATGGCTATAAACATTTTCATGGCCAAGAAAGAGTGTATGTGTTGCTCATAAAATTTTTTTTCTTTGCAATAGCACAGGAAAATAAGGAGAAATCTTTTAAAACAGGATTATTTTTTCACTCCCAGGATGTAGAATTTTTTATCCCAAACCTTATGCTATCTTCTCTTGTCAGCAGTGTGTATAAGCCTATCTTAATAGTTTAATATCTCATCAGCAAAAATTATAACTTCAAATGAAAATCTATGCATTTCTCCCAAGAGAATGGTTCTTTTTTATTACCTCTGCACTCATCTATATAAATTTTAACATCATTTTCTTTCAAGAGTGTGAGGTTGGTTTTTTCATCAAATATAAACTGTATAGAAAACAATATAATTGACCTCTTTTTTATATACTTTTTTTTTCAAGTTTGCAATACACAAAGTTTCTTCTTATGCCAACCACCATTTCATATATCTTTTATTTTCTTATGAAAATGTTTTTGTTTAAAAATGAATTTTTGATAGTTTTTCTTAAAATGAGCCCTTGCTACTTGAATTGATACACTGAAATACAGGAGTATAGGCTGTCATTAATCTCAGTATTTTTTTTGTTCAGATACTGTAATGCCTCCTTATCAAACACAATGGTTTTGTGTTCACTGCTTTTTTTTCCCCCTTAGTGCTAATCCGATTATAGCATTCTCTCATTCAGACCAACCATATTTTTAGTGATTGTGTGCTAGCTGAGCATTCTCTTTTCATTTAGTTTTCTTAGCCTGCTCCTTCTTCAGAGAAAAATAGGTGTCAGATAGTAAACTTACCATCCTTTCCTACCAATCACCCTTCATGGAACTTTAATTTTCCAAAGATTTGGAGATTTTTTTTTTTAATTAACAAATCTAATAATAACATTTGTAAACATCTTTTTAAGATAGAATCACCATCCTTAGATTGAAATAAGCTGGTATGAGTTTTTTGTATTATACTAAAGATAGTAAATAAATTTTTTTATTCATGATTTGTTTAAACATCACTCTACAGTAGGAATCAATTTCTCCCTTAAATATTCAGTTTTAGATTAGCAGGAGAAATACATTGTGTGTTAATGAATAAGGAAAAGAAAAACTATCCTGGTACATCCTTTCCTATTATACTACTAAGTAACATTACCCACAGTTGCCCCTTTAGTCTGAATCTGCCTTGTTGTCAGATGTGATAAATTCTCATTCCACTTTTTTGCTTTACATAAAACTGCTACTGTAGACTCATGTACTGACATTGCTTGATATAAATAATTTTTTTTAAAAAAGAAAAGTTTTAGAATTTTACATATTCCAGAAGACCTTTAATGTTTCCCCTTAATTATCTTCTCTCCTGTCTACTTGGTTGCTAGTCCTCATTGCTGCCTGTGCCTTTTGCTCCCTGCAGAAGATGTCATTTAGTGTTCTGGTTGTGAGGCTGTTGAAATATGACCTATTACCAAGTCAGGGGAGATCCTATCCTGGGTTCATTTATCTCTTTAGGACCTTTTAGCTCAGAGTGTGATTTCAGGCTTTCAAGAATTTTTACCCATGAACAAAGTTGTGTGTTAGAGTTACCTTTTTATCACAAGGCTATAGTTTTATCACAAGGCTATAGGTTTTATCATATCACCTGTATGAGAACACCAGCAGTGGATTTTATTAAATTAGCTGAGTACTTCATCGACTACTTTTTAATGTGATGGAGGAAAAATATTGAAAAATAACCAGTCCTTGCATTTACAATACAACATTTCATATCCTAATGACTCTCATTAAGTGATCATCCTTTTTTTCACAGCTGTGGAGGCAGGCAATACTCTTTTAAAAAAAATCCTAGGTGATTTTATATCAAAAATTACTTCTTTCCCCTTTGTTGCAGTGTGTTTTGGGGTTTTTTTTATATCAAATATTCACTTTCTGAGAATTCCTTACTTATTTTAATAGGGATTCCCTTTAGAATTAAATTGGGGTTTGCCTGCTGCTATCCACATATTGCTTCTTAATAAGAAATAATATTTTTATTTCCATCTGGTCTAATTGCTTAATGCAGGGTATTTCTACCTTTGGATTAGACATCTTTTTTCCTTTAATTCTCATGGAGCTGCGGCTCTTTTAGAGGTTTTTCAGATTCCTCTGTCATTTATACACTTTTTTTTTCCTTTGTCAGTTTCTGCAGAGCTCTGAGAAGTAGACCCTGGACTCACGTGGCCTATACAGGAGAGGGGAACATTATTGTCTTAGTGTATCTGAGAGTTTCTTTAAGCTGTTTCCAGCTTCAGTTAGTCTATCAAGTGCTTCTACCTTTCTAGTTTTTTGTCAGTTCCTAGAAGAATATTTGCACTTTGGGTGCCATTGATTTTATTTTAGGTGCAGAATCTCTAATAACCATCTTGTGTGATGGTTATTACACAATAGATAGAAACTTGCCTGTTCAATGTTAAGATTTTTGTTGTTGATGGTATTAATTTTTGATATTAAGATAACCCTAGAGACTGTTCCAGTTACTTCTTTCAATGCCTAAAGAGAATATGGGGTTTTTTTTGGTTGGTTGGTTTTAGTTTCTTTTTAAAGCAAGAAGATTCTTTATAGGAACAACATTCTTATACTTGGTCTCAGGGGTGTCCAGAGACTTTTTGTTTGGGAGCCTCAGGTTTCCAAAGAACTAAACTGTGGCTAGGCATACTCTTTGCCAAATATAGGACTATGTTATTCTTTCCTCCATTGCAGGGAGTGAAGAGGAAGATGACTGTGGCGATACAAGAATGGGCTGCAGGCAGCCTCGGCTTTGATAGGTTACAGCTGTGTCCCTGAGAAGACAGAAAAACAACTTGGAATGCAGGTATGTGTTGATTTCTGTAACAAGAAGCATGTGAGTGACATAACAGAAAGGTATAAAAGCTTATGCTGTAGGACAGTAAAGAGCTGATGCCTGCTGAATCCTGCTGAAGGAGTTGATGTCTGCCACTGTCTTCTGTGTCGGTCTTTTGGCTAACAACAAATGACCAGTGGACTAAGGTAATCTCTCTGGGGCTTAGATCCTTTCACTGAATGAAGCAACCTAGTTTAGCTCCAGATAAGTGAAGTGACAGCTGATTTTTAAAGTAATTTTTCATTATTGTAAAAGGCCACCATAGTACAACATTGCTGTTCCCATGACATCCCTTGAGTCCCAAGCATTTTAGAGAAGAGTGGATTGAAGGAAGGGAAAATACTCTTCCTTCTTCAGGAAGAAGTACTCTACTTTTACATTCTCTGGGTAACAGCAGAAACCAAGAAACCTCTTTCTGCTGCTTCTAGTTTTGCTATGGACTCTCTGAGGAATGTGTTAAAACTTTCTTGTACCAAGTTTTTAATTCTTTTCCAAGTTTCTCTGAGGAAAGTGTATGTGCTCATTGACATTTCCTGGGCTAACCTTGTTTGAGATATCTGCTTACACAAGCCAAGGAAAACAAGTGACCATTAGCCCTGACAAGTGATGGGTCACATGCTGGTGGGAAGTCTTGTTCCAAGGCTCACCAGCCACAATTTTAGCAGTCATCCTGTCTTAATTCCTATTCCTCAGCAAAAACTGCGACACATCAATGTTAACACCATGGGATGCACCAAAGGAGGGCTGTTTTGATCAGACCTCCTGTACATCAAGACAAGTTTCAGTGAGCTCACTCAGGTAGAAAATGAGGACTAGTCCCCATCCACACCTAATGCTGTTAGTTAAAAAAGTGTGATCATCCCTGAATGAAAGGATGAAAATTGTTTTGCTTGAGGAAAAACAATATTGAATTCAATTGTGTAATACTGCACACCAAATTGACTACAACACTCTCTACAGTTAAGTCTGTAGTTCAGCTGTGTAACAGCTGTATTACAGTCCAAGAGGGAGTTTAAGAAGCCTTTTAAACACAAAAGAATACAGTATGTTAGATATTGCTATGGTGCTCTTATATAAAATAAAAATATCAATACATAGAAACAGAGATTCAAAATTTATTTTTTAGTTGACTTCCTTCAGGAAAATATAAGATATTCCTGAGCTTGATCTAGTGCAAGTCCCTGTACTTATGGATTTTACAACAAGGAGGGGAAAAAATGTCAACAATTAAATTAAATCCAGATGGTGGAATAGTAAATCAGGCCGATTCAGTCACTTAGAATTCAAAATTTATAACATGGCTAAGTCAAATAAAGCAAGAAATAAACATCAGGATGATGTAAATGAACACAATACATTTTTGGAACTTAATATATTTTGGTGATATAAAGAAGACTATTGAATACAACTACTGAAATTTTCTTTAATTCATCATTATGTAAAGAATAAAGATAAAAGAGAATAAAACATCTGTCAACTGATCTGATTCAGACTGAATTGATGAAAAGAAACATGCCTCCTCATAAAGGCAATTCTACCTTGGATCCTGTTATTCTTAGAGGACTGATCAGATGAGTAACTTACGGCTAAATCATGATCTTTAGCTTTACTGAAAAACTTCAGTAATAAAAAAAAAAAAGCTTAACTCAGGACATAGGAAGTGTGAAAATGGCCAAAAGTCACCTTTACAGTAAATTAGAAATAATATGTTGTTTTGACCTCGAATTTTTAGTCACTTCTCTTACATCCTAGTATGAATGTCTGCATCTAAATTTACTGCTGTTTCAAAACCTGGTTTTCTCAGAGTAACGACTACTGGAAGATCTAGAAGAGACTGAATTACTCAGTTTTAGTAAGTAAGTAAGCTCACTCCCACTTCTCTCCAGTTCCCCAGTTTTAGTTCCTTGATTCTTTCCCTCTCCTTCACTGTTCATATCTGATCATCCTGTATTGTTCAGTACTAATGCCTGCCTTGGAGTAAAACTGCCCATCAGACTGTGGAAACTGTCCTCCTAAATAAGTTCAGGACTTCAGAGGATAGGATTGGCAGCACACAGGAAATAGGCTGGGATAGGAGTCGTTTCGCTGACTTGTAACAAACTGACCTTTGCAGGGGACAAAAGCCACGTGGTAAAGTCAGCATTTGTGACTGAATGCGGTCTCTCTCCTCGCAACACACAGGTGAGGTCTGGGTTAGGGACTTGGCAGTAGGGGCCTCAAGGAAAGCTGTGACAGGTGAATGTGAAGCTCAGTAGTTGAAGTCTTGGTTTCTGGAGGTGGAAAGAGATGGAAAGAAGACAGAATGGATGTTTGATTGTGGTTCAAAAAGACAGAAATATAGGGAGATACATTCAAAGATGTGAGGAGATAAGCATTTGGGAGATTAAGGTTTGTAACTGAAAATCATCCTCAGATTGCCTTTGTCACAGACAATCTGTGGTTCACTAGAACATTTCCTTTTTTAAAAAACAAATCAAAACGGCAAACATGGACTTTGTTTTTTCCCAGACCATCTACTGAACACCTTATTTTACCTTCAGAGGTCTCGATGTATCACTTTTCTCCCAATACTTATCTTCTCTTTCTATGGATGTGGAAATTCTTCACTCTTGTCCAATGTTTTCCACAGAAGACATCCTGAAAGAAGAGATCTCTTGTTGCAGCTCTTTTTCTATTCCTCTATGCCCCAGAGGAGATTTGCAGTGGAGAAACTGAGCTTACAAAAAGACTCTGAATTAATGTCTTTCCCCAGAAAGCAAGCAAAAAAAAAAAAAATCTTTAATAGAACTGAAAGTTGTTAGAGAGACAGAGTTTCTTTTGTCATTAGAAGACTACTTCTAACAAAGGATAGTTTGCCAAATTAATACTGTAGCTACCCACCTACTCTTTCAAATAATTATCCTTATAGATAATTATCGAGGAAATAAATTAGACTTTATTTCCTCTATGGGGAAGTCTGAAAGGAAGAGGTAATAATGGAAGTGTGACAGGGTAGGTACTTCAACCAGTCCTCTGTAGTTAGAACCATGATATCACATAGGACTCAGCCTTACAGTCTGGCAGTTTCACAAGACTGTTCACTCTTCCTGAAGTGGCCATCTGATAGTTTTCCTGTTGTATGCTGTATGCCAGGTGTCTGTTTTGCTTTCTATAAAAGCTCATTTCAAACCTATGCTTATTCTTGCTTCTCTACTTTTGATATTAATCCAATGATGGAATTTTAAAAGTTGCTTCTTTTACTCTTTAGAAAAGTTATGGGTAAGTGTGAAATATATTTCACTACTTGAATATCTGTATCTCTGCCATCTGAAGAGAACACTTTTGTTCCATAAGAAATGCTTATGGCTGATTCTCAGAAGAAATATCACTATAAAAGTGTAATCATATTTGGGCCCTTCAAGATTTTCTCTACCAGTGATTTTCTCATTACATTACAGAACTAGAGGTGTAATATAATGCAGATATGACCTGTGTTTAAATGAGAAAATCTGAACTGAGCAACTTACCATATTCTATACCACAAACAATCTTGCAAAACTAGAATATCCACTGACCTAATAGTAGACAAGAACAAGACATATAAATTTTGAACATCTTAACACCCTTCCCCTTGGGATTTTTCATGACTCCCTTTCTCTCCTGGGATGCAACACAGCAGTTATTTGATTATGCACACAATGGTTTCAGAGAAGAAATTAACACAATATTCAGAATGAAAGAAAAGCTTTCATAAATCTAAGGTAAACACTTGGCAGGGTTAAGACTATTTGAATAATGCTGTACTCTTGTAAGAGGCTTTATTGAGTGTTTAATGGCAGTAAAACTATTTTCTTTTTATGCAAGTGACTTCCCCGTAACAAGTAAGAAAAAACTCCTCTAACAGAATGGCACATAAACCTTGATTTCCCAGTGATTACTCTTGCTTCTACACAAACATTCTATTGAATCAGTGGTTATCTAGATGGGTAAAACTGATGCACAAGGAAAGAATTATTCCCAAAAAATCTGAACATTTAGTCAAGAGAAACATATTGCCTAAGATATTTCTTGCCAAGCTTTATTTAGATCAGATCCTCTGCTAAAATAAAATAGCTCTCTAGGTTTTCTATAGGAAAACTACAAATTGATTTAACTTTGCTTAGTTTTTTTTTAAGTTGTTAAGCATATAAACTAAGGTGATCATGCTGCAGGCACCTATCAAATACCCTTTAGACACATAAATGTTCATCACATTTGACATGACTTTCATAGATATTATTCTGGTAGCTAGTAACTTATTTATTAGTTTTTAGAAAATTTACATGTCAAATTTTTGGTTACTTCTATGTGTAATTACTACAATAAAGAAGTCAGACAAAAAAAGAACCTCAGGAAACCGAACAAGAAGACGGGCAAAGTTTTGCACTGAGGGATGAACAGCCCTATGCACAAGTATATGCTGAAGGACACCCAGCTGGAAAGCATCTTAGCAGAAAAGGACCCGGGATCCTGGTGGCCATCAAGTTGAACATGAAACAGCAAGTGCCCTTGCGGAAAAGACTGATATTACCCTGGGTTGCATTAGGCAAAATACTGCCAGAAGGTCAAAGGACATGATCTTTCCCCTCTACTCAGCACTGGCAATGTTATATCTGGGATGCTGTGTCCAGTTTTGGGTTCCTGACTATAAGAGAGACATGGACATACTGGAGACACCCCAGCAAAGGACCATGTAGATGCTGAAGGCACTGGAGTATCTTGCCTGTGACAAAAGGCTTGAGGAATCTGGGACTGTTCAGCCTGGAGAAGAGAAGGCTCAAGATCTTATCAACATATATAAATACTTAAAGGGACAGTGCAGTGGCACAATGAGGTTGGAGTCAGGGTCATTGCAGTCATGCCAGTGACAAGACTAGAGCCAGTGAGCACAAACTGTAACAAAGACTGTTCCCTCTAAACATCAGAATACACTTTTTTATCGAGAGGGTGACCAAGCCCTGACACGGGTGGCCCAGAGAAGCTGTGGAGTCACCATCCTTGGCAATATTCAAACACGACTGGAAACAGTCCTGCTTGAGTAGGAAAGTTGAACTACGTGACCCCCAGAGGTCCCTTCCAGCCTCAGCTGTTCTGGGATTTTGTGACTTCACATATAAGGTTACATGAAGTTACATGTGTACTCTCTCTATCTGTACAGAGGGTATTTGTATTTCTGTACAGCATATATTGATGAACCCACAGGATTTTTCACAAAATACAGTATAAGGCATTGCGAAGACATTTTAACTTATAACTGGATATAGTAAAACTTACTGTGACAATACAGATTGCATTATTGGAGGTGGGTGTTTATTGACAATTTTTCACTGGTGTTTGAGGGGTTTTGTCTCGTGAAAATCTTATGAATTCATAACAGGACCAGTATATTCATCCAGTTTTATCTCCTAGGAATAATATCAAGATGACTGGGAAATTATGTACTGGTCTGACAGAGACTGAGTACTGTGATAGAGAGTTTGCATCCTGTGATGCAGCAAGATAAATTACTGAGATTTATTTCCACTTTAATACTTTTTCATGATAGCATAAACAAGGTGACCATTTAAAATAAATAATTAAGTAGATCAGACTGATATTGAAAAACTGCACTCCCTTTTGGCTGGATTAGATACATTTTTGTACATTTGTCTTTCTCTGCTGGCTCCATTACAGTTCGGTTCATGTATTTTACATTTGGGTAGGAGGAAGGAGGTGCACAAAAATGTTTCACTTGCTTGTAATATATACAATATTTCTTGAAAGCAGGAAGAGTCTTTGCTGTCTACATTAATATTTGTGTTACTATCTCAATGTTACTATCTTCCTAAATGTTTAGCTGATTAGTGTATTAAAATCAAATGCACAATTAAATATTTTAGCATAAAGTGTTCTGCTATTCATTATTCCTAGATCACTTTTTTGCCCTCTAACTTGTGATATACTCATAACATCATTGAAGCTGTTTAATTTTTTGCTAGAATTTTAGTACACTTAAGTGCAAAAAATGCATTTTAGTGCATATAAGTGAGGAGAGGAGGAAAATAAAAGAAGTGAGCTTTAAAAGATAGTGCTGAAGTTAAGAAAACAAGAACTGAGAACTGGATAGACAAGTGAGCAGGAAAGTGCATTTAAAATGCGGTATAATCAAAAGCAGACCCAGAAGTGCCAGAGTAACCAGCAGGCAGCAGGTGCAGCCTCTGTAGGGGACTGTGCTGTGGTTCCCAGGTTTGGCTGCAGGAGCATCAGCAGAGCACGTCCACACCAGCAATCATGTTCAGTAACTCCATTGTTTATGACTCATCTGAGGAAGGATGAGCAGCATCTGAAGGCAACCACTAAGTACACATCTTAGACTCGTAATAGGCTGGCTTGTGCCATTTCTCCTCTTTGTTACCGTCTGTCAGGTGTGTAGATTAATGTAAGGTTATTTCCTACTCTTGTTGCAGTCTTTTGCTATGATAATAAAGTATGAGAATTTGAATGTCTAGGATGTCCTTAGAGTACAGGTGTGTTTGACATTTTCTGTTTTAGTACCTAGCTCTGCCTTCCCCGGAAATGAGTGTGGCTATAAATGCCGATGAGTGGAATGAGTAGCCAACCAAAATTAAGAACATTGTAAAGGTCAAGGTAATTCTCCACTACCATTCTAAGTGTGCTGTATTCTAGTCACTAAACACTATCACAAAGTCTGCAATAAAAATAATGCAAGAACACAAAGACTTATGTGTAGGGTTTTGGTTTGTTGGTTTTTTTTTTCTAAAAAAAGATAGTGACAATAGTAACAAACAGAGGAAAAGCAAGACAAATTATTGACAATGCATGTGTACTAAATGAATGGTCTTTGTGCTACAGAATAGCTTCCATCTTCTCTGCATCTGAAATGACTTTTAGAAAGAGAACATAACTGAATAAACTCCCTGTAAACAAAATCTGTAAGACCCAAAAAAAATAAACCAAAACCATTCTTCATAGTGTTTCATTTTAATATTGAGTGGTTTTTCTTGTTTGATGTTTTGTTTTTTTTTTTTTTTAATTTCATGCACACCAAAATTTAAAATCAACAATCAACTGTAATGGCATCATTCTAAAGAGAAATGGAAATATGACATTTGTCAATCCAGCCCAAAATTGTTGCAAAGAATTTATGCATGTTCTCATAAAACACAGCTGTGATATTGCAGTAATTTGAGCCAAAAACAAACTGTAATTTTAATGACAAAATGTTTCTGTTGTGTAAAGTTTGCACAAAAACATGATTATGTTTAGTATTTTGATCTCATCAAACTGGAGAAAACTGCCAGTCGACCCTGGACATATGCTTCTATTATTAAATCTAATCTATTTGCACAGCAGTTGCACATATCTTAGTTCACTGAGCACTGCAAAAATATAGGCCTGCATTTACTTAGAACAGATTCTGATACAAGAAGAAAAAATTAATCCACACATTGGATTGGTAAAAGCCCTTGAGTAAAATGCATTTCATTATAAATAAAAAGTCCAGTGTAGAGAGGACACATGTCACTGCTGTTGCTCCTCTGACATTTTCTTGAACAGGAATTCATGGCCACCATCTTCAGTGCGGCATGTTGTGCTCTCAGACTGCACAAAGAATAGGAAAATAAAGTCAGCCTATCTATCTTTTTCAATTAGATTGCCAGGTCTTTTCCAAAATATCTGTGCCAAATTGATTTCCTTAAAGAAAAATAACTGGATCTGATCAGTGTGTTAATGGAAATGGTACCATTCGGAGTTGTGCTTACAAATAGTTTTGTTGGGTTTTTTTCAATCCAAAATTAAAATATAATATTTATTTTTATTAAAAAGAGGAACCATAATTGCAGACTATATTAGCCTATTAATTTAGCAAAATGCTAATGAGAATAAAGTAAGTAGTTGGATTTTGCTGAGACTTTTAATTTAAAAAATTCACATATATTTTGGATATTTTTTTTTTTTTTTTTTTACTTTTTTGGAATCATGCAGGTTCAGTTACAACTTTTATACCAAGACAACATTTATAGGGGTTTATTTTACTGAGCTTTCAGTGAAAGAATTAAAAATGTTACAATGTTGTTAAAATAGATTTTATTTTGGTTTGGTTTGTTTTGCTATAAATAAAATATAACTCATGTTGTCTATATAACTTTATTGTGAAAAAAAGAGAAGTGTTATCAAAATAGGTAACAGTTCTGGGTGAGAAAATAAACACAAAAGAAAGCCTAAATCCAACTCAACAGTAGATTGCCCTACTAGTCAGACTTGAAAGAAAATATATTTTTAGATNGGATATTTTTTTTTTTTTTTTTTTACTTTTTTGGAATCATGCAGGTTCAGTTACAACTTTTATACCAAGACAACATTTATAGGGGTTTATTTTACTGAGCTTTCAGTGAAAGAATTAAAAATGTTACAATGTTGTTAAAATAGATTTTATTTTGGTTTGGTTTGTTTTGCTATAAATAAAATATAACTCATGTTGTCTATATAACTTTATTGTGAAAAAAAGAGAAGTGTTATCAAAATAGGTAACAGTTCTGGGTGAGAAAATAAACACAAAAGAAAGCCTAAATCCAACTCAACAGTAGATTGCCCTACTAGTCAGACTTGAAAGAAAATATATTTTTAGATACAGTGTTTCATTTTGTGCTTCATTTTTCATATGTTCTTCTCTTCCTCCTCTGATTGAAATGTACCTTGCTTTGGGGACAACTTGACATCCTTTTCTTGATTAACAGATGTCATTTTTGCCTCACAGATTATGGCTTCTGAAGGCAGACCCCATTGGACTGGTTAGTGACCAAAAAGCAACAGAAATCTTATTTGTCTCATTGGTAGTTCATTGATTTTAGTATCTGCAGTGCCTTTATTTATTTTTCATTAATTGAATATAATTTCTTAAATGGAAAGAGATTTAGAAAAAACTAAGATGAATCCTTAAATCATCATGAAGTTTTAGGTTTATTCCATTTCCCCTTGTTGCTCTAGAATTGGCCTGAAAACATATTTGTCTAACATCTTAATACATACTCACGCTGATGGAGTCCTTACCTCATACCATTAATATTGCTGATATTACCCAGCTGGATGAGTTTCTCTGCTACAAGATCCCTCAAGTAATTTGCAGAGGTGGAGGTTTTCAAGGACATCTTTAGATGCCTTAAAGAAAGAGGAAACATAGGAACCTGCTATCAATCCTTCTTTAAATTTCCATCTGCCCCAATACATTTTGGAAGATAACTCAAGTTCTGCCAAGAGGGTAAAGGCGACACAGAGCTAGTCTGGAATTTGTACTTCACTTAACAATTGCTTTTCAATGACCTTTGGAATTTTGATCCAAGGATGGTGGCCCAGTGCCACGTAACCAGAAAAGGGAAGACACGATTGTTCTGGTGCTTCCTGAAGGTCTTGACCTGGAGATCCCATAGTATCACACAGCACAGCTGGGTTTTGGGGTCATCAGAACTTAGCTGAGATCAGATTTACTACATTCCACTAAAAAGTTCTTCACAGTGATAGTGGTCAAAAACTGAAGAGACTGCACAAGGAGGCAGGGAATTTCCATCCTTGGAAACACCGAAAATTCTTGGCCAAGGCCCTAAGCAGCCTATTGCAATTTCAAAGCTCGTCCTGTACTGAGCAGGAGACCAAACTGGATGGTTTCCTAGAGTTCATCCAAACCTATGTAAATCTGTGACTAGGGTCCTGCAGACCCTTGACCTCCAGAGAAATCTTAGAGGAGTATGGGGGGGGAATAATACAGAAGGGGTCAGTCCCGATTCATCTGGCACTCCCTCGTATACCAAGATGAAGTAGTCGGCCCCTGATAAAGGCTTCGGTATCTACTGATGCGCAAGCTGCTATAAGGACATAAAAATATTGTTAATTACTAGTATTAGCTCAGTATTCATTACTGAGCAATTGCCTGTTAATAATTCTTTGTTTAATCTGCTCTTTTTTGGGGGCAGTAATTGAAGAAGTAAAAAAATTTAAGAGACTCAAAAATTTCATCCATAACAGGATTTCAGTTAGCTTCAGAAAGAGTCTCACAGTGGCAGTTCTTCTTGGTATTCTTTGATAAATACTGTACTACACTCTTTTATACAAATCTCCTTATTTGCACTGAGCATGGAATGAACGTTTTTTGCTTATGACAAGACAGGAATTTTCTGTAGTAGTGAAGGGGTCATATTTCTTTTTCTGAAAGGAGGACACATCATGATATAGATTTTTAATACATATTTTTCTTTTTACACCTTCACAGTCTCAAATAAAACTGGAAGAAAATTTAAGAATGTATATTTCTGGTATTTTCATGTAGCTCAGATGTTCAAATATGGTAACTATATTTCTGAAGTAAGTATATATCATTTTCTGCTTAAGATGCACAGCGGATCTGGGAGATAAGTAATCATAAATGGATTTTTCATTTATTTTATTTGAAATCCTGATAGGTTCCCCTTTTTTTTTTTTTTTTTTTTTTTTTTTTTTTTGACAGGTTGCTAATGGCTTTTTGGGTGCTAAAAAAAAATAAAATAAAATTCTAACTTTTAATATTATCCATACTGAAGGTTGCCATAATCTGCAGGTTTTCTTCCTGGAATATGCTGTGCTTATCATAATAGCACAGTGGTATTTAAGAATGTTATCCTTGCCAACTTGTGGTTGAGCCTAGCTAAAAATGATTTCTTTGTTTTGCTGACATGAAAGGAAAAGAGAGGAAGTTGCAAGAGTTTGTGGAAAGAGTGGTGGAGTCTGGAGAGGGGGGAAATGTTTCAATAACCTTTTTACCAGTTTAAGAGGACCTCCTTTGTCACTGCAATGTGTGCCCTGCAAGGAGGTGGGGAGCAGTCTGATACAGATGTATTGCTAAAATATGTGTCTAAAGCAGCCTGGAAAGATTGACTGCACACTGGAAGAGGAGCAAACTGCACAGAGAGGAAAGGCTCCCCTTATCCTCTGAGGAGAGTGCAGGAACTGAGGAGAAGGGGACCCTTCCTGGTATCCCTTTGCTTTAACTGCATCTTGCTGTCCATGAAAACACCAAATCACAGTATTAGTTTTATTGTCTCTCCCCTACAAACTCAGACACTGAGAATATGAGTAATTTCATCTAATTGTCTGAAAGTTCACGTTTTAATCAAAGTTATTACTTGCTATCCATGATTGAAAGAGCCTAGAGGAATAGAAGAGAGGGACCTCCATACTGTAATTATTCCCATCCTCTGGAGACCAATTCAGGCCACATAACACAAACATCTCTCTTAAAATGGAATGAATAGGTCTCCAGAGATGCCCTTATTTCTCTCCACTGATTGCAAAGGAAGCAATAGACACCTAGCACTGATGAGAGTCATTGGATGTCTATACAGATTTAGGTAAAATGGATTTTCTTCTAATTTTCTCATATGACTGACACTTACAAGTAAAGTCAGGGTAATGAAATGAAACCCATATATTACTTTAATTTACAGGCGCAGAAGAAACATTCTTTCCAATGTTACTATTACAGGTGAGAACATGTACTATAAAACTGTCCATCAAAACCACAAATAATGATAATAATTGTAAGGTAAGACTAACACAATTTAAAGTACAACAGAGGTTTGCCCTGATGTGGGATTCATGAGAGCTAAAGTAAATTGCTTTATTTCTCTTTGTCTGAGGTCCCCTTTACTTAACATCACATTTTAGCAGAAATGATATCAAAAAGAATAATAGGGATGATCAAATATTTGGAATAGCTTACATACTATAGGAGATTAGGATGACTAGTACTCTCCAACCTGAGGGAGAAATATCAAGGAGAATAAAATAATGAAAAGTAGGAACTGAGAAATTGCACATTGAAATATGTATTAAAATTACTTGGAGGAATAAGACAAGATCATTAGGGAAGAAGTTTGAAACAGAAAAAGGGAATACCATTTAATACCATCTTGTTTGAAACAGCAGACTTCTTTGCTGTGAGATGTTGAGGGTGACAGTAGTTTATGCAGACTCAGAAAATATTTAGTCTTATCAAAGTATATCAAACATACTCTTTTCAACAAGAAGCCCGCGAATGGCTCATTGTCAAAAACTTGGATGATATTTCAGGCAACATATCATAGTATGGTTTTTCTATTCATGTGTACTTTCCTAAGATCCTCTACAGACCCTCTAAAACATTTCTAGATTGTCAACTATACAGGTCCATAATATTTTGAGTATATTATAATTACAAACCTAGACTAACAGGTTAATTCATTGAAGCTGACAAAACATTTTAAGGACAAGTCTCACTCCTCTGGAATGAGGCATTTGTCTATGGCTCACTGAGAAAAATAATATGGTTTTGTCTTTAATTCTGTTTATTTTCAAAATCATATACTCAGAAAAGTCTTCAGTTTCTTTCAAATCAGGCAACCTAGATATATGTCCTTCAAGTACCTTCACTTGCTGTTTTGTCATGAGTGTTTGCTCTTCCTTACTGTTTTATTTTTAATAAATATTGTCAGTTCAGCTCCCTGCCAACATGCTGTTAAAAACTCAATGTGACAACTATGCTACTAGCATGCTGGAAGCATGATAACTGGGATATATTTAACACCTGATTATAGCCCCATGACAGAAAAAAGACAATTCTTTTCCATTTTCCAATCTAGTATCAATATGGAAGAAAAAGCCCAGGAAGACATTACTGCAAGGGGATTGCACAACTTTTGTCTTAATGTTTCATAGGTCCCATTGAAATCAAGCTTCCTTCAGCTTCAAACTATGCATCTGTAGTTCAATAATAATATTTTTTTATACTGCATGATATGTGGAAACACTAGCAATAGTGACAGATCACAATTATCATCCAAAAAATTCCTTTGAGACTACAACCAATGGATCTTATGATATTTATTATGTTTGGGGTATGCTTCTTTCCACTGTAACCACAGAAAGTGGCAATTTTCTGTTCAGCAATTCAGAAATGGTTGGTTGTTTTTCTGCTGTGGTCATCCCCAAAGCCTTCAACCAATTTCACAAACTTCAATTTTATAGTTGAATTTTTTAACAAACTTGCTTTCATCTTAAAATTTCTTTCATTTTGATGCTGATGGACTTGGGGCATTTCAACGGCCCCCTCAAAGATTTTCACATGAAAAGAATACTTCCATTGATCTTTAAACTATTGAAAAATGTTGGAATATCAAAGGTAACACAGCAAAACACATCAGTAAATAAAATTCGCCTTCTATATCAAAATCTACAGCTTGGTCTGAAATAATCACTCTGGGTCCTCTTTATTGTGACTTGAGGGAAGTAGTCATGCCTGAGATTGGCTAACTGGCGTCGAAATAAATGAGAGTTATTGACTCCAAAGATTCTCTACTTCTCTCGCTTTTCTCCAAAGAGACTCTCACATGGATTGGGTTTTTCTTTTATGGTCATTGAATGTTCAGTGACACAAATCTCACTTTTAAAAATGCAACAGCTAAATCAAAATAACCCAACATTCAGATACAGGTGCTACTTTATCTGGTATAAGCACTACAGTGAGTGAGCATTTTGGTGTAAGTCCCCTGAGTACTAGTAACAGACGCTTGCTGTACAACAAATCCTTTATTTGTGAAAGTGAAAATTCTTCTAGTCCTTCTTCCTAGCCTAGAACTCTTCCAAATCCTGGGTATCATTACCAATAACACAGCTGACTTTGAAACAATCTGTTCCTTGTCTAACTTACAGCAAGCGTTTTCTTCACTGACCAGTGACAGTTCTAGTGACTGAAAGGTTGATCTGTTTTGTTTTCTATATACACGAAAACTCCTAGAAAATGCTCAGTTCTTCCATAATGTTGAAGCCAGGGAGAAACTAGGAAGTCTCGGACATTTGCCTTGACCTTTCTGGTCAGGTAACTACACCTAGGATCACACTGACTGCTTCTGTAAGGTGCATGTTAACCTCTAAAATATTCCTGTGAACTCTTTGTCTTAACCTTTTTTAGCATGGTAATAATCGAAACAAATTGATTTTGTTTTTCAGATTGCTAAAAACCTCCCAACACTTTCTTCAGCATCAGTGCTGAATAAATCATTGTAATGTTCCCCTGAAGTGAATTGAAAATTAATTTACACGGTGAAGATGATCCTCCTAATAACAGGGTACATGGAATGGGGAAATTGGAAATCATTACCCAGCAAACATTATCTGCATTATTTTTGTAGCTGCTTTAGATTGTATTGTAATAGAAAATTAGGAGACTGGCTGTGAAGAAGTTTAAGAGGGTCCCCTGAAGAGCTTCTGCTTTAAAATTGATTCTTTAAAAAAGCATTAAAAAGCTATTGGAATTGATTGCCTGCTAATATAAAGGAAAAACTCTTTGCCACCATTTGTGTTAAAAAAGAGCATCTTCATTCATGCATGTTATTAAAACTACTGGCCTGAAAGCCCCTGTAGAAAGATAAAGGATATGGATGGGATATTAAAACAGCAATCTTTACTTTATCAGGGATTTAAAGTTAATATGTCGCTTTTATTAATTCAGCAGGAGCCATTAGTATGTCAAATAAGGGATTTACAATTAAAATACTATAGAATAGAGGTATCTTTAGTAAACAGTGGACCAGGAATTCTTCATTAATCTTCCAAGCATGAGGTATGCCTCTGCAAAGAATAAATCCTGCATTTACAGTTTTCTTTATTGCCTAGTTTGCAATGCAGAAGCAATGAAAGTCAGAGCTGATAACACCCCTGATTATCTTCAGCAGCTTCCACTGCTGTGGGGTGATGGTGAATCAGATCTTAGCCAGTCACCGTATCTTGTTTCCAAAGACTCAATTGAAAGACCTTTGGAAGATGTTGCTGTATATAATACGTTTGCAATATTTAAAAATTACATGGAAATATCATTTCCTTTCTTGACTTTGAACTACTCAGAGCTTTTCATGGTTTTCTGATTTCTAACACATTTGGAACGAATTTCCCCTTTCTCTTTTAATTTGGGATAATTGGAAACATTAAGGGGCAATGAACATTGAGGAGGAAAAATCTTAACAATGATCCTATTAGAAAAACAAATGGTATGAACTTTAAAGAAGAAATTTGCATGGGTTAATTTTTCAGTTTTGCTTTAATTTTAAAAGGGAAACAAACATTGTGTAAGAAGGAAGACCATCTTGGGAACTTTGTCCAACACAGCAATCAAGGTGAAGCCCCTTAGCTAAAGTTGCAAAGAAATGCAAGTTGATGAAATTATATTGATGAAATTATTGAAGATTCAGAGACCAAGGGAATAGAAAGAGTGACAAAGCATAATAGCAGTCAATATGGAGATTAAAAAGAAATAGCCCCAACAGGAAAGTGACAAGCCAGACACAGTAGAAAAGCCGCCAGCTGGTAACAGCAGCCAGTGTTTATTTATTTTGGATTTCAAATGTCTGAAAATTAAAAAAAAAAAAAGTACTAAAACCCAGGGATGAAGTAGGTTAAAAGGAAAGCAAGTTTGATGCAAACTGAATAAGCATTTTGCCTGCTACATGGACACGATACAAGGGTAGCTAATTTTTTTCCAGCATTCTATATTGTAATGATGGGAAGGAAGATTAGTTTTAACTCAGTCTAAGGACCAACACTAATTCTTGAACTGAGGAGAGCAGAAGAAAAAATTTTAAGGCTGTAAAGAATTAAAGGATTAAAGATTCTGTAAAACAAGGCAATATTCCTAAGGATCCCTTGTTCAACCTTTATGCATATCAGGTCTGGAGCCTGGAAAACAGGGTGCAATACAAACCTACAAAGATATTATCATGAGGTTCATAATTTAGTGGAT
The DNA here is from genome assembly GCA_013397775.1 of Eulacestoma nigropectus. Classification (NCBI taxonomy): domain Eukaryota; kingdom Metazoa; phylum Chordata; class Aves; order Passeriformes; genus Eulacestoma; species Eulacestoma nigropectus. Next base: position 1,673,859 of record VZTE01006108.1, on the reverse strand, counting down.
AATTTAGATTGTAAGACAAATAGCAGGAACTCCTCTCTTCAAGAAAATTCTGGAATTTTGGTCTCTGAATTTGAGAATCAGACTAGAAAGTCCTTACATTTTGCATGAAATAGTACATACTGAAAATATTAATTTAATAAACAGTGATTGCAATGATTAACTCAATATGATGCATTTTACACATCATAACAAAATTGACTTTGCTGAAATGATAAATATTGATATTAAACTGGTCAAAAATCCATATGCTCTATGAATCATTTTAATTTTTCACACCATGATTTCCTGGCAGAAAGCACAACTATGCCAATAAGTGTTCCACTACTTCTAGTAATTAATGGAAAAACCTACTTACAAGGAAGAAACATTGATTCCTGAATGACAAAAGCTATAGTAGAAATATCAAAAACATAAACATGCAATTCTGAATATACTTATAATAAAACTTCTTAGAAATTCGCCCTCAATTATCATTAAGTATTGTTAACGATTGAAGAATTTAACTGCTTGTATCTACTACCAATAAATAAACTTTCACTTATAAGCAAACAGAGGTTACCTACAATCTTCACCTTATGATGCATTTGTCATTCAGAAGTTTGGAGGATAATGAGGAGGATGATAATGAAGAAGAATCACCAGAAGTCTTCTGAGAACAATCAAAGAGGAAAGGCCAGTTACACATTTCCTAGGCAAATAAGATGAGAACCTTAAGATGTCATGTTTCTCAAAAAAATCCTTAACCTTCTATATTGTATGTTTAAAAGTCTGTTGTTAAAAATTTGATAATTTCAGTGTTGTGCTATCTACATGTGCTTGTTATAGCTGAGTTCAAACAATCCCTCCACAGCTACATGCATAAGCTTTCACATGACAACAGATGTAAATTTATAGCATTTTTGTTATTCTCTAACAGCAGTCTGAGTGTTTGCTCTCACTCTGCAGTAAAAGGGAGACAGCTTATTCCTCACTGAAGAAGAAGACTACCTACGTTTACCATGGCATAAGTACAGGCAGTTATTGAAGAGTACCTGATATCATAAATTCAAACTATAACTTACACCTCATTAACCTGTTGAAAGACTGGGAGTCCTGTATGATAAGCACTGTACAAACTCACAGGGATGAGTATCCTTTGTCAGACAGAACAAAGAAAACAAATGACTATCTGAATCATAGAGATCAGATGACTTGCTCAAGGACAAAATGGGAAGTCAAAGACCTAGGACTTGAATATTTATCTTGAAATTCCAGGCATAAGACCATCCTTCCTAACCTCAGCAGTACAAGTCCTCTTCTGCAAACAAAATGTGCATTCCAAATTCACCCATATTCTTTTAATTCAGAACTTCCATAGTTTGCTGAAGTCACATACCTACCTAAATCTGAAAAAGGAAGTGTTGGATAAGTGTTGGTGTAGCCACCAAAGGGCCACTGTAGCACCCTTGTGGGATGTTCTCTTGATGTGCTGCTCAACAAGATCCAAGAGCCTCTTGGGCAGGTCCCAGAGGGACAACTTCCCTGAGGGACTGCTAGGGAATGGGAAATTCAACTTTTCTTTAGGTTTTTTTGAGGGGCAGGAGTCTTAAGCTGGGGTAATGCATATATATACAGCACAAGGTATTGCTCTACAGCATGCTGGGAAAAAATACCTCAAAATCCAAATAATCACACTTAAGAGCCTCTATATCAATGCATTATTTTAATGACAGAGACCTGTGATACTTTTCTGTTATGTCATAGACTATAACAGTGATTTTACAGATTTCCTCTCCCTTTCCTGTGTTGTATTATTCTTACAGCTTCCTTGACATATAGATGGATCAGGGTCTTACAAAATTATGGCAAAAAGGCATCATTCTACTTTTCTCCTTTTCTGTTTAGTATGCTTAAACAGCCGCCCTAATAGCAACCTTTATTTTTGTTGAAAACTGGCATGAAAGCATAATTTCAGACATATATTGGACATTCAACAGCAACTTCACAAAATCAGCACCCCCTTGTAATTAAAATAATAGCATATTGGTGACTCTTGGCAGTTCTCAATGGCTACCTCTATTTTTCTCATTTTTTCCCCTGCAGTTACTGTAGTGAAGCAGTGGTCATATATACGATACCCCATGGCAGTCCAGATGTCAAGCCTATTTTTTCACAATTGGCATTCCTTTATAAATCTAAAGTGATTTGAAGTGTGGATTTTGCCTAGAAAATATGTTTCAAGTGACAATTGTCAGAGAGGAGATGCTTAGCAGCAATAATTAACCTCCCATTTGAAATTTATTTTGAGTGATCACAGGTATCATAATTAAAAGCACAAATTAATTATGGCCCTAAAGGATTTTTTTTCTATTTGGAATTCATGAATGAAGGCTTTAAGAGTTAATGTTGAATGTTTAGGTAAATCTTCAAACTGAGTTTTTCATACATCTCCCTTGGCAAGTGGTAAGGCCTCTGATCCCATCTCCACTGATGGTTAATAAGACAGAAGTGGGCTAAAAGGTAATAAGATTTACTTTTCTGGAGCACTCAATTCCATCTAAAAGTGCCAGAAGGTACCCTCCTGACACCTTCACAAGACAGACTGTATCATTTTCCCCCCCAGTTTCCTGCAAAATAAATTGAGGATCAAAGAGGTTAAACTACTTGCCCACAGATTCATACAAAAGCCTGGGGCACGGCCAGGATTAGAATATGAATTTCCTCACTCCTATGCTCTGTTTTGCCACAAGACCGTTCTACACTTGGTAAACATCAGACTTGTAACTCAGTTATGGAGAAAATACTGCAGTAAAGTGATTTGTGCTTTTCCATCTCACAGCATGATCAAGGAAGCTCTTGAGCCAAAGAAATGACAGAATTTTACAAGGAAGGGATGCAAATCTTAAATGTTTCTGAAATTCGTCAGCACTCTGGGACTATCAAGTACTGCTCATTTATAGATCATATAAAATTATGTATGTTGGATGGTTAAATAATTGAAGAATTCATAAACTCCAGCAGTAGGGCTCACAGTGTTTAAAATGACAATCAAAGTCTATGCCTGAATTATTGCAAAATGGAAATACTAAGTCTAAAAATATTAGTGTCTTTGCTGTATTATTTTTCTCTGGCCTACTAGTCTCTGATATTTTCCTTTAATAAGTCAAAATATTTTTGGTAATTCACTCCCTTATTTAAATTATATATTTCCCCCGTAAACTACGGCATTGCATCTCTCTCCTTGTCAAGGTAGAAAGAGGCTATGCATATCCTCTTCCTCAAATGGTGTAAGGAAATTGTTTTGCATTGTTAGTTTTTTTTTTTTTTAATATGCCATCTAAACTAATATCAAGATTCAAGAGTACACAGCATAAATATAAGATGCTCCAGATTTCCTCATCTGCAATAAAATCAAACTTTTGCTCTAAAAAGGAAAATCCCAAGTCATTCTTTTCTTTAGAAAGTCAATATTTTATGGAAAAATGAAATACTGAGAAACGCATTTCACAAATTCAATTTATTTCCCCATTATTTTTTGTATGTTTTAGCTGAATCGCAATGAAAGAATCTGGATCCTAATTCTGTACTGCCCTTTAGCTTTTTCTTTGTGAATTCAAAGAAAAGAATGATAATGAGAGGTTGAACTTTAAAATCTGAAGATGCTAATAACTAAGAAAACCCACTAAAGAAAATATAATCAAATTTTAGCAATTTGAATCTACAAATAATGTTTAAGAAAGTGAATATTGCATGTTTTAACGTAAAGTTCAATTTAAAGAATCTTGGTTGTTCTCCAGTGACTTCTTTTGCCAGTGGTTATTGTGATTTACTGCAGCTGAATGCTGTGAGAGAAGTACTAAACCACAAACTAGGAACTTAATCTAGATGCATACACCCAGGCATTCTGTTTCACTTATTCATCATTTTGGGGCATGGAGTAAAATTTATCAAGTATAGTGGAGAGGAAATTTTTTTTTCAGGCAAATAATGACCTACCCATAAGCTCTTACTAATATGCAAGTATTCAGAAAGGAATTAAAGATTTTAAAATAACTCTTAAGTGGGGGCGCAAAAGAATTAAAGGCATAAAGTGTCACAAAACATGGCAGAACCTTACCAAACAGATTATGCTAAACTGATTTGGTAATTTGCCTTGAAAATGCAAGGAATTTCTCCGAGATGTTCTTTTAAGCATTTCACATGTTTGGGGAACAAATTGGTTAACATGGAGAAGTTTAGGACTTTAGTATAGAAGTTAGACAAAGAGTAAAGGAAAGGGAGAAAATAGTTGAAGATACTGAAGGAAGCTAACCACTAACAAATCAGTTCTGGGAACTATCATTTTTTTCAGTGACCTTGTTGCAAAAAGATAGGTTGTTTTAATGGAATTTACAGATGCCATGACGTTGGGAAAATAAAAATAATAAAAAAGAGGTTTGGTAGACCTGATGACCTTAGAGACTTGCATAATAGTAATGAGCTAAAAATTCAATCAAGCAAAGGGCAATATCACATACTTAAGGGCTAATATTAAGAACTTATGTTCTAAGCTCAAAATATTAGAAAAGGAGAGGATTTGCATTTACCAGTAATGCCTATGAACCATAGTGATATTCTTAAAAAGGCAAAGGTAATTCATACTTGTATCAGGTGAAGTATTTCCAGAAGGAGACATGGCAACTGAGTGGCTTTACACGAGGTACTGCTGACTGCTTTCGGAGAACTATGCAATATTTAGGACCACTCAGCAAAGAACAGGGAAAGAAAATGGCTCTTGTACTATCAGAGAATCATGAGTCTTAGAAGAGTAAAACTGGTTTGGGTAATCTAATAAAACAGAGGCTAAATGATATTGAATTACTATCTATAAATACATAGACAGGGAAACACCAGGATAAGACAGGATCTATTTAGACTAAAGGACAGCACTGGCACAAGATCAAATGGATAGAAACTGGCCATAAATTTCTAGTGTGGAAAACAGAAGAAGGTTTCTAGTCATTAGAGAAAGATATTCCATGTAATATATTTCCAATAGAATTTTTGCCTACCCCACTCCATAAGTTTATAGAAGGCATTGCAAAGAGCAAATCTCTGCAGCAGCAGAGATTTGGACCCAAAGATCCAGGAGTTTCCATACTATGTTAAATGCTCATTCCTTTCTTACTTAATAAAGAAAACCTGCTGCACATGAAATGTCATGCCACAAACCAAAATACATTGAATCTCTGTCTTTGCTGGTTAGTGGGTCAAACTGTGAGGTGGAGGAGCTAAACAGAAAACAAATGTTTTACAAGAAAGTAAAGATGCCCAGCTGCAAAATGCTCAATTAAGTTCCCTCTTAATTAAAGAGATTGTGCAGAAGGGCAAATCCAGTAGTGTAACCTGTTTACAAAATATCCAGTGATGTAAAGTTCCTACATGGAGCCTTTAAAATTTACTAGAGAGTTGTGCCAGCCTGAAAAAGGAGCTGCCTGAACCTTTCGGCCATTATTTATTTATTTGTATTTGAATTTATGTCAAAGCAAGACAGGAAGAAACACTAAACTTTTTACTGTAATGAACCTTGGCGTTTGACTTCCATTATAAACAATGTGAACTAAAAATGCCTGCAGGCACTCTACCTTGTGCATCTGGCATTTATACAGCAGATTACCAGCACTCCTACTGACCTTGGCAGCTCTGCAGGGGACACACTGTACATTCATTGAGCTGAGTTGATTTAAAAAATCTCTTGTCTGTGCACATCCATGTCAGGGTGAAGCTCAACTTCTCTCCATCATTGTGTCAAAGGGATTCGCATGAACTTCATCATGCTTTCTAGCAAAGCACATTTGTGAAGGTGTGAAATCAGATGGCAAGTTTATTTAAAAGCCCACTGTTCCAAGCCCTTTAAGCTGTTACATGTGTGTGTAACCCACTGAGTTCAATGCAAAAAAATGTTATTTGTTACATACATTCGACGGCCTACCAGATCAGAGGATACGGACATTAAGGGCCAAGATTTCCCTAGACTCTTTTGCAATTGTGTGGAATAGCTGTACACAAGAGGCTTTCTACTTACATGTTCTGTGTAAAAGTCATCTCTAGCACTTTAAAGAACTAAAGTTTGAAAAGCAGGCCACTGCCGTCAGACTTGCTGGATGGTAATCAAAGGCTGAATGACATGAAAGGTTTGGGAGAACAGATGTAGCACTCAAAAACAGAGACTGTGCTCACTTTCTTTGCTCATCATTTCACTGCACCTTTAGGAACCAAGTCTCCAAAAATTTCTGGCATCCTAGGCACGTTTGGGCCATTCAATTTCAGAAATACTTTAAAACCAGAGTCTGGGTTTTCCTAGAGTGCATTGCTTTACATGAAGTTATAATAGCGGGAGCTGTAGAAATTCCTACTCTCAATTTCCCTTACTGTTAAGTTCTACTTATACGAAGACTTCAAATAATAAAAATGCAAAGAATGAAAATTAGTTCTTCTGGCTATCTATTTTGTGCATGCTTGCTTCCAGCAAAGTTTTAATATGGAAAATTAGTGGGTGCTTAGAATCCAAACCCTTTGGATTACTGAGAAGTAAAACACTTATTTCTGAGAAATAAAAGAGCTAAAAATATGAATACTGTTCTAAATATGAATTAATGACCAATACCTATTATTATATATTGACATTTCAATATGTATGTATGTCATTATATATATATTAACCGTCAAAGCCCCTCAGAAGATTTTTCCATTACACAATAAAAGGAATATCTATCAAAACACGTTATTTAGACATAATGGAGCCTATAACAGTTCTTTTGAATGTAGCATTTACCATTCCAAAAACAGATCTGGTAACTGCACATACCGAATTTCTGAAGAGCTTTATTTCATGAACTTAACAGAAGAATCTTTTCTTTCATTGAATAATGCAGTAGTCCAAAGTGCATGCTAAGTCAGATATAACTATCTAAAATGTGTTCTAAGAATTTCTAAAATAATGATATATCCGCATTTTGAAGTAGTGGGTTAGCTGAAGAATGTGCACATTTTCTGAGAAGTGTTTACCAAACAATTATTCTTATTTTTTTCTAACATTTTTTTCAAAATCTGTCATAGATACTTTATCACAATAGAAATAACCAAACCCAACATGCTATAGCTTTGTTCTTGCAGTAGAAAAATACAAACTAACATCTCTTGCAGTCCCAAGAATGCTAACAAGAGAAAAAATGAAAAAATGTTGGCTTTTCATTTACATCATCATTTTCAGCAGTCAAAAACATTGATCAAAATATTCCCTAAAACTAATTAACCAATTGAAATTAATAGCAGCCCTTAGTATTTCACTTATTTAAGCAGGCTTTGTTCATTTGACATGTTTAATTTTGGCTGCCAAGCACAAAATGGGCTTCCTAGTCATTTAATTACCTGGAATTATGAGTATCTTCCTGACAGAGGATGCCAGTGAGATAGTCGGGGCAGAACTTTTGGCTTTTGTTCCAGAGCTTTTATGTTGCTGATGCGGCACAAAGCTGACCCACTTGCTTCAGTTCCCAGACCTTAGCCTTTCTAAAAAATATTCTTGAGGGAAGAAACATGGGAGCAAAATGGGGACGGGAAAAGGAAGAATGCTGTGTGCAATGACCCATTTGGTCCTCGTCCATGAGAAGTGTGTGCAACCTTGTAAGTTAGAGTGTCCTAAAAATAATCTTAAATTAGGGAGCAGATTTTGTTCACTAAACGGGAATTGTAAAATCATAAGGAAATGGCTGAGAGGCACCCTCCCCCTAGACTTTTTTTCAGGTACTTTGAAAGAATTAATTCTCTGCTGACACTAGTATAAGCATACAAAATATCAGATTTCCCATATAGTTAAAAGCATGAAAAAATGAATGCCTCTTTTAAAAAAAATCTTTACTATTTAATGACAATAAGTGTAGGGTTATTTGAAGAAAAGGTATATTTCAGTTCTCCCTTTGGGGTAATATTTTCTGCTAAGTTAACAGGTCAAATAGTCTTCTATTTTTCTACTAGAACCAGGCCTGTCATGCTTATTGACAGGAAGGGATTAGAGACTGGGTAGAGGGGTATTGTAGAGCATAGCAATGTCAATTAGCATGTTTTTTAACACTTAAAGAGCCCACAGAAGAAATGAGACATTCCATGATGTATTGGTGTTCTTTCTGACTGCAACAGCTCCTTCAGGTCACACAGTGAGGCAGCATCCTAGATAAAATGCAAGGATGAACAAGGAGGTATTGCTTCCCTCTATCTTGTTTTTTCAAATACAATGTTATTTCTTGGAAGTACATTTATACATTTTCATTTATCTCTCCAACATAGGAAATTTCAAGAGATGCCTATTCATTTTTCCTACTTATTTCTGAGTGTATTCACTCTAGGTGCTCTGAACTTGCATGCTTTTGCAAGTTCAGAGTGCCTGTCTTGTGCAACTTGATATGTAATTAATCACACTGGAGTAGAATTATATGTTTAATACTTTGTCTGTATCTTGAAAAAAATAACACTCTCCAGAGGTTGCTCCATTTTCAATATAGTAATGTATATAAGGAATTTTCCATCAGCAAACATGTTTGAGCAGATATAAATTGCTTTACAGCATTTCATTGGCTTCAGAATACAGAAAAAAGACCCTAGACAAATGACAAAAAATCCCACAAATTTGTTTGCACAAATGAAACAGAGTAACTTGCTTTATAGAAGTTTTTGAGGGGTAAAAATTAATGAATAAGTGCTAAAATATATTCATGGTTAAGCTCTGATTTATTTTAGGATGGCTGACATGATATACGTTCACAGCAGGAATAAAAGAGAAAATCTAATGAATATTAGCAGGAAAAAATCAGGAAGTGAAACCCTCAAAGATTATTTCTTTTTTATGCAGAAAATCCAAGCACCAGGTACTGCTCAGAGGAAGTTCTGCAGCAAATCAGGGTGAAGATACCCTTCAATGCTCTGCCATAGCAGACACTCTGCATGAGATTCATCTGAACAAAAAGGCTTTTAGTCCCAAAGAAAAATAGGCATTTCTGTGCTGAAAATCCTGTCTTTTTGAACTAAACATCTACATTCAGTCAGATGAATCATGCAGTAAAAATGCCTGTCTCTCTCCACTGTGCTTCTCTCTACCAAATTTTATGCAGATGTCCTTGCTGTACTTTCTGAGGTTTAGGTGCTAAGGATCCCATCCTAGCTACCACCTCAGCTTTACTGGCTGAGCACATCTGCAGCTGCTTACAATGCCCCCTTAACCCAATAGTAATCCAGCTCTATGTTCTTGGGCAGCTGTTCACAAAAAACTCTCTCTGATTACCAGCCTGAGCCCATGGGTACTGTAGCTGTCCCAGTCTGTATTGTCGAGTAAATTCTCTGAGACTCAACAAGTCCATATGGGTAGAGTACTTATTGACTGGATAATCATACATTATTTCCAGTATAAAAGAATATGAAAAATTACAAGTTAAGATCTTAAGGAAAAGCAGAAAGGAAAACTCAGTAATAAAATAAAACTACCTCTAAAACAGTCAGAAAATGTTTCAGCTAGGTTCATAGCAAATAACAGAAAATTACAGTGTAAGGTGAAAAACTATAAATAATTTTGATGTTTTCTATAAGCCACAAACCTTTTCTTTTGTACTCTGAGCAGAAATCATCACAAGGCTGACCTGTACAATCCTTCTATGGGTGCCCTGAGCTTTCAGTAGTGACCATTTCTCTATAGGTATTAACTACACTTCTCATATTCTCCTTTGAACTCGGTGTTCAAGGGGATACTGCTCGGCCTGGTTTTTTAATTATTTTTCACATACTTCACTCCATTGTCTTCCTCTCTCGTTCCTCATTGAAATTGATAAAAATGATAAATTGACCTCTTTCTCTGACTCAGATATAAGAACTTCCTGATACTGCTGATGCAGCCCTTTGTCTTCTCTCCTGTTTTCAGTTCCACTTGCACTATGGACACTAATTGAGATGGAAGAGCACAGCTGTTCATTAAAACACAATGTGTACAGCAACTCAGTCTCCTAAAGGAGTCATTCCTTCAATCTGTTTCAGTATGTATTCCTCTGTATATATTTATAAAATGAAAAAAAAAAAAGAAAAAGAAAAAAAAAGACCACAAGTCTAAGGGTACTAAATTTTGCTAGGAAAAGCATATTAATTTGTAATTTCCATCCAGTGATTTCTATCAAAATTACAATGGAAGGTACCCTCCGAGATAACAATGGCAATTCAGAGAAATATAGAACAAGAGAAATATACAACAATAGCTGCAAGTAGTTTATAAATCAAACATGCTTTTTTGATGGAGCAAAAGTATCTTCTGGGGAATGTCCTGCACTGGCAGCACCAGCCGAGTAGGCTGTCTCCAGCAGCAACCCAAACCAGAGGGGCAGAGGGCAAGTAAGAACTAGTAACCATTGTTTCTCCCAACTAATCCCCTAGACTTCAACACTTTTAACTCAGGCCATTTCCTGAACCATGGAGAGATTTTGTGTGCTTAGTAGCCTCCCATGGATATTTCTTCAAATTTATCCAGTGTCTCTTGAAACTGTGCATCCACAACATCTTTTGGTGAGGAGCTCATCAGGTCTTCTATCTAAAAATCAGGTGACTGTGAACACACCACTTGTGAGGTAGAATCAGGACAGAATAGTAAGACAAAATTAACTAAGAGCCATCCATCTTTAATTCTCATAGCATATACCCAGAAAAAATATTGAGGTTTTTACAAACTTGTTGCATTTTCAGATACAACTTATTTATGAAATATATCCTTATTCTGCAGCAGTATATAGATTGCTAAAAATTTTCTGCTTCTCCCTTCAAATGGCTTCTTTGCATTATTACTAATGGTAATTCCATAAACCTTTGTCTCTTTTTGTATAGATGCAATCATTTGATGTTAGAATCAATGTCATTTGTGCAGGAATTTACAAAACTGCCACTGCTGTGACACTTCTCTGTTTGTTTGTTTGGTTTTGCCAGAACACCATAGGTGAAACTTTAATTTTGCTGCTCCATCCCAATAAACAACTACCCCAATCCCTACTCAATACTTTTCCATTGAGAGTATTTTTTTTTCCTTTGAAGAGCAACCAAATTGTGTTTTAACAATTTGTAAGCTGCATGAGGGGCAACCTACCAAATCAAAGTTTTAGGCCTGAACAGTACCTTTTTAGGTCAGCTTTGCTATTTGCTCTGATCTTTTTTCATTTTGAATCCTTTTACTTGCAAGAGAACCTACAGCTTATAAACCACTCTTCAGAAATATCCACAGCAGTATCTAACAGAAAAGTAGAGAGCTTTGTGTTTGAATCTTAAGAAGAAAACATTTTCAGAAGGATACTATAAGAGCTTGTAGTAGGAATGACTAATCACTTCATATTAATTTTTTAAGAAGAATAACTTAATAAAGATTTTTTTGAGAAACGGTGGAAGCATAATGCTCTAATTTCCTGAATAAGTTGTAAATTGTCAACAGCTTTCACTTTAATAAATATTATTTTTCCTCACATGAAGTTTATTTTAAGTCTCAGATGCCTGGGCTTCAAGGACTAACAATATAGATAGTGTGAGGAAGAACACAGAGACAGTGTCTTTGCATCTTAATTATAGCAGCCCTATTCTTTCCAGCACTGAACCAAGCTACACCCAGAGGATGGGGAGATAAATGTGGGAGCTGTAAGCTTGACGTCTAATATCTGCTACTGAAGATTTGGGATTTGATTTAGTGCCTCTATTGGAAGGTTTGAAAAAAACAGATCTTCCATCTTCTTTTAATAAATTCATTTTCAGACCTGCAATTTACCTTTTTGGCAGTTTTACGATTCAGAACAATGGGCTTTTTTTAGTTGTGTAATTTTTTTGGCTGTTTCTGTTTTCTCTCACATTTATAAACAGAAAAACAGTATTCAGAAATTTGCAGAATAGGGAAGCAGAAAACATTCATAGTTCCCTAGCTGGAGAAACTTTGCCATGATTCCTGAGTGCAAAAAGGTTGGGAGACTATTTGACAATTTTTATCCGTGATAAAACAATACTTGCAAATTACCAGATCACATTATATGAACTCCATATACATCTGCTATACTGGAATTTCTGAAAAGTAACAAATTCTGAGGTGATATAATACAAATAACTCCTAGCAGAAAAGAGATTTTCTCCAAGAAAGAAAGGAATCCTACGATAATACGACTTTGGTTTTATTTCCTATTAATCTTAAAATAAAAGGACATCAGGGCAGGAAGGGAAGGAGTGGGCAGAAGGTGCTTAGGAGGACATGTATGAGCTCTGGAGTCTAGTGCTCCTGATGAATCTGAGACCTGACAAACTCAGGACACCAAGGGTTAACCAAATTTGTAGAAGGCCAACACACACATGAACAACAGGTTGTGTGATGACAGACCACATGAAAAAGTGTGGTGGCTGCTATGGGCAAAGACAACAGGATTGCATGTTCACCACTATGACAAATACGTAGCCAACTGAAAATTTAAAACAAGAAAATTTATTAATAAAAGAAACAAATGACAATCAGAGACCAAAAAGTGGCGCTCTGCCGAACTACAAGGCAAAGGAGCAGCGCTGGGACCTCAGCCACAGGTTGGATATGGCTGGAGGCACCCAACAGGCCTGGGGAGTCACTTTTTACACCCGGTAGCTCCTCCCTTGACCCCCACCCCCCAGTGCGGTTCTGGTTGGCTCGTTCATCCAGGGGTCTTCTGATTAGTTCGGGATGGTCCAATGGGATCTACCACTTTCTCCCCTTATGGTAATTGTGACTGACACCCATACCCCTCCCCTGTGGCAGATTCCGGAGAGTTCTGTCTCCCTATCGGTGAATCAAACCCCAGTGTCTGGCATGACAGAGATACCCAACCACTACAGAACTTCTGTGGTTCGTCTCAACATATGAATCCAACAATGTCCAACATATAGCATCAACCTTACATTACAACTAACTGAAAAACTTAATTAACTTCTTCATTAATATATGAATTAACTCATCAACTTTGTAACTTAACTAACAAGCTTACTAACGTTCGAATTAACTTATTATCCTTATAACTGTTAACTAACAAACTCATTAACATTTGAATACGAAAGCCAACACTCTATTCCTGTTTATAACAGCCACCTCTTAGGGGACTTTCTCAGCTTGTACCAAGAGACCACTGGCGCATCAGCATGACCTTCCACTTCTGTTGGCCTCACTTCTCAGTTGGCCTCCTTATTCTACCTTCCATTAGGTAGCTATGAGTGACTGTGAACTGTGTGATGAAACAAGTAAATATACTGTGCAAACAGCCATCTGCTATCAATAACAACAGCAAGATTGTTTTAATAACAAAAACTTAATAAACAATAGCTGTTCCAAAAAATCTTGGTGATGATCTGTCCCTCTGTCTCAAGAACATGTTGGGGAAAAAGGAGATGAGAAAAGAAGCCAAACCCCTCTGCATACATGCACTGCATCCTTCCTGGTGGTGGTTTTGAGTAACACATATACTGTAACTGCACATTCTTAAAGAAATGTACAATTTAACTCAGAAAATTAACAAGAGTGACACAACTTTTGGGCCAAACACAGCAGTTTCTCTATTGTATTGACAAACCTGGATGTCTTGAACATCTGGGTCAACCAGTTTTTAAAAAAAATTTTTAATTGCTTTTAAATAATCTATAAAGGAGGAAGAAGATAGTCTGTATCCTATACAGATATAGATAGAATCGTGCAATCTGTCTTCTGTCAACCAAAGGAAAATAAACTACTGAGATAGATGCAGTGATTCACTTGCTTCGTATCACCATAAAACTGAAATAACATCCTAGTAAATCACTCCTGCTATCTATGCAAATCACAGTGGATATTCCATACTCCAAGTTCCATTTATTTGGTAGGAAGCAGCTGCTGGGAATGTCCCTTGATCAGAAAGCAACCCCAGTTCCACAGTGCTTTCAGTCCTTGCTTGCACATAGATCTAGACAGGGTCCTAGGGTGTGACATGTGTCCATGTATATGTACCTGCTCTGATTTCCCTCTTTCTTGCCATTAGTACTGCAGATAGGATGAGTAGGCTGATAGTATGATAGATGCTTACAGGCTCTTTCTTTAGGGAAAATACCTTTCATGAGTCAGTAACAGGAGAAAGACTATGGTATGACCTTATTCAGGTTGTTTGTGGGCCAATATAAAGAATGTGGGTTTAGCTATATTTTATCTTTATTTTCACTTAGATCCTTTTCTGCAGATTGTGTGAGGAATTTTGGAATAATACTGTGCTAAGCATTTATTTAAGAAACCAAATGACAGCATTATTCATATAATAAAACATTTGTCTTCACTTGCTTCAAATTTCCACAAGAGTTAACTACATTAAGGCAAACACAACAGCTTTTGTATTTCCATTAAATTTTGTTGATTCATAGTAAGAATCAGGGTTATATTCTCGTTCTTTTGATTCTTGCCATCAACATCCTTTTCAGTAAATGAAAGTCCCATAGGGCATCTTTGCCCTTCCTTTTTATGCATTTATCTAAATCCAGTAAAAATGGAAGAAACATTTAGGCTTTTAAAAGAAAAAAAACCCACAAAAATAAAATTAAAAAAAAAAAAATCCCACCAAAACACCTCACTCGAAACAGTATCATTAAGACAATTAAGGATTTAGCCTCCACTCAGCATGCATACATTACTCTGATTAATGTTATCAGGAAATACAGGCTCACAGACTGGAGAATAAGTCTCTTAGCTCAGAAGAGAGCATTACTCTTGTATCTGAATGTGTCCTTTTAAAAAATGACCCTTAAGTTTATCCCACAGCAACTATTTTCCCTTTTACTGCATATTTGAAACTATTTCAGTTTGAAGTGTTGTCAGGAAACTAAAATCTTGTTATAGAATTCCCCACAGAGTTTGAACCACACGTTTAAAGAAGCACTTGATATTAATTGCAAGATATGCGGAAATAAATTCTGTGATACCCATGTGGACCATCTCACATATGGCAAGAGGCCTATATGGATGTAACAGGGAACAGAGTCCATCCAATTTATTCTCCTTAATGCAATACCATACAAGAGTGGTTTTTGAGAGAGAAAAAAGAAAAGGAAGAGGAATTGGAAGCTCATTTTGTCCCCTTGTTTTTTAAATGTCATTATGACTAATGGTCTGTGGATAATTTCCAGGTCTATATTCTGCAGTAACAATAACGAAAATGGAAACTTCTATATGCAGATATAGGCTCTAGTTAAAAAAAACCAAAACCAAACAACCCAAACCAAACCTCGCAGCAGCTTTACAGAATCTTACTTCTGTTCCAATTTTCCACATTGTATATGGGAGGAAACCTATATTAGCAAGCCATTTACTGAAACAATCTCAAAACTTATTTCATTAACTCATGTTCCTTATATCGACTGACAAGGAAAATATTCAAGGTTTTGCCATCTCAGCTCTTTTGATGGGCAAAATATTATACCTCCCTCACAGATGTGCCATCATGCAGAGCTGCTTTGAAAACAAGTTTAAGGAAATACTGGACTAGCAATTAAATTCAATCACTTGGTTTAGCTAACAGATCCTGAACCATAATAACTTTTCTGGTAGAATTCAGACTTGTTTTTAACTTACAGTATAAATAACTTGAAGGCCATCAAGTCATTTCCACCTATGTATGCTAGCGATTGTTCATTGATTGGATACCAGATGCTGTAATTCACTTGTGTGTATACAGTTCAATATCTCTTGTATTCTTCTGTGTGAAGTCTCTTATCTCTTTACTAAAAAATAGATGTGTTTAATCCTGATAGAATATGCTTCTTCTGGAAAGTTTACTGAGAATGGAAAGTAATTAAATAATTGGTGTGTGGCCTGAGAAGGTTAATGCTCTTCATTATTCTTACAGAAAAAAAAATCGACTTAGGTCAGCTGGAGTATTTTAGTTGGCTTCACAGACTTTTATGGCTAAAATGAATCATTAAAGTTTCTACTCTGAATGCCTTCATATTACATTTCATCCAATTAGCTTTCCAGTGTGTTCACTAACCTGTTTTGGCTAAAGCTTATCTTTGAAAAGAGCGTCCAACCTTGATTTTATAACCTTAGAAGTTGAAGGACTAGTCACATCGATACATGTGTTGTTTCAGAGAATAAAATCTGTGAGAAAATGACATTTGCAAACTTAAGCTTTTCAAGCACTTGAATTCCCTTGATTTATGTTTCTAGAAACTGGCTGGTTTTCTTCCTATCATTGATAAGTTTTAGCCTTTTACCATCCATTATCTTCCTCAGAAACTTATTCATGGGAACACATAATTTCTCAGTTCTCCTTTTAACAAACCAAACATCTTTCTCTGTCTTCATAAATCTTCAGCTAACTCCAGTTAATTAGAAGCTACCTCAAACTAGTTTCTGTAGTTTAGAATTGTATGTTTGTATAAGACACAAAATATCTAATTCTTTTTCTTCCACAGTTTTTAACATATCTTTAGAAACCACGGTAAAAAAAGCAGATTGCAGCTGACAGTCACATTCAGATGTAGAATTACCGAAATGTATTCTGAGTCAATCTTTCCTAATCTCTAAATCTAAAATTAATTTTGCCCTTTTACTATACCACCACACAGGACAGTTTCTTGTCCACTATAACCACCTCTTGGAGTTGTTATTTTCCAGAGCTGCAGCCCCTCATTCTGTACTAACACTAACATATTTCAGTTTTAGATGTATAATTTAGACCTATGCAAACATGATTCTAACTTATGCTACTTATGCATTTCAAGCTTTTTCTGCAGATCTTCAACTGTCTCTCTCCTTCATTTAATAACGAATTCCTGCACTGGGTGCTAGTAAGGCACTAGTACCTAACACTAGCTCCTTTTCACTCTGCAAAAAGTTAAATAGAAAATAAGGATTAGTGACTGGCACGGGTGAGTTCCAAGCTAGGAAGCTCGTACATTTGACTGAAAAGAGTAGGAAGTGCTGCAATAGAAGATATATTACATCATTCTCAAATGCAACTGTGCCAGCAACAGCAGCTGGGAAGAGTATGGGGTTCTAATTACAGATTGCATCAATCTCTGTGAACAGAAGCAAATCTCCTTCCTAAGTTTCAGGGTTGCAGCTTGCTTGGAGAGGCATAATGAGTTAGGATTAAATGTTCACTTACAATAGGATGACATTATAGGATGTAAGCAGATGTTGCATGTAAGAGCTTTAATGATGTATATTTCAGTGCACCAAAACTTCAAACTTCTAAAATTAAGTCTTTATAAACCCAACTCTAAGTGTAAGGATCCCTGCACTTATTTTGGGATGCAGAATCAGTGATTGGAAGGATCTCTGTGCATGTTATAGAAGATTATAAACCAGCGAGAAACTTCTTAAAAGAGATATTGGGAGAAGGAGACGATAAATATTTAAATATGAACAGAAATAGTGGCATTACAATGCTAAAAGTCAAATTTTACCAGACAATACTGAGCAGTAAGCATGTTATCATTATTTCTCCCATCACAACATTAATCCCCAAAGATTCCAAATTAAGATAACACTGTTCTAGGTCCTTCAATTAGGACTGTTACTAACAAGGCAATTATAGTTTTGGGACATTAATGGCATAATATTATATAAATCTGACTTCAAAGTGCACATATTAAAGGCCAAGAGTTGGGTTCAACCACATCTCCGTTTTGTTTGCTTTTTATTCCTTGTGCTACGACTTCATCACTGCTGCTGGCTTAAAAAAAAATATTTCCTACTTTATCAGAAAGGTTATTAAGCAAAAAAAAGGTTGTATAAATACCAGTAATGGGTTCTAGATGGATTTCCTCTGTATTATCTGTACCATGAAACCAGGTATACTGATGCCCTTGTTCTCCCCTGTGTTTAAAAACCTACACCAAAGCACCTGACTCTTCAGGTGGGTGGAACTCTAAGCAGAATTACATTAACTTAAAGTAAAGGAATTGTTTAGAGGCAGAAGACTAGATACCTAGGCCAGGCTTCTGCTTCAAATAGATGGCAAACCTGAGGGACCCTTACATCAGCAGATCATTAGGGCTGACACATCTGAGCTTCCACTGATCTCCAGGTATCATTTCTTCCAAGAGCACCGTCTCACAGGAGACACACTGCTGCACAACACCAGCCTGTAAAGGACATGTGAGCACTGGGGCTGCCTGGCACTAAGTGTGGCCGTCAGAATCAGGCAGCTACAAGCAGACATTGACCAACCCTCCCTTCTATGACAAGAAAAGATCTAGTGCAACACCATTGACAGTGTCGACTGCTTGCAAAAACATTGTTTGGATTTTCAATTGAGATGGTTCTAGAAGAAAAATGAAATGCAAGGACTATAAAGCCAATATAATTTCCTTTCTCCTGTTTGATGGAAAGGAATTAAAAAGGGATCTGAAACCATTTTTGTTTGATATTCCTAATCATTCCTCATGGAGTAGATATCTATGAGCAGGAAATAGCATCTTGCTTAATAAGTTTTTTTCATTACTAACAATAAAGAGAATCATGAATCTGCAAAATTTTAAAATGGCAAATAAAGCTTTTAAAATATTCTTAATGGAACTACTTAGCTAAGTTTTATGGTAAAACCCATGGTGCTCTATAGAAGCATGTCTCAAAATAAAAGAAGTGCAGATAAATCATGAGCGCTATCAACAACTGCTACTTTATTCAGCAATTATAGTGCTTCAGAACAGACTTTTTCTTCTACATTCTCTTCTAGTGAGAAAGCATCCATACATTCATCCCTATGAATGAACTGCCTTGAATACCATTCATGTCAATAAGGAGTTTTTAAAGAGTGTTGGTGTCAGGGAGCAGCAGGAGCTGCTCTGTGAAGGAGGATGAGAAGGATCTGAGGGGGACTCCAGGACAGACTGTGACCTCATCTACAGGCATCACCCTGGAACCAGCTGAGTGGGCCAGAAGAGCAGGGCTGTCACAGCAGTGCATCCTATCAACAGTCCAGTGGCAATGAGACAAACGTAAGGTGACAAGTCAGGTCCAAGGTCAAGTCAGCACAAGAAATTCAGCCAACATCAGCTGGGGACAAGGCACAGACGCATCTGAATCTTAGCTCAGCAACACCTGCAGGCTGAGCTGAAAGGAGGTGCCCAGGCCCATGTGTACAGTGTGGAAGAGGGTCCCAGAGGTTCCCAGGTGAGGCTAGTCAGAAACACTATGCACCACTGGTGCCCTTGGGTCATTGACACAGAGATTGTCTTTTCTTTTTTCTTTTTATTTTAATGCTAAGTACACTGCTTCTGGCATGTACTTATAATTACTTTTCTTATATTTTGACAGACGTACAGCTGTGCTGTTCAAGTACTTAAAATTCTTATTAACATGGGGTTTTTCATTTCAAAAAGAGAAATATGCAATACCTATTCATAAATAAATATGAAATTGGGTCATATTAGTTCAGTGACAGCAGTTTATTTGTGCCTCAAAACATCCTATGCAAGATTAGCCAGAAAAAAAGAAGGAAAATTGTCTTAAGTGGCTTCCTAGGATCTATGTACAGAAGGTGGTCAGTTTCTTCAGCCACCCACAACAACGACTGAACTGCTGAGCCACACAGTCTCCAGGAACCACAAAAGTCCAGTGCTTTCTGAGGGCTCCTCCCTCCCTGCTTGCCATTTGTATGCACATACCTGCTTCCAGCAGCATGGCTCCATCCCTACGGGCACTTCCCAGGCACAGTATGTTATTTTCATTGCTATGACATGGAGAGCTTGAATTTAACACAGAGATTACTTTTATTTAAACACTGCACAACTCAAGCAGTGAGAGTTTGGCTTTGACTGCAGACCAGAGCCTTGGGCTTCAAAAATAGAAGCCAAACTTTGTTGTCTGTAGCTGCAACCCACTTCCTGGCTGAAAAATAGCAATACTGCATGCAGAACCTGTGCAGAAATTGTGCATCTTCACAAGGATAGATTTTTATTGAGAAAAGTCACTGCATAGAAAAATTCTTACTCTTACTGAGGTGCTGAATAAACATGCTTACAAAGGGCAAGGACAATTAGCTAAATTTAGAGCACAGATCCAAATCCCTTCACCTTACTTTGCCAATTAGGTCTATTTTAGGACCATAGTTGCCAACAGAGAAAGATGTTTTCACAGATAAATTAGAACACTAGTGGCCTCGAGGTGCTGGGTTTTTTGTCTGCTGTCCGTACAAAAAGTCTAAGCCACTAGTGGTTTATGCTAGGTGACTTAATCAGAGCCTAGAATAGTAACTGGTAGAAATATGATTTCTGCAAATCTTTCTTTTTTTCCACCCATATGCACTGAGTTTAGAATAATGTACTCCTTTTTTCTTTATTTTTTTCATTTGGATGAATATTCAAAGATTATTCTTTCCCTCATGCAGGCTGCTCAGGAGTTTGTCTTCTGACAAACATAGGTATGTCTGGAAACAGTACTGGGAAGAGATATAGCTGGTGGGATAGAGATAATTTTGTTAGTCTAGCCCTGCTGTGAACCCAAGAGCTTGAAGGGATCTGAATTTTCTTATTCTTCATTTTATGTTTTCTCTGCATAGTAGTAACAAAATGCATAATATTTCCTTGAAAGAAAATTTTATTTTTAATTCTTCTCCTAGGCATGTAATTTATCTAACAAACACTACTTTTCTTTGTTCTCCCTCTTAATTAGCCCTCTTGGAGTCTTATTTCCTGTTTTGTTTCACAGGCATGCCCACCTTCCTTTCATGTCTTCTGCTCTGTGGTCACCCTACTTGAAGAGCACTTTTTCCCCTGCCACCCATTTATTCTTATCTCAGCAACCAGAATATGTCCCTTTCTTTGTGTTTGCTTTGGCATGCTTCCTTTTCAGTTTTATATCTAAATGCTATTTTTCTCACTGCCTGCCTTTAAGGATTCAGTTGACACAGAGAAAGCACAAGTTTCATTATACCAGACTTCTAACACTACTTTTGGATTACTTATGTCAGACCTTTTAAATCAGTTAATCCAATATCCCTCAAGTCAAGTAGGTTTACTGTTCTCCTGAAGAACTGATTCTATCATCTTGTCAGTTATAAATGCATTGCCTGGCTGCTCAGTCAACATCTCCATTAGAAATACTATTCTTATATCCCAATCATTTTGAATTACAATTGTACCAAAAGCTGGCCTGTAAGTACTGGCCCACTTACACTGCTTTGTTCATGTCTGAAAAGGAAAAACAAGGACCTTGTAAAAGCTCTTACTTTCTGAATCTAAGTAAAAGACTGACATGGTAATGGCTAGACAAAAACTGTTGCCTATGCTGCCTTCCTTTCCCATTCCAATGTAATATTGCTGCAAAAAACAAGTGCTGTTCTGATACTTCATCTTTAATTTAGACTTCCCTAGAATTTTTCGGCTTAAACCAGAGACTTAACACTATTTTTATGCAGCTTTTTTGTACTTAACAACAGACAATCCATTCTGCTGTGGAGCAGTAAACAAGCTCACTGCAAGATGCCAATTGGGAATCACAATGGGAAATAACTGATCTCCTGTGTGATATTAGCTAAAACGGTGTGTCCTACAGCCAACCTTGAGACTTGGTAAAACACTGTTTTGTGAGAGATTAACTCACACTTAATACAAGCTGCAGCAGACATCATACATTATCAGATAACACAGAGGCATTTTTAAACAATTTTAGTTTGTTGAGAGGCGATTAGAGCTAGCAATCATATATATCTATCAAGAGACAGCTGTATATTAGTATTTCACATGTGCATGTGCATATGTGTGCATGAAGCTAAAAGGAAGTTAAAAGCAACTTTAAATCTGACCTCTACTATTTTTTTGCCACTAATCCTGAAGTAGTACTGAAGTTGATTAATTTAGGCAAAAATATACAGGGTCAAATTCACCTATTTTCTCAGGTGTCTATGGGCTGCTGTAGCTCATGCCAAAACGAAAGAACTGTAAATCTGAAATAAGTGGCAAAGGAGTTGGTGGTGGTGGTGATGTTGAGTTTCTGACTATTTTGATTTAGAAAAATAGACTAAAGCATCTAAAATGCGCTGATGATATTTGCAAGTAATGTTAGTGAAATGTTAGTGAGTTTCATTACACAGCAGTAAGATTGAAGAAGAGAAACTTTAGGAAAAGCCATCTCTTTATATCTATCAAATACTTACTTCTCTCAAAAAACAAGAAAAAAAACCCAACCAAACCCCCCCATGAGATCATGATAAAAGTTCAGATCTAAGTCTAACTGGGGTTCCGATTTTGTTTGGTGGTGAAAAGGTATAAGGTAGAGAACTTATTTTAAACTTAACAGCTAACAAACTAAGGATAATGCACCATCCTTGAGTTATTTTTAGCTTATTCAGGTCATGGAGAAGGTAAAAGAAAATATGACAAAGAGAAAATTATATAAAAGGGAACCATGACTCAGGATGCCTGAAAAATACCCTCTTCCTTTAAGCAGATCAGTTGTAGCCACATGATTCAGAATCTAATGATTGTTCTTTTGCAAGCAAGGAAAAATCTTGCTGTTCTCAGTTGCTTAATCTTAAAGTTATCCCAAATGTTGCTACACAAAGTGTGATTGTATTCAGTGTAAAAGAATACTGTAAGGAAAATAAACTCCAGTAGGGAGAAAATAAGAATTATCAACTTTATCAATCCAAGTCTCTCCTAATGTCCTACTTCACACAATCAGGATGCTGTAACTGGAGACATATCAGCTTACACCAGTCAGCATTATTTCATTTTCTCTTGCCACTCTCTGGCTGAGAATTTCTATCTCTTACTGTGCAAGTTGCTCTGCCAACTGTCAGTGTTATCTTGATAAGTACCTTTCCTCTCCCAGTTAAAATGCATGCTAGGTCATGCATATGAAACGCATCTATTTCTTGTAGATGATCGGAGTACGCATTATGTCCTGGGGTTATCAAAAAGCCCCTATGAATATGTCCAACTGTTCTGCATCTGAGGTGATGCCTAAAGTTGCACAGTATGGGCTTCAGGTATTGCTGCTGTTCAATGTGCTCTTTAACTGGGAAACTTTTATCAGGGAAAGCTATTATCTGCCTTACCTCCCGGACAACACCATGAAGCCGAAGATTCGTTGCTGCTATTTTTACAAAGAACTTGCTATGTTTTAGTTACATGTTCTTCTCCTTATGTGTATGGCTAGATCTAGTTCCCTATTTCATTCTGCAAGTGGAAAATTAACAATAGCAATTATCTCCACTTCTTACTTGATTGCACTTACAGGCACAGATCCCTTTTTAAATAGCATATAAATGAAATGTGCTATTTGAGCACTGGTAATATATATCCCCAAACCTCACTCTTACTTTAGGGGAAAAAATGATAGCAGAAGTACTATCTCCAAATTCATATGCAATATTGACTCTTCTAGTCCAGTTACTTCAGAGGCAACCTTCTCCCTAGACTTTCAGGGTAGGCAGGACAGCAACTTCTGTATGAGGTCAGTACAAACTCCTGCATGTCTTGAGAAAGGAAAAGGCAGTGTCAGCCAAGGCAAGAAAGTCAATGTATGATGGAAAACCTCTTTTCTTTTCTTTTCTTTTCTTTTCTTTTCTTTTCTTTTCTTTTCTTTTCTTTTCTTTTCTTTTCTTTTTCTCTTCTCTTCTCTTCTCTTCTCTTCTCTTCTCTTCTCTTCTCTTCTCTTCTCTTCTCTTCTCTTCTCTTCTCTTTGCTTCTCTTCTCTTCTCTTCTCTTCTCTTCTCCTTTTTTTGGTGATGCTAGAGCCATGAGGAAATTGCTTCACTAAGTGCTTCATGCTGGAGCTTCATAGTAATTGTGCAATTTGGGACTCAAATGTGTTTCAAGGAGATCTCAAAATGCAGTAAGTACCGATAGACTGTGATAATCTTATACTTTCTCTGTTTAGTGTCAGACATGATTCACTTTATTGTAAGAGGGGTAAGCTTATAAAAATAATGATATTTCCTTCACAATGCAGTTTTGTCAGGCACTACACATAGATTAATGGCAGGCGAATGGGACTGTTTGCCCCAAGGCCCATCATGTGGAAGGATTAGAGAGTCCAAACTTCTTACAGTAGAATGTATTACTGTATAGATTAGGCTCACAGAGACTATATATTTGTGACTACAGTGGAAAAAGTAAAAACTAGGCCTGCAACTCTTTGATCCTTTGTAAATCATTGCGTTCATGGGAAGGCCTCATACAGGAGAAAACGTCCTCAAACTAGAGTCTGTTGGAAGAAGATTATGGGTCTAGGTCCTACTTAAACCAAATCAAACCAACAAACAAAAATGGAACAAAAATAAAACAAATCCACAACCATCACACTTTTTTTCATTGCATATTTGTAAGGGTCAGAGCAAGGAAACACTGTCTAATTTCCGTCACTTCATCAGAAGTCAAAAGTGAATTCATTGCTATCTCTTGCATCTCTTATTCTGAAAAATGTATGCTTCAGAAGAAACAGCCTAAGGAATTTGTGTTCTACTTTCCTAATTTTCTAGAATGTTAACAGTGAAGCCTAAAGCAACTTGGATCATATTATGAACATGTTTAAAGTTAACCCAGGACCCTAAGTGCCACCCAGAGGGGATTCTTTGAAGTTGGAAATTCTTGGCCAAAAATGCAGACTTACATTGTTCTAGCCAAGCAGTGTAGCAAAATGTGGTCAAATAATAAGTACTGAGTTATTGACATTCCTGTGGTTTCTCTGTGAAAGCATTGGGTAGCATAGCCGAGCTGATAATTAAAGTTTGTACATATTGTACAGCTTTCCAATATCAATATGATTTTCTCTCAGATAAAGCTTGAACCAGAAGGGTAAAGGTTGTGTCCAACTTACATTTGAACAAATCTGTCAATGTTTGCCCATGTGCAGGACAAAAACCTTGTAATAGTGTGCCAGGTGTGAGTGGGGGTTTGTTTGTGTTTTTCTCTTCATTGATTACAAGTCTCATATTTCATAGAGAAGCTGTCTAAATTAAATCTGATATCCAGTATGACTTTGGTTTATTATTACTCTCTGATTCAAAGAATTTTCTAACCCATGTGTTGCTTTAACATTGGGCTTTCATAGTAAATATGCTAGAACTTTTAATTTTTCTGAACTCTTGGAAGTGTATATGAAATACTTTGTACTTGTTTCTCCTCATCAGCACCCTAGCTGATTTCTCTTGAACTACTAAATAAAATGACACTAAAAAGCCGAGCAGCAAAACCAAGTTTGTCATCCTCAGCAGCAAGAGGTGTTATCTCTTGCAGGTAATAAAACATAAAAGTTCTTATCGGAGAACAAATCAACAGTCAAGTGCCAAGAGCTGAACTACAGAAAATAAAAGCCTCTTACATTTTAAGCAGCATGGATGGAATCAAAAGAGGCAAAAAATAAGACAGTGGAAAAATTCCACAAAAGAGAGAAGTCAAGGCAATAGGCACATCTGATATGATCAGCAGCAGCACGAATAGTTCTAACTATTCATTATCTAACCAGGTATGTTTTACTGGAATCCCAAGTCATTAGATGAGCAAATATTTTGCCTTCTGAAAAACTCTGAATGATCTGATAATGGGCACATGGCAGGATATAATTGTCTCATGCTTTATTCCTGGCTTGTTTCACTGAATAGCTCAGGACAAATCATTTTTCACCCCTCACCATCATCTAAGTGTGAATAATTATAGCTATCCTACTTCACAAAGGTGGTATTAGGAACAATTTAATTGATGCCTATGCAGTGCTTTAAGAAACTTGGGTGGGTAGATCAATGCTAAATTAGAGCAGGCAATTATATTCAGCCTGAGGGGGAGAAATCAATATCCATATGGCAAGGCAGGAGGAATACTTTCATGAACCTCTTTTAAATCTCCCTTACTCCACTTTCACATCCCTGTATTTTGTTTACTTCCTTGGAATTAGTTCTAGACAGCACTGGAAAAGGTGAGAGCACAGTTGGAACCCATGAGTCCATATCTGGGGGGAACCACAGCCAAAATGAGAGTCTGGAAGAGAAGGGAAACAGCAAAAGTGCTCACAGCTGAGCTCTTCCATATTATGCAGAGTGTTTAGACTTCTCCCCTTTTACACACACACTAGGATTTTTAATAAAGTTTTATCTTTTAGAGGAGTATTATATTTCTAAAGGAAACCTGAAAATGCTGACACTTTTTTTTTGCATTTTATGGCAGAATCTTTGAATCTTTTCTTTCCTTTGGAATAATGGCTGAAACTTTTACATATTTATGTCTCCATAAAATTATTTCTTATATAAAGTGAGATAATGACTGATTCACTGATTTTATCCTAGGGGGTAAAAAAAAAATTTCTTAAGATAATTTTTATATCTAAATACACAAATTCAGCTAATATTTTCAAAATATCAGGTATATCTCAAAGCAATACTGAAACACGAAAACATTGAAATATAGTTTTATGGTATTTTTCTCATATATGATGTGGGTAAAAATACCAACAAATTTTATGGAAAAGCACACTTTTGCAAAAAGAAAATAGTATATAAAAATGCACATGTGTATATATATATGTATATATATATATGTATATATATATATATAAAGTAAGTTTGTTACATTCACAGGACTCGGATCTTAATTTTGTTGTGATCTCTGCACCACTCCAAAGGGTTCCGAGAGCTCTGTTTTTCCAAGAGGTGAGAACTGTTCTGGTGAGAGGACGAGAAATAGCAAATGCAGTGATCCATAGTTATTAGCACAATTCCTTTGGGTAAAAGGGAGGAGTTGGCAGCTGAAATTATGTTAGGCTAGCCCTGAAGCTTGAGTCCGCCTTCACTTCTCAGATCCAGTGCCAGAATTAAAGAGCAACTCAGATTTGGACCTGGATAACATTTGATATGAATATAGGCAGATGTATTCCTGGAATATGTGTGTACACATGTGTGTTGCACTTCATGTTCCTGGGATCCATTAGGGAGATTTTCAGTTCAAGACTGGATGATATTTGAACACTGGTCTTTTTTTTCTGACATTTGTTGCTAATGAAATACATGTTTTGCAAACTTGGTGCAAAAATACACTGAATTTCCACAAGCTTATAACGCTGGACCCTTTCACAAAAAGGTGTTTCTGTCGGAAATCTTTCTCTTTACTATTGTTGATGCTGCTGCTGCTGGTTTCGGGGTCTTGCAATTAAAAGTTAAGTGGAAGTTTTTGTTTATTTTGCAATAGAATTCTTAAATATTTATGAAGGGCCTTAAGTCTAGCTCGCCTTGAGGAAATAGAGATGAATTAATAATTTATGTGGTTGTTTTGCAGAAAATTAAAGGTTGGGAACAAGTGTTTAAAAATTAAATCATCCACAATATAAGAGAGCAGATGTTATTTTGTTAAAATCTTGCAAACAACAAAGTACAATGAGGTGTTGTCTTCTCCTTGGTCCAACTGAAATCTTAACGATTCATTACAATTGAGCAGATTCTAAAGCCTGAGGCTAGCTAATGTCAGAATAATGAAGAGGAACTTCAATTATGTAGCCCAGATTTTTTTATTTGTTCTTGTTTTACTTTATTGCCTGTAGTGAGAAAGAGTCTGTATCTCTGTATTGCATGGTGATTTGTAAGATGTTACACTCCCACAAAAATCACTGCATATTTCATTAGCAATCATACAATGGAATCTCCTGCAACTAAAATATGTGTGCATCTACCTGTGTAAATAATAATAATAATAATAATAGTCATCATTATAATGAAATTTTAGATGGAAAAGAGATACTGCAATTGCATAGCTTAATAACTTCAAGATTCTTACTCCTTTTATCCCAAACCTCTTAATTTTTCTTCCTTCTTTTTTACACATGAAAGCTGTCTCTGACTCTCACTTAGTCTGGACATTACAGTTAGCCAATTTCTGGTCAGCATCATAATTCATACAGGTTCTATACTGGGTTTTCTTCTTGTCTTTGCTAAGCTGCTTTGTCAATACAGTTCCAAACTTCTACTTCAGTATATTTAAATGGCATCCACGATGAAATCTATATTGAGAAGGTGTAAATAAATTCTCCTGATGGCACTAAGGCCAAGCATGCAGTCTTTTGGAGCCACATTTTTACAACAAAATTCTTTTTACAAGCACACTACCTATATCCCAAACAAGGCCCTATCATTAGTCCTACTTCTGGATCTGTTTGCAGTGCAAGGCTTCTACTAAGATCAAGAAAAACCCCTCGAAACAAACCAACCAACCAACCAACCAACCAACCAACCAAAGAAGGTATCAGATCAGAACCTGGACAAAGATTCATTCTGTGAATGCAAATTCTAAGAGGTCTGTATCTGCAGAAGTGTAAACCAGCATCTGGAAAAACCATACATTAGTTTCTCCTCTCATTTCTTTGCTGGTTTGAGTGTGACTGCAACTGCATATATAAAACTCTGTCATTTTGG
This sequence comes from Eulacestoma nigropectus, assembly GCA_013397775.1. NCBI lineage: Eukaryota > Metazoa > Chordata > Aves > Passeriformes > Eulacestoma > Eulacestoma nigropectus. Next base: position 1,645,465 of record VZTE01006108.1, on the reverse strand, counting down.
CAATGTAAAGAAATAAGCATATCAATCTGTAACCACAACTGCAAACATAAAAGAGATTTCTTTACCCTTCAAAGATCTGTACAGCAGAGCAGATGAGAGAATTTTGTGCTTAGATTCCATCTAATAAGAACCCAAAGGATTTCACTGCTATTAAAAATGGAAGTTGAGACAACTTCTATTTAAATAAAACGTATATGTAGGAAAAATATAGTCATAAAGGGGTGCTCTTTCAAGATTCTCTGTGAAGATTTAGCGATGTGATTCTTGAGATGCAAAAAAAGACAGAAGAGCTAAAAATTTGTACATTGCTTGACAATATAATTCAGCTCAGGAGTTGTGTATTTTTTGCTCAAAGGAAGCCAAGTATTAGCAATTCATCTACACTGATGCTAAATTGTGGTTGGTATAGATAGATAAGACTGTAATTGCACAGTAATAATAAATGAGAAACTTTCACAAAACTACATACATAGCGGTTCATAGACTCAGTCTGCTCCGTTTCCCTTCTAAATGTTCATCTTCAATCAACATTGCGAAAATCAATCTCTTTTTCTTTCATGTTTTTATTTTTCCTGTTCTGTTTATGAGATTGACTACTCCTAGTGATTTCAGAGGAAGCTAGGTTTGACTAGCACACAATCTAAATAAAATGGCAGCACTCTGAATAAACTGAAGTACTTGAAAGAAGAGTTATTTTTCTAAACATTAAATGTAAGGGACATAATGAGCAGATTGATTTGATAGCATTAGAAGTTTGCATCTCTTTACTTTCTCTAGGTGTATATTTCCATACTTGTAATCTTTCCGTTTTCAAGTGTTCTTTCTTCTGACCAAATAAATCTAATATTCCCACTGCTGGAAATTCATCATTTATCGTGTCAGTATTAATCTATTTAATTAGATAAATAATTTTATATTATTTAAATAATAATATAAATCTAGTGCCTAGTTCTTAAGGGCGCATTGCCAACCCTTTTGTTCTCTCTTTCCAGACACAAAACATGGATGTGATCAAGTTCTAAGGGGTTCCTGCATGATGCAGAGTATTTATGTTGTAAGCAGTAGTACAGCAAAGATAAAATATTAGAAATGTTCAGACTTTGAAAGAGCTGTTTTGATCTGCTGTGTGATATGGCTGAAACACAGAATTGTTGCACACAAAATCAACAGTGGTCTGAAATTAGTTCTTGTTTACTAGTGGTTGAGTGGGGAAAAGAACAAAAACCTTTTGTTATTTGTCATGGAACAGAGAAGAATATCTAGCATGCCTTAGAATATTTGGCAGGTCAATAGCTAGAGAGCATGCCTCACACCTTGAAGTTCAAGAGTCATATTTTTATTAAATTCATTACTCAAAATAATCTGAAATTAAAATCTCTACCTTCTTCTTTCCTGATAAAATTTCTCTGAAAGCTTTCTATGAAATATTTTAGTTGCAATTAAACGTCATCTCGTAACAAGGTAAGAAAACTTTTGGACCAAGATTGTTAGCTGCTACATTGCTAAGTACTTTAGTGAAAACGAAAAGTGAAACTTTATGCCATTGCACCTCTAAAACAGAGTAGATTTAAAGTTATTCAAATGTCTGAAGCTCTGCTGACATCAGTAAAACAAACCCCCTTATGATTCAATTGAAGTTCTGACCCAAAGGATGTAAGAAAACTGTTGAGTATTAAATGAAGATAACTTATAATTGTATTTCTCAAAACCCTCTTGTTATCTAGAAACAAAAAAAAAGATACAGAAATATTTTGTGAAGCTGATAATGTATCTGACACTTCTTCCAATTTTCAAATGATCTGGAATTCGCAAACAGCTGGTTTGCATAATATCTACAAGCGTTAGATTAGATGCAAACTATCACTTTCAACAGGACTAGCCAATCTGAAAGTGCATTCTCCTTTACATTTTAGCAGTCATGTCTCATTACACAGCTAATGTTCTGTTACTCTATCTAATGTAACATGACATGACTGGTAAAATTCGAGGAAGCAGACAATTTTTCATATTAGAAATCCCCTCTTCCTCTCTCTGAACTGGTTGTCGATTGTATTTTGAATGCATTGCACTGTAATCTTGCCTAAATCACTTATATGGGAGAGCTGTAGATCTTAGCAGCTATCTTACTACCAGCGGAATGAAAAGCCAAGCTTGAACAGCTTGGCATGTCATTAAAAAAAAAAATCATGACATATGATGTTTGTTTCTTTGAGTTTGCTTTGAAAGCCTGTTATGGTTGAATACAAGGTTTTTCTCTTCTGTTTATGTATTCAACTACCACACATACAAAATGTAATAAGGTTGTACTTTTTTAATTAAGAAAAACATCGCTTAGATATTAAGGAAAATATATTGCAAAGTTTGATAATTTTTTGGAAGCTGAGTACTTAGAATTGAGAGCAGATGGAAATATCTTAGTCCTGCATGTGTTTCACGTATATAGTTCTTAAAAAAATGCAATTCCCATAAACTTTGGTGAGTGATCTGTTTCAGTAATGATTTTGGACCGTAAGGAACAAATACTTCTTTGGCACGTCTACCTGGAGTATGAGAAGGGCTGTGTCCCAACCTGAGTGGCAGCTACACCATAATCCCCAGGTGGAAGGATTTGATTCTCTCTGTTGTCTTCAGCAGGGCCAAGACTGATACAAGATGTTATTGCAGTTTTAGGACTTGAGACCAATACATAGACTTAGATCTATGGGATATCCATCTTTCCTGTGTTCTATATGAGGCTAGCATTTAGGAAAAAAAAACCCAAACTTTATGTCTGAACCTGATTAATTTGGATATAAGGTTTTGAAACAGTGAAACGCGTCATGATCTTTCTTTAAGGAACATGGAAAAATAACCAGATTCATGTAGAACATTGCTAATCACAACAATGATTACTTTACACCTCAGGACATTTTCATAATCTCAGAAGTGACCAGGTCTAACTAAGTCATTGACAATGGTAGGAGAGGGATTACAGGACCAGGAATGCAATTTAGGCTTGTAAGAAGTAACAAGTCTTACAGAACCAAGTTGTCCCAACTTTATGGCAATCGGGTTGGCTAGGTCTCAGGAATTGTAGTCTCTGTAATCAGTGGCACCAATACCTCTACTTGTACATTGCTGGAAACAAAACCTATTAATAATATTGTTTAACAAAGCCCTAATACAGAATAAAAGGCCCTAACTAAACAAGTTTCTGCTCTACTTTGACATCAAGTGTTTCCTTCTTTCTCTAATTTTCTATCAGTCAAGCAGTGTCTTTAGAGACGAATTCCCTGTCTTGGCAGTAGTTGGGTTAGGTATTAATTGGGCAAAGATATTTTATATAATAGAAGTCATCTGTGCTGCTTCAAAAGCTGCACAGTCATGAAGGAGGACTGTAACAGCTGTGTCTTTTTCTACTGAGATTTTGAAAAGCTTCTGAAAATTAGAAGAGGAAAAATAGCAAAAGAAATTCTTTTTATTCAATGACTTTAGATGCATATTTAGTATTTTTGATAGCCATATCAATATTTTCTTAATTTAAGTATAAATAAACTATATATAGTATTTGTACTTGGCACGAGGAAATCATTAATGGTATTTTTTTATTAAAAATTTGCTATAAAAATTAATTTTGGTGTGTGGACTTTTTATAAAGAAAGGCTATTACTCAGTTTACAAAGAGGAACATTTCATGCTGTAATACTGAATATCCTAAATATATTATATTGCAATAAACAGAAGATTAAAAATTTTCCTAAACTGTCAAGTTAAATATTCACTAAAATTATTACTTGTTATATTTTGTTCAGGTAACAAAAATAGTAAGTGATTTAATGTAAATAACTAAATCTCTTACATGTAGGTTGGTGGGTTTTTTCAGTTGCAGCACCATTTTGAAAGACTGACACTAAAGAATACTCCTAAATTTTACCACAGTGTAAATAAAACGGATTTTGTTGCATCGTTCTTTTCAGTCAGGAAGAATACATCCTTAAGATCCATATGTTTTTCATACTTAAACAATAAAAAAAGATGATGCAGGAGTTTGACAGAACTTAAGCTTTTCTTAGTCATACTGCTAATGGAAAGCAATAAAGGAATAGAAAGATAGAGAGCTATACATTAAATATATTCCATAACAATGGATTAAGCTTTCTTTATGTAACCACTAAGACATGCAACTTTTTTACATGTCTGAAAACTGTAGACTGGAACTCATCAAAAATGTGTTGGCACTCCACCTGTTTTTTCTGACCATCCTAACTTTTAGCTTTCCTAGCTTTCTCTAGATATTTTTTTTGTTATTTAAAGCTCCTGGTTTTTTAAAAAATAAAGTATTAAAATGAAATATCTGTATGTCAGAATCCAACAAATAAAATATTTCAAGTCATTTTTATTTAATTCTCAACTCATATCGTTAATATGACATGGGTTCTTGTGGATAAAAAGCTGGACATGAGCCAACAGTGTGGTCTCACAGCCCAGAAGGCCAAGTACGTCATAGATTACATCAAAGAGGAGTGGCCAGCAGGTCGAGGGAGGTGGCTCTCCTCACCTACTCTGCCCTCGCGAGACCCCACTTGGAATGCTGCATCCAGTTCTGGAGCCCAGAGCACAAGAACATGGACCTGATAGCGTCCAGAGGCGGCCACAAGGATGATCAGAGGGCTGGAGCACCTCTCCTATGAAGACAGGCTGAGAGAGCTGGGCTTGTTCAGCTCTGGAGAAGGCTCTGAGGAGACCTCCAGTACCTCAAGGGAGCTTATAGAAAGGAGGGAGAGAGACTTTTTACACAGGCAGATAGTGAGAGGAAAAGGGGTAATGGTTTTAAAATGAAAGAGAGCAGGTTTAGATCAGGTGTTGGGAAGAAATTCTTTAGTGTGAGCATGGTGAGACACTGGAACAGGTTGGGCATGCACCATCTAGTGAAGCTGGGGATGCTGCATCTCTGGCAGTGTTCAAGGCCAGGCTGGATGAGGCCCTGAGCAATCTCATCTAATGAATGGCATCCCTGCCCACAGCAAGAGGCTTGGAACTAGACAATCTTTAAGGTCCCTTCCAACCTTATCCATTCTGTGATTCTATAATAGCACCCAGAATTCAGTATTTGCTGTGTAATACATCTGTCTTGCAGAGCAGATGCTAAAACTGTAGACAGGTCCTTGAGACACCCACTCTCAAACAACTTATTCTCTACAAATGACCATAAGGTGACTCTACATAAACAGAGACATAAATATTATGTTGCTCTTATAACAAAGTTGTCTTGATGAACAGTTTTCAGGTGTTTTTCCTTAGCAGCATGATCTCATAGGGAAGTTTAAAAAAAAAGGGGAAGGACTATAACAAACCATTTAGCTTAACTACGGCCCAAAGGAGAATTGGCTTCACTTAAAAAATTCCTGACAAATATTTCTCTACACACCTTTACAAATTTCAGTGAAAGAGACCCCCAGATCTTCACAAGAAATCTGTGTTCATCTGTAACCACCATAACTACACCTTTTCTCTTATAGGCTGTAAGCCTTACAAAGGGATAGCTCCTTGAAGAAGACAAAAAGCAAAGTAAAATTGTCTTTTGAAAATGTGTGTTTAGGAGAATGAAAAGCAATAGTCCAAGTGTTATCCGCTGTGGATTTCATCAGGAGGAAAAGTGCTTTCTTCTTCTGAAAGGCAGCTATTTACCATTCAGTGAGGGAAAAATTTTATATTCTGTATTCTCCCAGAAATATTATCCTTTAAATAGACCATGTTTTCAGTAGTCATCTCCTTTTCTACATCTTAAATTTACTGCCTTCTTAGCTGTATGTATATATGTGCGTATATGTGTCTGTATGTACATATGCATACAAACACACACACATACACATTCCAATTCCACACATATTTTAACTCTATGAAAGAATATACTCTTGCGATCATGTCAGTGTGCCAGCTGAATTGGTATCCATTTTCACTTTGTTGCCAGGACTATTGCAATGAAATTGTCTCCACTTTTGATCTCATATTATAAAGATTCCCGAATCTCTGACAACTCAAGGCATTATGATATACTCTTCTCACACTGTTAAAGCAGACATAGAGAGCAGAGTTCTCTGTAGAGCATAAGTAAAGATTTATAGACATGCTGAAAGAACACTTTCCCTGCTGCCTTCTTAAAATAATTATGACTTTCCATGAATCTCTTTATAAATCAAGTGTAGAATGACAAAAGCATAAGGAAGTAAGCCACAAATATACCATTTACAATAAGCTCGAGTGGACTTATTTAAGCAGCATATCACTTCTTTGGTGAAAACTGCATATGATTATTTCAAGAAGACATACATGCCATAATATGGAAAATAAGTATTTATTGTGCCTGTCACTATGTTTCAAGAACTTGCTTTCTGCCTTGATTTTTGTGTTACTATAATACTTTCATATGATGGTACTAAATATTAAAGGAATGTACAGATACATACTGAGAGACACATAAAAGGACATTATATGACACAAAATAAACATAACAGATTGACCATTTCTAACAGTCATGAAGAAATATTATCATTTAGAATGAAAGCAAGCACCCTTAGAATTTCCCTGAATTCAAGCTGCAAGAGAAAACTCTGATTTGTTTGCTCTGGCAGTAGCAGCTACCTGGCCTTATTGACAGGTGGGGTTAGGTATCTGCTGCGTGTTCAAGGGTATCAGTGACTTCCCACACCACCCTTTCTGCCTGAGCTTCATATATCCCATGGTAGCAGTACACGCTGCTGAAGTAATACCCTTCATTCTTTGTGTTAATCACACAGAATAAATACATTCAGTATTAGTTGTTAACTTGTCGAGAAACAGTGGGGACAAAACCGCCCTTGTGTTATATGGATCACAAATGCAGAATTTTGCTCCCAGGTGCTCTCTGACAGCCTCTCTCAGCTGAGCAGTACCTTGTCAGGCTGTAAAACCATCCTCACATCTGACTGCTCAAGTGCCTCAGCTCACCCCCTCAGCCCTCACCCTGCTGGCAGGGTTTTCCCTCAGCCTCACAAGCACTGGACAACACACACAACCCTCTCATAACAACAAGGTTTCCATTCAGCAGCACTCTGCTCATGAGATGTCATCGGCAACCCTTTCGAATGAGCTGTCTTCATTCACAGTCATCCATAACTGACTACCCTCAGCACTCGCATCTCCCTAACTGTGTGGCTCCACATGGGTAGGTAGGCTGGGTTATCCCAGTTTCCTTGGGTTTGTAACCTCCGTTTTTCTGGCCTTCAAACAATGGCTTGACCTCAAATGCTGTCTGTGGTTTCATGGCATGAATCTGATACCTGCATTTTAGAGAGAGATGGCTAAAGCCATTCAGATACACTCCTGCTGTTATGTAGCAGTACATTCACTTAATATACTCAGATCCAGTGAAAATCATTAAGTGTAGGCACTAAAAGATGATGTGGACACAAGAAAGAAGTGAATAAGAACAAGTGATATAAAGGATTTGTATTATTAAATTGCATTAAGCCAAAATATATCAATTTGTGTGATGACTTCAAATAAAATTATAGCATAAATCCAAAAGGTTTATGAACTACAAAGGGTCAGCACTCAAAACAGAGTTCTTATAGCGGACATGTATGACAAAGCACTTTAAATATAGGACCCTGAACAATAAAATAGAAAAAGGTTGCTTTCTGCAAAGAAAGTGAAATAACTGCCAGAAGAAAACAGGGGCTTTGAACCTATTAAATTACTTTATTTTTGCTAAGCCAAACCTTCCACAGTCTGATAAACTTCTGTGCCAGTGGATTCTGATGGATAGTAAAGCTTTCTAACAGCTTGATTCCTTCAGAAGAGGTAATTTTATTATATAAAATAAAGCATTTCGGGTGTTTGTGTACTTGCAAGACAGGCATCCAGGTAGTACTTTAAATCCTGTGTAAGCTTGTGCATGCAAGGAGTATAAAAAAAAAGGTATTTAACTGACACTTGTTTTGCAAGTGTTGTCATGTTAGCTTCAATTTCATTTAAGCTAACTAGTCTGTGAAGTAGTAGTGCCCTATAAACCTTACAATTATGAGAGTCTTTAAACAAGACAAAACAGAGGGAAGGAACATGATGGAAAAGAAAATGCTTTCAGATACAAACCAGGCTGTTAGCAAGACCTGTGAACACATCTGTTTAGATTAAGGCAGCAGTGAAAGTTGGGCTCTTATGTTTGTAATGTTGTCACTGCAATACAGATGCTCTTCCCTTGTCAGTGAAGCAAAACAGAATAGCTAGAAATAATCTGGAAGAATAAAAACTCCTGAATCTGGCGCAAAAATTCTCCATAAAAACAAGAGATTAATAATGCTCCATGCATCCTACCAAAATTTCTCAAAACAATGGCCTAAGAGGATCGTAGACTCAGTGGCTCTTCAGTGAGCTCACTAAGCCACAGGTAAGTGTGTTTCCTGAAGTCCCAGTGCCCTTTACAAAAACCTTTGCTAAGGTAAAGAAGGAAACTAACCAACCACACGAGCAACCAATTTTGTTTTCTTATTCTTTGACATATAAAGAAAAGCAAGGAAAAAAATTGAAACGTATGGAAATGCTGTCATGCAGAAACATATAAACTGCAGATGAGGAGGATATTTAATTTATTTGTTGTTTTTTTTAATACTGCATTTATTTCAAAGTTCATAGAGTTTTAGCTTTGTTTCATTATGTGTGGTAATTTTCACTTCCAGTTGGATATAAATAAAAATTACAATAAAAAATACAATAAAAATTGTACCATGCTTAATGAAATCAAGTAAGAAAATGTTATATTTAACACTACTAACTGTGCTTTAACTATTGAAATCTTCCCTATATTTTGACTTTATTTCTACTTGGCTTGCTGATAAAAGACAGATATCACAAAAAGATATCAAATATCTATAACTGCATATAGGATGGAAAAACTGTGTTTTCTTTTTCTATAATTTATTAATATGAACCTTTTTCTTTACTGAACGAGCAATGCTAATGGCTGTCGCTTTTCTTTGCAACAAGTAACATGGCAAATTATGAAGTTTAAGAGTGAGCTTCTAGACAGGAATTAAAACAAGCAAGTCTAAATTCATGTCCATTTTACTTTCATCAAATTCAGTGAAGATTTGAATTGATGTATTTTACTATGTCTTTACTAGAATGTGGGAATATTTTATATGCATATTGAGAACAATGAACAGTCTACGTATATTATCAACAAAGTATCCTTATATACTATTATATTACACAGAATATATTATGGTTAAATATTAGGTATGGATATTTCAGCATACCAATCTCTAATCTGTAACAATGGCAAAAAGTTCAATCTTATAGAAAAATTCAAGACAAAATCTTTAATTTTTCCACCTCTTAGAAGAAAAAAATATTATTTTTCTCAATGATTTCAAACACCACAGAGGCTTTCTTTTAAAGTGTAGGCCCCTTTAACACTTTACTCAGCGGTACATTTTCCATTGCTCTTCCTATTACATTCTCAACATATGACGCATGGCTTTTGTGTAATTAAATGTGTTACTGTCGATGCTCATACAGAAAATTTGCACATTTTAATGGGAAGCACTGTGCAGATGAAAAAGAAAACACCTATTTGTCATCCTTCATTATGTCAATTCACCATAATAAATTAACAGGGAAGAAATATTCTCCATATTTCCACAGTGCGTCCTATAGCTCTTTCCCTTCAGAGTTGAGAGATCAATCTCTGTAAGAAAATAGTGCAGGAGTACTTAAAAGCACTCTGCAATCTGGTGTCTGAATTTCTTTCTTGTAAACTCTGTTTGGCACTGGATTAATATCTAATTTTGCTCTGACAAGAATAAGCAAAACTTATGCCTGCTAAAAGGCTTATTTAGGCTGAATATGAGAACATTTTTTTCTCTGTGGGAAATATATATATATATATAAAGCTAAGAAAGAGAGATTGGGCTGTGGAAAAAAGAAAATGCTTCAAGATTTGGTAATGCTGGCAGTTCACACAGCTGTGAACAAAAGAAATTATACAAAGTACATGAATGTTTTAATAATCCATTTCAAACTCTATGCAATATATATGAACAGTCACAAGTGAAATACATATATATGAATTATGTTGACAGAAAACATAATGGAAATGGGTAGGAAACAATATATACCCTTTGTTATATGAAAAGCGTGTTCTGAGATGCAAAATTAACTGGGAAAAAGATCTTACGGGAACATTGTATAATCACTGTCCGCCATAGCAATCCTGCTCATAGGACTTCAGAGAATATCTATGATGTTACTGCATATTGTAGACCAATTCTTGGACCTAATTCTACGACTTGCTTTTATTCTTTGTATCACCACTGCCTTAGAGCTCTTCAAAACAAAACAAGAGTCAATTGGTCTATTTATTAAATGCCTGAGGAAATGAATCCTTTCCTGGACTACTATCACTCTCTTATGATGAGACACATTTTGATTTGGTCACTTTTTCAAAAAGTGCCTTACTTATAACTGCTAATTGATTTTGATTCCAATGCAATCAGAGAGAAAATCACCCTTGGATTTCAGTGAAAGAACTTGGGGTCACCTAACTCATTGAAACGTTCACCTCCAAAGGTAAGTTTTTGAAAAAGCTACAGTTATTCACAGACAGAAAACTAGAAAGGATCACCTTGATTTCATAAAATTCCACATATCATTTATTATTTACCTATTCTAGCATCCAAATAGTAGAGTTTTGTATAAATATTTAAGCAGCCACAAATAGGTTTGGTAGTTTATTTGTTGTTTCTTTTTTTTTTTTTAAGCAGCTGAAAGAGCATTCTGATGGCAATAGAAACAATGTGACAACCATTCCTTCTCTCCTAAAGAACTACCATGAGATTTTTTTCTTGATTCATGTATTTATTTGAAAAGGTAACTTTTTTTTGTCCAGCCATTGTAGTGTATTTTTCTTTTAAGTTATTGGCTAAGTGTATTTGATATTGTAGCACATGGTATACTATTAATATATCTGGAAAAATTATTGCAATTAAGATAGAAATTGTAAAATTGGCAAAGATGCATTTTCAGGGAGAGCAGCATGTAAAGGTTTCAGACAGTAGTTTCAAGGCGGTTCCTAGTCAAGTTCTGCAGAATACACTCCAGGAACTCATCTGATTTATTGCTTTCAATCAGGCACAGGTTTAGATCCATGATGATAAACCATGCATGTGGAAGGTAGGACAGAGGAGATCAGAAATGAATACCAGAAAATGTGGATGAACAGAAATAGGAGTAGATTGAAATGCAAGGTCATGCACATGGGGCTAATAATAAAAAGTTCTCTGGTATGCTGGAGGCTTATCAGATGGAAATGTTTTGTAGAAATGGGATGTGACAGTCAGTTTCTCAATGAATGAATTGACAGTGTGATGCAGCATAAAAATCTCAAACAGAAACTGAAAACATATTGCAAAAGGTGACTCTGTCAGAGACAGGCAAGCACTGGTATCATTGCCCTAGGCCCTGGTTAAACCTCAGCTGCAATACAGCATTGAGATTTCTAGTCAGGAAGATAACCTTGAAAGAGAAAACTTAGAGAGAAAGTCATGGAAGAAAACAGGAGAAAAGGACCAATTTTAGGGATGACCCTGAAACTGTTTTCCTGGTAGGAAAATACATAGAAAGATGAAGTGGATAGAGAGCTGATTGAGCTCCATAAATGCGTCACTGGCTAAAGAAGAAAGAGCTGATTAAATCATAATACTGAAACAGAGAACATTCTAGGTGGACATAAATGTGCTGAAGTGGAAATTGAAAAAGCTTCTAGCCATCACACCAAGGAAATTTTACAGTGGTTTTTTCAGTTATATTACATACGAAGAAAGTTTTTGAAGAGGTATTTGTATCCCCTTATGAATGGGATTATTTGGCATATGCTTGAGCAAGGGGGAAATGGGATACATGACACGTGTCCCTTCCACTCTCACCAGCAAGATTTCAGGTGCATCAGTGCTTCTAAGTGACTCTAAAACTGTAATATACAGTTCTGTAATACATAAATGTATAGAGACAGAACCCATATATTTATTGATGTGTGTCTCTTATGAAAAAATTGAATAAAAGGAAAGATCAGATTACCCAGGCTGGACCTGAAAGATTAAAATTAATTTGTACATCAGCTTCCAAATATAGAAGTCCCTAGAAGGACTTTGTCCAAATTGTCAGATGTCACCTGCAATACACTTGACACTTATCTCTCTCTAGTTTTGCCAGCTACATGTATCATGAAATTTAAATTTACTAAGCATGTGATTATAAGTGTTTGGATTTTTTCCAAAAAAAAATCTGTTAAATATATCTGTAGATGTAAACAGTCACGCTCACAGGCAGCACTTGAAATATGTTATTCAACACATATTTGTATATATTTACTGGGTTTTTTTCCAAAAACCTAGAGTCTGAGTTAAAGAAATTCAGCTATTTCCATTGTCCAAACCTTGTTGTGGATCAACAGTTCAAGGAGGAAAACACATCAGCAAGGAGAGAGTGCCGAGATGTGCATGATGGTTTTTCTCAATTATGTGAAGGAGAGAAGAGGCCTCATCTCTGCAACACCTCTCCACTGTGAATGAGATCTGTGGATTCAAGTAGGCACCTGGATCAGTCAAAGTTCAGATTAGCAGTCTGTAGTATGGCTTCAAAAGAACTGGTAACTTAGAAAACTGCTGATGTTCACAGATATTGTGAAAAAAACAGGGTTTTCAACTTTATTGTCCACAAGCCCGACCTTAACTAACCTGGTTTTGGATTACAGATCAATCAGATGGTTGTTTATCTAGCAAAGCAATTCCTTGCGAGAAAGATCTTAACCAAAAAGGTATCAATTCAGAGGAAATAGTCACTAGGTGATTTTTATAAAATCTCACACAAATAGAAGTCCCCACATGTGGGTTTTAGCAAAGAAATTTGCCCTCCCTTCCTATTGTATATCAATTAATCCTTGTTAAGGTAAAGTGATTTGGTTTCCAGGTTCCTTCAAAAATGGGTATGAAAATAACTGTAACATTTTATATCCTACTATGAAATTCTCTGAAGACATAATTTAGCAAGAGAAGCTTCTTATTGTGGACAATAAAGGAAGAAAGAGTCATATTTTACTTTTTCTTCAATGCTTGTTCCAAACCAGAAAACAGGAAAGGTTATCCTGGCATTGCTGTTGTTAGAAAATGTCAAGAGAGAAGGAAATGCTTCCAGCCCTCATCAATTCCAAGCAATTTCCCTCTCCTCTAGCTCTGCTCGGATCCTTTCTCCTCCTATAAGTGCAATATCTTCAGTGCTCAAAAAAATGAGATGACAGCACCAAAAGTGAAGTAGGCTGTCGATTTCAAAGCCGGAAATTTTACAGGCGCTTCTAGACAGTAGGCAAACTTTTCCAGTTTGGATCAAAAATAAATGTTCAGCAAACTTTTCAGTAGCAGATTATTCTGGGATTTAGAGTTTCACTATGCTTGAAGAACCTACACTCAGTTATGACCTCAGCCTAAAGCATAAGTGGGTTCCAGTGTAGCTTGCACACAGATTGTGAAAATATCTTTTGTTTCTGCAGGACCTCTCATCGTCACCTCTAGGAATAAAGTGGGATGAGTTTTATAACAGTGCTGTCATCTTCGTTCTCACTGCTTTTTATTAGTATTTTTAGAGCATATACAGTGAAAGAAGTTTCAGTATGCATTTCAATTAATGTTTCATTCTTAAACAATTTGAATGGTGACATGAAATGTGGAATATTGCAGTGCTAGAAAATTCTAGCTGTAAGCTAGAAAATTCACCAAAAATTTGCTGGTCACCTACTTCTCAAAAGTTATGAGTATTTTGATTTTGAATGCCCTACTTAAAGCCTGGGTCTCATTCGTAGAAGTGCTCCTCTCTCAGCTGAAGTGAGCACACAGTAACCTTTCAAAGAGTAAAACGAAAATTCCTAGAAAACTTATGTTTACACTCAAAAATGGTGGATACTCATGATTTAATTGGTTATGTCTCAGTTCTCATCTCTGCAATGGGAATGGTGGAAGCACTGTGAAAGTAAATTAATAATTTGTGAAGTATGCAGATGTCATATTGGCTGGTTTCGGAGAAAATCCTCTGGAAAGACAATTAATACTTTTTCTCAGTAGAGTTTAAATAAATTGGCAAAAAAGTATCTGATCTGTCTGAAGGCCAATTAAAATAAAATAAAACATTGTACACCTGCTTAGTCATTAAGCAGGACTTGTTTTCTGCAGTGATGTCCAGTGTTGATGAAAGAAAAAACAGTATATGTTTTTGCAGTTTTAAACAGTGTTATGATGTATATCCACAAATAGGGAAGAAGTTGAGTAGAGTTAGTAAAGGCAACCTTAGTTCTTATGTTGCCTAATACATGGCAGCAGCATTTTACTGTGATAAGAATTAAAGGGTTCCCTTCTTCCCTTTCATTTTCCTTCTTCTCTTTCTCTTCCTTTCCATTTTCTGTGTCTTTTCTATTCTTCAAAGAAGAATGAACACAAGTGTCTCAAAAAGTGGCCTGATACCAACAAGATTCATCACTGAGATTGGGGAGTTAGACCTGCAGGGTGTTTCTGCCTGTAGAGCTACTGTCAGCCTTGACAATGGCAACAGATGGTCACCCCTTGTGTGGAGCAGCACCAGAGGAGAGTGAGGAGCACACGTTGCCAACAGGTTTCACAGATATTTATTGGTAACAGCGAAATGCTGAGGTTTGGGATGGTTGGTTCATTTCCAAGATCTGCATGGCAGTATGCTCCAGTACTACAGACTTTTCTGTCTCTTTTTCTGCTTCTTATGTCTTATTCCAGCTCTCTCTCTCTCTCCCCCACTTTTGTGACTTCATTCACATCTTCACATCTTCACTGGCTTGTTTCCACCTGACTTTTCACTTAGCCAGCTATGGTCTTCAGTATTTTGATTTCTTCTTTTTCCTTATCAGCATATTTAAAATTATAAGCTTCTCACATAGTTTTCCCATCTGACTGCCACACAGGCAGATCCGTTGTCTCCTCCCATGCTCCTTTTCTGCACCTAGCAGTTAGTCATCTGAATTCAGTCTCTTCCTTACCACTTCCTCCCAGGTCTCAGAAGTTTCTCCCACACTTTTTACCATTGAAATCCCTGTCACTTCATCTTTGCCAGCTTCCCAGTCCCAAGAAATCCAGGGAAGACTTCTTGCATTCCAGCACTCAACTGAAATGGCCTGCTTCTCAGTGCAGCTTGGGCTCTAAACAAAATGAAGAACAGAGGAAAACCAGACCCTTTTGCTTAAGAGCAACAGCATTGGGAGAGACAATTCCAGGCCACTTTTGGATGTACCTGGGTGGAGAACAGCTAAACGTATGCATGTAATTGCATAACTCTAACAAACTGTTATTTAACATGTATCAATGGAGCTTCCAAATGTCCGTGAACTGGAAAAATGTAAATGAATTTTCATGGAGATACCAGGTCATCCTTAACTAAAACCTGACAACTTGTCTCTTCTCCGTTACCTGAAGGTGCTAGAGTTCTTAAAAAAATAAGCCTTACAATGAATATATTAGCAAGAAATAAAACAAAATGTTGTCCCTCAATCTCATTCTCATTCAGGTACAGCTGAGCCATTTTGGTTGGTTATGCTAAAAACATGCAGCCTGAGACGGAACTTCAGCACACAGAATTTCAGGTTGAATCACTGAAGCTTAGCAAACTTACAGTAAGCTGAAAGCAGTGTAAGTGTCAGGAAGAAACATGGAATGAGCAGCAAAATAGTTTAGAATTATGCCCCTTATGTGCAAACTTCAGCTATTTTGTCAATACTTATCTGAATGGAAAACAAGAGTCAGTAGGCCTTGTATGTTAGTTTTGAACTGAACAGAGTAGAAAAACCACCCTAAACCTCTGTGAAAATGATGACTAGTGTGAGTGCCCAATGACCAAATAGCTCTGCACATATCCATAGATCTTCCATTAAAATTAATGTTATGCCTTTGCTTATAATCTTTTTTTCTTCCTAAAGGGAATCATGCATGGACATTTGAAATCAGAATTTGATTCTAAGCCTAGTATCTTTGAATTTTTTTTCCCCGAAATGAAAGTCTCTCCTTAATATGCTAGTCACGTTCCCCTATGATTTTAAATAAGCTGCCTCTCAGCCTATTATTGTTTAGTATGTTTTCCTATATATTCAGAAAGAGTTGTCAAAACTCTCAGGTGCTGAAGATAAGCCTGCAAAACAGAGCTTCAACAAAATAAAGAAGGAGATTGTATAAATTCCGAAATATATCAAGGTTAGATTACCTTTGTTGCTTTGTATATATAAGATATGAATTGATTTTTCTGGTATGAAAACAAAGGGGGGAAGGGACTTCTGATGTAATGCTTTGCAGAAATCAGAAACGTCAATAATATGCAGACAGCTCAAACATAAAGTATTTACTGATTCAGTGAAGCATGGTTTTAATGGATTGTGAAGGGAAATTCCAACCTAACAGACATACATTGTTTATGATTTTTAAGAAATCTACTATTTTAATCTACAAGTTTACACAATCCTATAAGATTCTTAAACACCTTAAGTTTTTACAAAGTTCTTGAAAAGCAAAATTCTTTTTTCAAATAGTAAGTCAACCTGCCATAAATTAAAAAAGAGTTGGCATATGAGACACTTCACATGGAACAGAATGCAAGTTTGAAAATTTGGGAGACAATTACATAAAACATACATTTATGACAGACTAGATGTTTAAAAAGTAAAGAAACACTCTAGTCCAATTTCCAGAACTATTGGTCAAACTTGAAATTTAAACTAAAAATCTTGGTTCCGTAGTGTTAGATAGAGAAGAGTAGACATCCTGTACCAATCTGCAGCGCTTTCTCTCTCATTTTGACTTAGAAAATCCTCTTGAGTGTCAAAACCTCACTTAGTTTCAAGTTGTTAATGAGATTGCAAACCAGTGCAGCCATACAGCAAGTGTAATAAAGTCTGGGCATTTCAATCTTGCAATTTTTATCTAATTTTGCAGAGAACAAGTTTTGCTTGTTATTCATCATCAATGCCTGTTTGTAATAAATGGTATGTACTTCAAGTTACAGTCCTGAAAATGAATACAATAAAGCTGTTGGATAGTAGGCTTTGTAGTAGAAAAAGATACAAAAGAAGCAAACAGAACTTTAATAAAGAACAGAGGTCTCAATTTTCTATTTCCTTAAAATTATGGCTACCAAATATCTGTTACTTTTATACCACATGAAAGTTGGGAATTTTGGATAGACAGAAACTTTTTTTTTTTACATCAGCTAATGTCAATGTGATTACCCTACACAAGATATGCAAAGATGGACCAGTGTGTGTGATATCTTATACCTCTTCCCTGCTACAGTAGACAGCTCTTAAGTAAAGAGAAAAAACTTTGGATTTAGTGAAGAAAACAGAAAAAGCAACCAGCTAAAATATATCTGCTTTCAATCATTTAACATATTATCCACAGTAGCAATAATCACTCATTCATTAATGGCTACTCTTGCTGCAACAGGTGGAAACACAGCCTAAATTTAACATTACAGTGTAGATTTACGTCTCTTTCCCATCCCTAATATCTGCTCTTGAAACCAGACAGTCTCACACACTCAAAACTTTCTGCTAATGTAGCAGTCGCTTCTTAATTTTGTTAGTGATCTTAATGAAAATGGGATCAAGACTACTTTTTCTTGGATTAAATAGCCAATAAAGAGCCTTGGGCCTTTCTCTCTTTGGGCTAAGATAGAATGGTGCCAGCTGACTATGTCTGAGGAGGTTGTTAAGGTGACAAAAAATATGCCACTAAGACTTTCCTCAAGAGAGTGAGTCCTATGAACTTAGATCTTTTATCTTTTCCCAGAGTGTCATGTTTGGTGTTTTTGAGAGGACTTTTCCTAAACCACAGAGGATTTAGAAACAATGTGTGGAGGTCTTGAGAGGATGTAGGTGTTATCTTACACTCTTCATTCTTTAATGAGCAGCAGGATGTGTTTTACAACATAGCCTGACCATGGCAAAAGGAATAAAAATCTTCTTTCCGGCTACCTCCTCCACATGAGATTGCATTTGTTTACAGGCCCAGCTACCTCTGTAACACACAAGCTTCTTGAATTCACCGTTGTCACCCAGCTAGCCCTACTGCCCATCCCCATCACATTTCCCATTCTGTTTCCCCAGATCCTCATGGGATCAGTCATCCCTTTTGCACATACTATCTATCCTCCACTCCCTGACAGAAAGCTTGATTTATCAGTGACAGATTCAGCTTCTGTGAATACAGACTTTCCAAAACAAATGTTTTGGCTATTAGGACCACAACCTAATGACCTACCCAGAAAAGAGAAACACAGAAAACATTGTATACTTCCTTTTTTTTCACAGATGTATTTCTATTACCTAAATTGTTTGTGTAAAGAATAAGGTGCAAGGTATAACTTTCATATTCTTTCTGTATCAGCGATTCTATGACTTCTCCTCCAAGTGGTAGCACTTTTTTATAGCACTCTGCAGGAGGCTGAGAGTTGTGTTTTTAGCTTTGCCTCTTTTTTATTCTAATTTTCAAATTATTTTGAAAGATGTTATTTATATAATAGTTATATAGAGAGAGCATAGATACCTACACAAATATTTGTGTATTTGTGTATTTGTGTTTTTTGATTAAAGGGCATATATATGTGTATATATTTATAACATACGAAAGGGAAAAAAAAAGCCCTATATATCCTATTTTCATACTCTTATTTTGATTATGTAGGGCTTTGCTTGGTTTCTCTCTGTAAAAAGAACTGGAACTAAAACTTTGAATGCTAGACAGTCTAAGTAGTATTTAATCCAGTGGTGAAGGTAAAATTATCCAAAATTCTTCTTATAAAATAAGAATTTTTAATATGCCTCTGTCTACCTTTATACATATTGCCTTAAGCATAGTACAATGTTTCTGACCATAAAATGAACGCAAAGTAGCGAAAAACTCACTGTCTTATTTCCTTCTTATAATTTTTATTGTTGATACCCTATTTTTAATTGCAACGTGGGAGAGGGGAGTTTACTATGAAAAGAAAATGGCTTGTCTTTAAAATGTAAGAATTTAATCGTATGCTATTGTTGCCTGCCAACAATGAGCTAAAGAGGTTAATGGATCATAGGTCTGGCAAACAGCCACGCTGCCTCCGGCTCGATACATTTAACTGCATAATCTGGGTTAAGATTTGGTGCTAGTTTTTTAATCAGGGCATGAACCGTTGATAAATAAAAGTTAGGTTTTATCCAGTTTTTTTTTCCTTTTTAAATTTCTTTTTCCCCCCGAAAACAGAGCCGTTTATCGCTGATCTCGAATCGCACAGCGGGAGGAGCGAAGGGAAGCAGGCGGGAGCCTCCTGCTCTCCCAGTGCCCCGGGATAGGGCGCTGCCCCCGTTAGCTGCCGCCGGGCACTCCTCGGCATCCCTCCGGCCGGGCATCAGCGCCCGCTGCCCCCTCTCCCCGGGCTGCCAAACTCGAGGGCCCAAAACGCCAGAGAAGCACTCTCATGGGTCCTCTACACACACCCTTTTCCCCAGGAAACTCCACTTGGGACTCCGAAACCACCACCTGGAGCCACCTCTCCATCAAAGGAGTGGAGTGTGCGGGGTGTGATTGGTTGGGTTTTGGTTTTTTTTTTTTAAAGAAAGAGAGATCACAGAAAAAGTATATAGCTCCTCCTCTCCCATCTTGCATGATCCTTGGGCACACTGTTGGAGAAGCCAAGTAGCAGCGGCAGAGGTTATAATGCAAATCACTAAGCGAGCAACTTTCAATGCTGTTGTGGCTATTTTTTACTTCTCTCCCGAAAACGGGCTTTTTTTAAGTGTGCGTGTTGC
>VZTE01006108.1:1605736-1624081 GCA_013397775.1 Eulacestoma nigropectus | reverse complement strand
GCGGGGGCGCTTCGCCTGTGCTGCGCGTTGCTGCCTGCAGCACCGTGGTGAGTACGGGGCTCCGCGCCTGGCCGGGGTCCCCCGGGGGCGGGTAAGGTGTGGAGAGTGCCCTGCTGCGCTTGGGGCTCCCTTCTTGGCGGCTCTGCTCCGCGCCGTGCTGGGACCGGGGCACGGAGGGCACGGTGCTCCCGGTACGCCCCGGGAACTGTCCGCTGCTACTCCTCGGTTTCGGCCACGTCTCCAGGGGCTGCCAGCGCGGTCCGGTGTTTCGGGCGCCGCGGTGCCACCAATCGGACACGGAGGCGAAGCTCCGCCGGGCGCCCCATCTGCGGAGAGGAGCACCCAGGGTGCTGCGCACCGGGGCGTGGGAAGCAGAGCTCAGCCCCGGCCGGTGCCCCGGCACCGCAGCGAGAGGGTGCCCGCGGCTCCCCTGCCCGCTCCCCGTCCTGCATGCTCTGTCCTCCTGCGCTGCAGAGGGCTCCGGTGGGAAAACGCTTGTCCCTCAGGGAAGCATAATGTTTGCAAAATGTTTGCTATCAATTAGCGGGTGGCTCCGCTCAGCTCGGGTTTGCGCACGGCTAACTCCGCTCAGGCAGGGGCTCAGCTCCGTCTACCGCATGCCAGGGACATGGGACAAGGGGCTTTTCGTTCTCCTAGACTGCCTGGTGCGATTTGTGGGAAACACATATAAGAGCTCACAATTGCTGGCGAATTTTAAGTGGACTTTGGTAAATCATTGAAATATTTTTTCTTACTTTTACTGTGTGCATTTTGACAATGATCTCTTCTCACTGTGTTTCGCATCCTGGGTATGATAACTCTGCCATTGAAGTCAATGGCAAAACTCCCGATTGGCTTCAGAGGAAGAGAGTTATGGTCCATACGGAATGAAAGGGACTGGGCAGAAGGTGGAAATATGGCAAAGTGAAAGAGATGTGTAAAAGAAACTTCATTTTAGGAGCTAGCTTTTTAACCAAAGAGTTTTAGCAGCACTGTGTCAGGAATGTCTTCTAGATTTTCACTGCCACTTTGCACCGGAGAAATACCAGAATGATTTCTTGATGTGTTGGATATCAAGTGGGCTGAATCCAATTGTTTTACCCACAGACATTATAACATATTACTTAGTAACTTATAATTTTCCAGTGCTGTATATCTTTTTTCTCACTAAAAAGTTGGAAGCAGAGGGAACCCACTGAGACAATTAGATGGGCTCTCATTGACTTCAGTGGCCTGTGGATCAGGCCCAGAAAGGCTCAGTAGAGAAGTAACAAGACAACTGTAGTACATTTTATAAGGAAAGGTGTTGCATAAGCATTTAACTCATGAACACCCTCCCTCTAGAGAAGAGAAAAATCTAAATGTACATTAATTTTTTATCCCATTTTATCCAACTTTTTCACAGCACAGATACAAATAAGAAAGAATGCTTCTGATTAATAATTAAAATGCCCATATTCATATGGATTACAAAGAAGATTTTATGCAAAAAAAATTCCATTAGTAAATGGAAGTTCTAGTTCACAGAACGTCCTCTGTTCAGTGCAGTATTTAGATTGGGAGCAGTCAGATATATAATGAAGCACTAAATACAAATATTGATATTCAAATGGCAAAAGGTAGACTTACTCATTCCTGTAACCCGACTAACCACTCTCAACTGCTTGGAATGCCTTAAAAAGAAAAGTGTGATTTTTTTTTTTTCTCAAACCTGGATGTTGAAAAAACCCCCAAGCCCCTCACATGCTGAATTTGGTCAAAAGCTTGTCAAGTATCAGAAATATGCCCATACTTCCTGAACAATGTGACTATTATATTGATAGGTGTGTTGGGGTGGCTCTGGCTGGATGCCAGGAACTCACCAAAACCGTGTTATCACTCTCCTCCTCAGCTGAACCGGGAAGAGAAAATGTAACAAAAAGCTTATGGGTTTAGATAAGGACAGGGGAATCACTCAGCAGTTACTGCTACATGCAAAACAACTTGGGAAAATTTGTTTCATTTATTACCAGACTAGGAAAAGAAGAAATAAAAGCTGAATCTTAAACATCCACCTTTTCCCTTCCCCTCTTAACCTCCTCCCTCCCCTGTCCATTCTTCTTCCCAGGCTTGACTTGACACCCTAATTATCTACCTCCTCCCCACCAGTGGTTCAGGGAGATGGGGAATGAGTGTTGTGGTCAGTTCATCACATGTTGTCTATGCTGCTCCTTCCTCCTCAGGAGGAGGACTCTTCACACTCTTCCCCTGCTTTGGGGTGGTGTTCATCCCATGGGAGACAGTCCACCATGAACTTTTCCAACAAGTCCTTCCCATGGGCTGCAGTTCTTCATGAGCTGCTCCAGTGTGGGTCCCTCCATGAGGTGCACTCCTTCAGGTGCAGACTGTTCCAGCGTGGGTCCCCCACAGAGGGACACTACTCCAGTGTGAGCTCTTCTCTCCACAGGGCCACAGGTCCTGTCAGAAGCCCGCCCCAGCATGAGCTTCCCAAGGGGTCACAGCCTCCTTTGAACACCCATCTGCTCTGGCACAGGCTCCTTCATGGGCTACAGGTGGATCTCTTCTCCACCATGGGCCTCCATGGGCTGCAGGGGGACTTCCTGCCTCATCATGGTCTGCACCAGGGGCTGCAGGGTAATCTCTGCTCTGGCACCTGGAGCACCTCCTCCCTTTCCTTCTGCACAGCTCTTGGTGTCTGCAGAGCTATTGCTCTCACATATTCTCAGTCCTCTCTGTGACTGCAGTTTCTATTGCTCACTCCTGTCTCTGGCTGCAGTTTCTGTTGCTCAGGGTCTTTTTCTCCCTTCTTAAAGCTGTTATCCCAGAGGTGCTGCCACCATTGCTGATGGTGCTCAGCCTTGGCCACTGGCAGGTCCGTCTTGGAGCTGGCTGGCATTGGCTCTGTAGGACACAGGGGAAGCTTCTGGCAGCTTCTCACAGAAGGCACCCCTTTAGCCCCCACCACTAACAAAACCCAATACAAGAAGAAAAAACTTTTCTCAGTTATGGTCCAATAATGATGTTTCCCATTTAAGTACAAGTTTGTGTTAATAGACAAATATAAAAGCAAAGTTTGAAGTGCTGCACCTCTTGTTCAGCTTTATTTGTAGGCATCTGGTAGAATTGTCATTGAAGTGAACTGAATGTGTCACTAATACTTAACTGTGAACAGATTAAGATGTTCATGTTACAGCGGGAAAAAAAACCTGCAAAATGGACAAATGCTTCACTGATTATCTCGTCTCTCCTTGCAAGTCCATAGGCAAGACAGACACCTCATTCTTAAAATGTCATATTGCAGGTTTCTTTCTAATTTTCCTGTGAATTCAAAAGTTTCTTTTATCGTGTGCAATGTATGGAAGTGAAGGGTACATATTTTATGGTACATTACATGGAGTAAAATTTTGTTTGAGCTACTTTGTTGCTTCCTGTATTCTCTATTCTATCTGCTATTTACTAACACATTGTAATGCCACAACCTATTTTTGTTGATAAAACTTCCATTTCAAGTCAAATGTGAAAAATATGGTAATTACTTCAATATTAAGAGGTTTGGATTTTTTTTTTATTGGGGGGTATGGCGGAGTGTGATGAGGATGCTTTTTTTAAGATCCAAAGCAATGCTCTTTTCTTTCTTAAATGAAGAGAGTCAGCAGTTCTAAAAATGAAGATATATATTTGAATAAATCATTGGGTTTGTCTGAGAGCTATTGTTTGAAATTCTGTGTTTTTTTCCATTTTGGTGTTTCAGTACTTCTTCTTCAAAGGTGCATATGGAGATTCAAACAGATCTTGTGGATAGCATCTCCAAAATAGAATTTTAGGCTTACCTGTGAGGGAAGTGTATATAAGGTTTGAGTATTTAAGGCAGAGTTGAATGAAGCCAGATAATGAAGTACCAGGAAGCTCCAGGACATGATTCTGAATAACCGTTACTCACTTTTAGCAGCTTTATAAACCTCATCCTTTTTTGAGGGGTAAATGCTGTTCATCTTTATTTGGATGAATATTTCAAGACTATTTTTGCTGTCCCTTGCCTGACTCTGAAACATGTTTATGCCCTTGTATTGCTATGGTTGTTAAGTGAATGGTAGCAAGCATTTACAGGTCTCTTGGTATTTGAATCTAGGAAGCAACATTACTGGGATTCTTGAAAGTCACCTAAATTTTGTCACTATTACACCTTTAAGACCATTTTCAAAATAAATTTTATTGTTTGCTAGTCCTAGAACATATTCACTGGATAATTTATTTAGGACTATATTCTTGTATCCAACAATTTAAGAACAAAAGCCTCCACTGTAGCTCAAATCAATCAAAATATTGGGTTTAGGTTATACATTGTACATATGGAACCTGGCATGTAAAGCAGATGGTATGTAAAATTATGCATAGCATGTCTGGAGAGCCATACAATATCTAAATGCAGTGCAACAGAACAAGGAAAGAGTGTCACGTGCAACTTAAAATATCAATCACTGGACTATGTCTAGTCTCAACTGCGCTTTGTTTTCACGTTTGTGTGTGTGTGTGTGCGCGTTCGATTTTCTCTTACTGCAACCAGGACACTTCCTTGATGATATGATCTTCCTTAGAAAAGCATGCAGACTGAAATGATATGCTACTGGCTAAATGAAATAAAAAGATGGATATACAAGAAAAACTAGCTTAGTTCAGTTTGGGTGCAGAACACAAAGACATGGAAATTTAAAAAAAATAAATAAATTAAGAACAGAAATGTCAATCTTTTAAGACAAATGGCCAGATACAACTTATTACCAAGACTGTGTTTTATTTGTGCTCTTGGTTTGCCCAACACAGCAATAGCACTTAATAGTACTTCTATCCTGTTGCATAAATACCGTGTTAGCTCCACACTCTCTCTCTCTCAAGTATTACAAGTCTGTAAGCAAAAAATTTCTTCCTGAGCAAACAAGCATTACTGTGCATTGTTAACACAATCACACAAAATGGTAATTGCAGAAAGATTCACATCAGCAAAACCCTTAAATAAATATTAGTCTTTAAGCATGTGCTGACCTCAAAGGGACCTAATCACATTTTGTTGAACAAAGATGCTTTTGTGAGCAATGACCATGAAAGGTAATAATTTTCCCAAGTTTATTCAAACATTTAAATCTGTGGTTATAAAATTTTGTCAGCATCAGACAACTTTAAATTTAACTTCCAGGGGAAAATCTTTAAATATTTATACTTTTTTAAAAATTTTTTGTATACTTTAGAAGTACTGGAAGCAATTAACTGTTTTAAAATGGGTTGCACAGCCGTACTCTTTCATATTTCTAGTCAAAATGAACTTTTATAGATAATATGTGAAGGATGACGTTTATAATGAAGGACTACTGCAAAGTGAACTTTAGATATAATAATGAACTAACATTGCACAAGGTAGACTTTAATAGCCAATTCTGTAAGATTCAGACATTTTTCAAGGAGACAAATTGAAGGAATGCCTCCATGGTTAAACTGTTGAATATCCCCAGATATTTTTAAGGGTTTTTAAGGTACCTGAGTTGATATACAGTGTTTCACGCTACAAAATAAGTAAATAAATAAATAGATGATTCCTGTACTTTTTCTGCACTAACAGTCTTAGTCCCTATGCATTTTATTTTTTGCAACAGTGTTGGTTTAGAAAATACAGCTCTGTGTCTGGGAGACTAAAGGAACACATTTGTCCTCATACATTACAGAACAGTATCTAACAATTTATTTCTCCTTTGGAAATGAAAGAACTTTTATCCATTCAAATCACTGTAATACAATCTTATATTATAATGGCTTGAACAATCTTGACTGCACACAGGTGCTGGAGTCTCCAAAGGACTGTCATAAATAAAGCTATTAGACTGTATTATAGCAGACACATATTCAGAGTCTACCAAGAGATGAGAGGATTTTACATTACAGCAGAAAATGTTAAAAAAAGTCTTCGAATTACCAAAAATTATTGGTAAAAGGACTCAATAAACTGATTGATAATACATATATGTGTGCTATTTTTCTTTTAAACTATGCAAATGCAACATTAATATTAATGAATTAATCCTATTTGGAATTAAGTGAAAAATGAGACAACAAATAAGGGATTTGTCCTCTACAACAAGTGCTTAAGCTTGCTCAGCAGCGTGTAAACTTTCTGCACTAGCTGACGGACATTCAACCTACATCAAAACCTCCCTTTGCAACCTGACATTGCTGCTGTGATGACAGCCTTAGAAAACTGGCATCTCATGAGATGTCAGTTTACATCGGTGGAAATGGATTTGCGCTGCATCCTGGATACTGTACTGACAGGTTTGTTTTTATTTTTCCTCTTACTGTTATAGATGGCATGACTTTTGCCAGGTATGAAGACAAAAATGAGTTTGGCAAAACCCTGAATGAACTTAGAAACAAATCTGGAAATGGTGGAGACAGAGCAAAATGAAGTAAAAATATGTATAAGGATGTATTATGTTGTTGGTTTGTTTTTTTCAAGAGAGGGAAAAGTGCACTCCTTTATGAAAGATCCCTAAGACAGAAGTAAAACATAAAAAAAAGTGCAACTGAGGTTAAAAATAAAAGTATGAAAGTTGAGTTACCTAACATGTTCTGGCCATGGGAGAAGTAACTAAAGCTGACATACCGACAGGATGGGAGCCTCAAAAGAAGACTAAAGCCAGAAAATAACCATTTCTCACACTGGAAATCCAGATGGCCCTAACAGATTTTGTGTGCACTTGTATACACATTTATCTGTGTGTATACATGTGCATACATATATACTTTTTTCTTTTAATATCAAAATCTGTATAATGCCCTGCTTTGTTACTCTCTGATTTCCTCACCCCTGCAGGGATTTGCTGGTTCTTCTTTCTGTCTGACCATGAAGTTACAGAGGAAGATTTGATAATACAGTAAATAGCTGAGAATGGTTAAATTGTTTCCTGAAGGTAAAACAGTAGGGTCCAATGGTTCTCCTGCAGAATGCTTTAAACCCAAGGCTATAAATAAGAGGCAGTGCTATCAAAGCAAAACAAAAAACCCAAACCATCCAACCACACAACCAACCAAATAAAAAACCCCCCAAAAATAACCAAATCCTAAAAAGGAGAAAACAAAATGAATCTTCACTTCATTGTCTGAAGCCAATGTTATGTCTTGAAAAGCATGAATCTGAAAGATATTTTACCAACTATAGGCTAGTGTCACCTACAATCACAGTCAAGATCTTCCTGTTAAGACTTGAAAAATCAACTGCAGTCTTACACTGGAGAAATAGAAAATATTTTCCGTGAATGTAATGTAGAGCTTTTGGGAAAACTGAAGATGACAGCAGAGCAGAGGAATATTTAATACAGCATTTTATTTAGTACAGTAAATAGAAATACAATTTTTTCATATAAAATTTTGATGCTGAAAAGGCAGTTGAATGGATTGAGTGGAGCTAACTTTGACATGATGTCAGAAGTAAGATTTGAGGAAAAATATTTTGGATAATTTGCTGCTGCATGTCCTCACTTTTCTAAGTGCTGTATAAGTATAAATGATGTCAGAAGTGGCAGCAAATCCTTCCTATTTATAATTTTGCATTCCTGGCTCTTGTAAAAGGATTAATCTCAAATCTAAAGTAAACCAAATTTGCAGCGGGAAAAACGTCTGTCAATGTAGAATCTATCAGTATAGTCAAACAACATGTCTTTATTTGTCTTCTGGTGGAAAATTACATTCCTGACTGATGATGCACAATCTGTATAAAATAATCTGTTATAATCTTTTTGGCAAATAATTCTGAAAAAGAAAATATGACTGATAAGCTTTTTACCAACCACAGAGTTTCACTCAGAGGTAGAAAAGATTTGAGGAGAACTAGTGAAAAATTTGTCCTGGGATTAGAAGTTCTCAGTTTGTGCATGAAGAAAATTCTGGTTACCACTGACATTGCTAGCTACTCTTTCAGCATGCTGTATTTGGTGGTTTCTGAACTAAGAATGAAATTCACTTCCTTCAGGTAGGGCAAAAAGCACGGGCTTCAAAAAGTCAAACTGTGCAACTGCAGAATATGGAAACTCAGGCCTTCATGCACATGTGCCTAAAAACATATTTCATTTCTGTGGTTGCTTTCCCAGCAGTTCCTTCAGGACTGCTCCCTGGCTGCTAGTGAGGTAGATTTAGGTAAGCATGAAGCAACAGCTCTTTCCTCCATTATATATTGGACCTACAGTGTTGTAACTGCCCTTGCTTCCCTCCTGGTGGCTAACAAAGGGACTATTTATGGTGCAGATGCCTCTGAGAGGTTTTTGTCCACCTCCATCTTACACAACTTTATAGCAAGAAACAACAAAGGATGACTTTCTTGTCAGAAGCTTTACTTTTGAGCAATATCCTTGAACAGAAATTACTTTCTTTAACAAAAATGGGTTGAAAGGATTCATCTGTCATTAAGATTTGTCATCTTTCTTCTTCTGTAACAAAGCAAACTAGAAATTTTTGCTTTGTTTATTTCAGAAATAGAGAGCATATAAGTTTTTTTAATGATATTATGTCATTTTTCTTTTATTTTCCACTACTTTTTTTTGTGGAAGCAGGAAAGAATTTCAATGAGAAAAAGGGGAGAAGGATGAGAAAGGGATAAAAATATTTTCTAAACTTTCAAACAATTTCTCTTTTACGCAAAGCAAATATATCTGAACAATGCCTCTTTGTCATTCATCACTGAAATAATCTGTATTAAATTTAAAAAATCAATTTTTCTGATGTCAATTCAGGATGGATCAAAACTTTTTATCACAAATGTCTTGTCTTTGAAGATGTTTCAGTTGGGTCTCAAGTAAAACTTGAAGCTGGTTGAAATTTCTTTGAAATTTAAGTTTTTCGGACATATAAGTTAATTTAAAACAAAGCTGTCTGTAGGAAAGATATTTTCATACATTTTCTGCGTACTGTGATTATATATTAATTAAAAGGTATATTTTTCATTTTTCTTAATCTATAGGGTGATTTTCTTGTGCAAGTAAGAAAAAAATCAAAAACTGAAAGAAGTCCCCAAAATATTGACACAAGATTCTTGATCTCTCCCTAATAAAAATTCTTTTATTCCTAGACTTCGAAGATTTTAAACTTCCTTTTCCAACTTCCAAAAAAAAAAGCATTTCAAAACCTTCAAACATTTTTTCCTGCTGGGGAGAATAATCCCTGCCCCATTTCCAAGCAGACACATCGTTGTTTAGATCATGGTTTTAGTCTAATGGATAAAGTGGAAGTATTAGAAAGATAACTGGGTGCTTTCTTCAAAAGGTACTTGCTTAGTGGAAGGTTGATTATTTTATTCCTGAATATAGCTCATACATTGAGGAAGACTTTGAGTGAGAAGAGGAAGAAAGAGGAAAGGAAGTGTCTCTGTGCTGTAACTAAAGAAAGTAGTAAATGGGAAATTGTGTCTTTTTAAAAACTTTGAAGAGGAAAATGCCCTACAGCTGAACAATATATAGGCTCAGGATGTATGTTTAAAATGTGAGTAAAATCTTAGTGTGCAGCTGGGAAGAAATCTTCTTTACTTAGTGCGGTGTTTGAGTCACTTAAGTTGCATACGTGTTGTTTATGTGAGTTGACACATATCAGTAAGTGGTGCTTATGGGCGAGACAGCTGCCTCCAGACTCGGCTGTGTATCAGCACCAGTGCTCTGGGTCAATATGGAAAGCACAGCATGGAGAGGCAGCGCAAATCCCCGGCACGCTGGTAGACAGAAGCTGGCCACTCACGTCTGTTTATCCCCCAGGGACACAAGAGAACAGATTTCTCAGGGTTTGTCTCTTTTATTCCAGTAATTATGAGAGATTAATTGGGAATGTTTACTGTTGGGAAACTAATTGAGAATGTTTGTTGTTTATGTGTTTATTTGTTTTTTTTCTATTACAGCTGCATTTCTGCTCCTTGCCTATAATTTTTATGAATAAATTGAATGATGCAAGGCCTCCCTCTAGCCTGAAGGCCAGCTAAGCACAGCCACTTCCATATGGTTAGGCTCCCTTAGCCTCCCAAGCACAGGCTGCATCTAGCCTGCCTCTTGGGAAAGGCCCCAAAGCTGGGCTAGTGCCCTAGCTGTGCCCAGGAAACCCTTGGGAGACAGCTGGTCAAGTAGCCAAGATCAAAAGAGTGTCAGGGCTTGCTCTGACATTTTATGTTCTAGGAAAAAAATAGTTCCGGGGCATGAATTCATGCCCTACCATTATTTAACTCATTTCCACAGATGCAATCTTAGTATTATTTAGGTCAGTGTGACTCCGAACACATAGATGCTGTTTATTCACTTTACTTGTTAGGAATGAACAGAGTTGATTTAAGTGGTGCTACTGCAGCACAGCATGATATTTTTGCAAATGGTGTAAAAGGGGCTTAATATTTGTTTGTAACCAGTCATTAACTGTGGTATATGCAATAATATTCTGAAAGCAGGGGAAGATTTGAATGTGGTGAAATGTTTTAGGAAATGGTAGCTACTGTTCTGCATACTTTTCTACATTATTTAGAGTTACATTTCTTATCAATTGCTGGGGTCAATTTATCCAGAAATTGCTGTTATAGGAAAATTATTATCTATTTACATTGTATTTGTTTTCAGAAATTTATATGCTATTGAAAAATCCCATTTTTCAGAGGTACAAGAAGGTGAGGGTACTAGCACTTCTTTCAAAAGATGTGTTACTAATTTTTACCAAGAAGGCAGATGACAACAAAAATCCTTATTTGGTGACTACCAGTATTCTGTGAGTCAAGAAAACAAAAATAATGACAAACCTTTTAGGGCGGGGTCT
This sequence comes from Eulacestoma nigropectus, assembly GCA_013397775.1. Lineage (NCBI taxonomy): Eukaryota > Metazoa > Chordata > Aves > Passeriformes > Eulacestoma > Eulacestoma nigropectus. The sequence continues at coordinate 1,613,263 of VZTE01006108.1, read as the reverse complement.
TAGAAATTAAACTCCTTTAAGCTTTAAAATATGCACCTTTTAGCTAGCTGGAAATTATGCTTACACAGGATAGTTGGATACAGTTTTAATATGTAATTGTATGAAAGTGGGTTAGTTACATAGGAAAAATGATATTTAATTTAGTTGTGGGGGAAAAATACATTTACTTTATAGTGACTTTTATAATAAATTTTTATTTCTTGGTATTTAACATCACTGTGCATCTTTTGCAACATCTACAAGCCATCTTTTCTAATCTTTCTTCATCTTTTATTGGTGAGCTTTTGCAAGGTTTTATTATTCTTTCACTGATGCAGCACAACTTCAAAAATAGTGAATATTAGTCTGGGTGTGGATACATTGAAATGCTGACTAGAAGAGATTCTACTTCTTGGCACGGTCCTACAAGATCAGTTTTGTGGTTCATGAGTTGCATATGTAAGTTACAATGCTCTTGGGGAAAAGTTACCTGACAGAGAGCTGCTAATTTCCCACCAATGGTAAAAAAATTGCCTCCAAATGCTGTGACCCCTGGTGTGTGGTAAGACTGAATCTCAGGGGGAAGGTCATGAGGTCCCAGTGCTTTCTCTGGACATTACTTCCAGTAAAGGTTTCAGCAAGCTGCATTTAAAACCTCTGGAGGTTTCAAATTGGGAGAAAGAACAAATCTAAGTATTTTAGTCATTTCTTTCTCTAAGTGATGCTTTTAAGAGAGTTTCAAAGAGTCTGATTTAATTATTGCATAAGCACATATATAATAAACTTGATGTACCCAATCTCAAAAAAAAAAAAAAAAAACTGGATCTGAATCTGATAAATAGGCAATAGTCAAATATCAGTTTCATTATTCAGTAGGAGCTATAAGCCTTGACCAAGGAAGAAGTGAAGACTTTTTGAGAACATTGAAACTTAACGAAGCATACCAGGATTTTTAGCTTAGCTTTGTTTGGAAGTCAAGATGATATATAAATTACTTACTTTGCTTTAGTGAAATCACTGAGTTCCCTAAAATTCTTCATGCTTGGAAAATTATGTGTAGCCTGCAACTCCATAAATATATTTAGAAACAATAGAGTAGGAGCAGATATTGAAAGATCCCTCATAAAAATTTGAGAGAGGTACTGTATGATTATTCATTATATACATCTGCATATTGATTTCTAATTGATACTTTAATATATATTGTACACCCTCGCACCTAAATATAATGAATTTTTTCACTTGGTATGGTATATAATGATTAAGGAGATCTGAGAGTCTTCTAAAAAGTTTAAGTTATTTATCACTGATACTTAAAAAGGAATAGTTAAGTAAGTAGATCTAAAGCCAGCCTGGAGCTTCTTTGGTGTGTGTCTGAAGCATGTCTACATACTACATCCTGCTCCTTGCATCCTGCTGTAATGCCTCTGGTGCCTCTGCCTTTATCTCTTCCTTCCCTTCAGTTTGGTCTGCAGGGATGGTAGCTCTCAGTTGATGAATACAACTCATGCAGTCCAGAAAAAGAGGGATTCATACCAAGCAGTTGCTAATGGATAGTGAACTAGTATCCAGTCTCAAATCTGGGTCAGACAAAGAATTTGCCACAAGTTTGAGATTTCTTCAGGGGCCTTTCTTTCAAAAATGAGACTTTTTCTTCCAGCCTGTTTCTTGGAAAAAGCTACAAATTATGATCCAGCTTTGCAAATCACTTTGCAGACTGCCTCAATAGCAAAACATTGTATTTTTCTGCAATAAATTGTCTATGAAATATTTCAGTCCATTTTACAAAGGTACTTTGAACAGATGTTAGGCTGAAACATTCAGGGAGAAAGATCGTGACACATTTGGTGACAATGTGGTACTGGCGCCAGCAGCTTCCTATAAACTGTGAAAAAACAGATGTTACTCTGACCAAAATTGTGCCTTCCTCTTGACTGCTTTCAGCAGGGTGCAGGCCTGACTCTGACCCCCACTCCCTTAACTAACCTTGAAGCTGCTGTTACAGTGATGGAGACCTCTCAATTAGCCTGATCCTGCAACTGTTTGACACATGCTACGGCAAAATTGTCCTTGCCTGACTGTGGCAGATGCCGCCTCCAAAGTGATACTGTCTGCTTATAACTCAAAGTATAACTCTGTCATACATACACTTAGTGCAGAATGGCTCTTAAAAGGCATTTTAATCTGCTGGCATTTTAGTTCGTAGGCCTCTGGGGTCAGGTTGAAAAATTACACTAATGCTGAACTTACTCTGATATTCTGGGCAGCCTTCTGAATTTTAAATAACTATCCTCAGAAGGCTACCCTTTTCAAAAATTATCTTAAAGACTGCACACAGAATTTTAAGCTCTGTTCAGTTAGCACACTGATATGCAGACTGAATTTTTTAAAACTGTAGGGTAAGAATCTCTGCATTTATGGATACCAGCAGTTATTTTAGTTTTCATTATCAGAGTATCTGTTCCTACAGTGCTAACTATATGAGTTCTATGTTACTATAATTGTTAATATTTGCATCTGAATTAACTGTTCTGCATTGCTGGTTTTGTCGCTGACTGCCTATTCAAATATGTGGGATAATTTTGAAACCTACATAGGAACTGATTCTTTTATAGTCTGGAAATAGGCAAGGTGAAAGATACAGGTTTATTTTTCTGAACAATGGCCTTTCTTAATCCATCCCCTTATATGTATATACAGAAAAAATAAGATTACCACCTCTTTGGAAATATTTATGTAAGTATTTAATATTTTGCTTATTTAGCATTTGTTGCTTCTCCCAGTAATCTACTTGGATTTTTCCTGACTATTATCGTACTCCCCAGCTTGTGTTTTACAGCTTCTTCTTTTGCTGTGGGCTCTTCTATTGCAAAATGGATGAGTTGAGCTTGTCCAGCTCAACTCATTGGGCTCCTCCTCTGGTCCTCTACCACCTATCTCCTCTGATCTGACCCTGCCCTCAGACTCTTTCCAGAGTGCCGATTGTAGTGGGCATCCAGCCATGGAATGGGACCAGATTTTGGGCACCAAATAAACCCCACTGCTTCTAGGCAGAGACTGAAACCCGTTAGCCATCTGTTCTGCCTGATCATTAGGGATAAAGCCTAGCAAGGCCTTGAGCAAGTGTACCTTTCTGATTTATCTGAACCCTCTCTTGCTTACAGCCTTAGAGACATGCTAAGTATTCCATATTCTCCGTATTGAAATCAGATTTTGAAAAGCTGTAAACAGTTCCCATTTCACAGCACATCTTCTTACTCAGCTTGACTGGAGCTGTTCTCCTTTGGGAGGAGGTCTTTCTGAGCCAGAGGGAAAGGAAGGGTGAGCTCAATATATTCCTTGTTCTACCAGCTGCCACCAAACATATTCATCATCCCTCCAAGGAACTATGAGTCCAGATCCATTCACACTGTGCACCCTGATGAGACAGAGTGACATCTTCCATGATAGGTGATGAGGCTGTGGTTTCAACCTCAGGGGGTTTTTTAGGGTGTTGGTTTTTTTTTTTTTTTTGTCACATCTAATGAAGAATGCCAAAGCAGATGTGTTTCACTGTTGTACTTTCAGGAGCAGAATGAAATAGAAAGCCTAGGATGGCAGCTACAATGAACTCTTGCATCATATTGTATACCTGAACTGTGAGGAAAAGTAATTCTTTGGCTGCTCAGATAAGTCAGTCTTTTCTGAGTGCTCCAGCAGGCTCTAAGAAGAAGGTTTAACCATTTCTCATCTACCCTGTGTTGGAAAAGGCTTGTTCACTCTGCCATGTGTCCAACCCTTCGCTAGTTAGCAAAGAGTTTCCAGAATGCTTCTTCAGCTCCTTTTAAGATCGTGTATCTTATTTTTAGATTGACAGCAAACTGTGCCTGGCAGTGACATCTGCAAGCTATTCTTTCTGGGGCTGAATGGTTGCTTTTGTGTTAGATGTGTGATGCATAAACACACCAGTTCTGCTCTTTGAGTAGAAGGAGGGCAGAGTTTGCTTCAGAGGGTTTATTTTATCCCTATCCTACTCTAACATCATTGCCTCCATATGAACTGGGTGGCTCTGATTGTTAGTTGAGGTAGACAATGGTTCTAATTCTGCACTGCAGCCTTTTGGTACAAATATATTCCAAATAATATAAATAAGAAAGTAATGATAATGCTTTATATTATTTACAAAACAAATCAGGAAGAAATAAACCATTACTTTAGTAAAAAAATTGTTGTGTTAATGTCTATAAGAATACAGTTGTATAGAAGATGTAAAGATATATCATGAAATCCCTGTCATCTGATGCTTTGCAAACTCCTTTTTCAAAAGTTTTGGTTGGGATTTTTAGGAGGACAGAGTCCTGCTGTGAAAATATTCTGCTTGATTAGTAGCTCATTTTCTCATTTTGGGAGAATCTTTGTTGAAAAAGAAAAAAAAAGGATCAAAATGTAATTTCATTGCCTTTCATTTCCTCTTGGGAAATACACAGTTACCCCCCTTTTTGTGAACTGCAATTGTGATTTTTATCCAGCAGATTCAGGTCTTGAATAACTAAATACTGTATTACTTGCTTTCATAATGCTAGTGATCCATGTCAATTTTTCATTTATATGAAGAATGACCTATGCTTTCTTATCCTTTCCTCTCTCCCAGAATTTGACACAGAATTTCAATGTCACAGGAAGAAAATAACATTACATCTATGCAAAAAAAATTTACTTCATCATATATCATTCTTAGCTGCATCACACTTTCACCTTTTTCAAAATTAGGAGACAAATTAATAAATTGGTGTTTGTTCCAATCATAATGGAAAACTGTGACTACTTAAACAGGCTCATGCCCTCCCTGTAATTGAAATTTGCAAATATTAATGAGATTATACCAGTGTTCTGTCAATAAATATTATCAACTGAGTTCATTTGTGTGGAGGTCTTGGGATTTCTGCAGAATGATTTTGCATTGTCACTCTAAAGGTTTCATATTAAACCTAGCAGATCATGACTACCTTTTTTAATTAACTCAAGTCCTCTCAAACTTTGTATAACATGTCAAGGGGTATAAAGTATACAGGTCTTGCACATTTAAGCAGAGGAGGGAATGCACACAGATGTGACTATTGCTTACAAAGAGTTACAACTATTTGGAGAAGTGCGGTTGCATGCCTAGCTGAAAGTAACCAAGTGACAGATAATCTAGATCTGTCCCAGGTGTAACTTGCTCCTGAATGAATATATATCTCTCTTGGCCAAAAAACATCCAGCACTGTCTCTGGGAGACACAGCTCCAAGCTCCTACCTCATTCTTAGGTGGCAGCTTTGCAATAAAAAGTGACCCTGTAGTTAACAAACGCCTCAGTTACTTGTAGGGAAAAGCTGCTGGAAGAAGCTGAACCATTTTGCACAGGGCCTGGCGTAGCCAAAGCTGAGCACGCGCACGTACACAGAGAGTGGGAACACTGCCTGTGATAGCAACACTTGGTGTCACCTGCCATACAAATATCAGCACTGGGGAAGTTCTAACTACCTGAGGTATGTTTAATAACCCTGAGGAGTCAAAACACGGTTTTGAAGGGGTTATAAGGAAAATGTCCCTAAACTGAAATTTCCAGGATCAACCTACCTGGAAAGGCAAAGGAAAACAGTTTCTCTTTTTATCTCTGAGGAAAACTCCACAATCACGTAAATAATTAAAAAGCAGAACACTTGAATATTGTTAATGCCCGTGAAAACAGAAACTTCCAGAGCTGAAAAACTGAAAAAGCTAAATCCAAAACTGTCACACAAATATCTTTTTCTTTAAAATGTATTTGTTCATTCCACTGACATTTGACTGAGCTCCAGCTTTTCAAAAAATATATAGTGAAAAGATTTTTTTTCTAAATTTATTTATAAATTTAGCTCTCTCTATATTTTTGGTAATTGTTTGGAATATCCTGAGCTTTCAAAGGGATGAAAGAGATCTTGTGTCCTCTGTATTTGGCATGAAGGGTGTCCTAATGCACATTTCAGCTTTTCATTGTAGAAGAATGCTATCCTGTGGATTGCTTACAGAAAATGGGAGAGTCTGTATCTGATACAGGCAGTCAAATGACATTGTGTAGTACAGTCAGCATATTTCAAACTAAGAAATCCTTTTTTCTCTTGTTACCTTCAAGTTTTCCTTGAAAACATTGCCAGATAACTGTGGAAAAATCCTACTAAAAGTACAACTAGTGAGAGAAAACTTATGTTGTCATTGTGCAAAACTGTAAACTTAATAAAAATAACTTATTGCAACTATTACCTCCCAATTTTCTGTGTTTTGAAAAAGGTCAGACTGAATTATCATATTTTTCCTCCTGACCTTAAAATCTCTGTCAGCACATTTTATTTTTTATTGGAACCTGGCACAGCATTTCTCTGGTGATTTTCTGAAGGTTCTATCTTTTGTTTTTAAATAAAAGCAGAAAATCAAGGTGGAGGTGAGGGCAAGGTGGAGGGAAGAAGCATAAATTTCTAGCTGCGGCCATGAAAAAGGAAACTTAAAAAAAACCCCAAGAGTTAAGATTTTGCCTTTTTTTTTAGAGAAAGTGGCATTTGAATTTTACTATTTGATATAGTCCAATTTCAGGTGTGAGTAGCCATATTGCAAAGCTCTCTGTATCTGCACTGGGCCTGAATTTGCCTTCGTGCTGTGTGAGAGAATTCTCTGTTCATTTCTTACTGCCTGAACCCTGCTACCAAACTAAGCCACTCCATTCTTTTTTTTTTTTTCAATTAATTAAGAAAAAACTTTTATGCTGTAGGAGACTTCCTGAGGAAATATGACTTGAAGATAATTTAAATAAGGAGAGATTCAAAAAATAATCAGTATCCCAACATTCAAATATTTTTCCTAGTGATAGAAATTCATAAAATCATGGCATGACTTTCAGTATCATCTCTGAATTTCTTTCACAATCAGGATATTTCCCTAATATAATCATGTAATTTTCCAAGGCTGTATCTATGACTCAACAATACATGAGCTAAGAAACTTATCCTAGAAAAAGAATCTTTGCTACATTCTTTTCAGAGAAATAAGTATGGTATTAATTAATAAAATATATCAAAACATTATTGCAGAAGCCATTACAATTGATTTATCTGCCATGTTCCAGAACCTCCTATTTTTTATACATTTTATATTTTAGTTTAATTGTTTTACAGATTACCAAATCCTATTGCAATGTTCAATATAGGATATGAATAGGGGGAAGGGTGAAGCTTTCCAGACTGTATGTGCACAAGGGGCTTTTCACTGTGAACTTGTAAAAATACCTCCTCTTTTTTTTTAATTGGTCATGTATTCAGAAAATTATCACATCTGTGGTTTTCATAGGAACATGTCCATTGGCTCTGCCGGTGTGAACATTCTTACTTGAGATTAAATGCTTAGTCTTATATTTCAGTCTTTTCCTTTCTTTGCACATATAGAGCAGTCCATGCAGAGGCATACATTCTATTTCAACAGACATAGAATTTTGAAAATATGTTGAACTATTGCTACTTTAATATTTAATATTAGTTTCCACATATATATATATATAT
>VZTE01006108.1:1387636-1603641 GCA_013397775.1 Eulacestoma nigropectus | reverse complement strand
GAAAAAAAAAAAGAAAAAGGAAAAAAAGGCAAATAAAAGGACTAGGAAATTTAATATGTCTCTTATTCTTTTGGTGTCATTTATACCAGATTGTTAATCTCAGGTCTTAAACTCAGAAAGTGGTCATGACAGCCAAGAGCCCTTCTTTGATTTGCAAATCTTTGTACTTAGATTTCCTTTGCATATTTATAACCCTTCTTCGATTGTACACAAGTAACTGATATTTCTGCTAAATCCTGGAAGGAGATAAATTTGCATAGTGAGTTGGTACTTGAATTTGTGAATGAAAAAATAAAAAGCAGGAAAGGACAGGAAATTGCTTTTGTGATGTGTTAAAGTATTCTAAAATGATCCAAAACCAAACCATCCCCACAACACAGAGCTTTCTTACAGTCAGCTACACACTGTGTCACTTGACATTTCAGTGGGCTGTTGTTCACCACAGAAGTGTAACCTGCCATGCATTCAGAAATAAAAATGTTCAAAATATACTTTCTTTCCCTTTCTGTTTTTCTTCACCCTCTATAATAATTGCTGGACTTCATTGTTTCGTGTACTGAATCAGCATACAGGGCTGATGTCACTGGGAAGGAACTGAATCCCTGTTTGTCCCTCCAGATGAATGCTGGATCTCTTCAGTATTTTGCACATTTCTGCACAGTTCATAGTGTCATATGCCGCTGCCCCTATGACTGACTGCAGCCTGCAAAGTGACTGTCACCATTATGTTGTTGACATGCCCACCCTTTCTGGCATGGTTAGTGTGTACTAGCTGCATTTAAGGTAGGGAAGCTGATAATTTTTACAGCTCAGAACCTAGTGTTGAAGGATCTCCTCCTGGTCAAATATTGGGGGCAGACATAACTGCAGGGCGGCACAGGTCACCCAGCCCTACAGCATAGAATAACTTATCTCCCCGACTACTAGCAGCACATCTTCAGATGATGTCAGCAGAAACTCATCTGCTGTGGGTCTGTAGCAGGCCAGAATAGCCCTTTACCATGGAGTTATTAGCATCTTCTTCTGAGTTGGAATGGCTGTGTTTGCTTATCTGCTCTAGGAAATCCCAAACATACATTTTTTCTTTAGCTCTCAAGTCCTTCCCACCTGTAAGATGATGGTGTGATGAGAGATGTGTGGCTTTGCACTACAGAGCCTGGGATTGAGTTTGTCCTGCACACATCCAGGCATTCCTGCTTCCACTTCTGACTGAACTGCAGAGTGAGTGCACTTGGGGGACGGTGGACATTCCTGTCTCAGTGACAGTGGATGTGCACTAGAAGAGAAAGGCAAGAGAGCTAATTAGCCAGAGAATCCCTGGGATGTTCCAAGTTTATGTTTGAGTTTGTTAGCCAGGAATGCCTAATTTCATATTAACTAGTTTTTTATTTTTTATGATGTCTATAGTATAGTAATAATAATAATATCCCAAATAAACCCATTAGTTGACCTTAAATGTTTAAATATATATTTTAATAATTTCATTTGTCTATAGATCCTCTTAGAAAAAGGCAGAAGGGTTTTTTAGACATTAAGTATTAATTTTGTAATTCATATATAACTTTCCATAATCATGTAAATGAAAGTTCTAATTAACAGTGTAGAAATCAAATTATTCTGTTAATCCGTGACATACCATTAAATTTGATATTTTAACCATGATGAACTATAATTAGATGAAATATAATTAGATCAAAATAATGTCCTGAACATTTGGCATAAAAAGAAAAATATATGGCTGTGTACATATGCACCATTATGATAAATTTATTACAAAAAGACATAAGCTAGTTTATTCTAAGTTGGTTTAGTGGTCTTGTTCAGAACATGGCAGGAGTAGTTTAAAAGAGTTCTCAGTTTTATCCGCATTATACATAATGAAACTGTCAAATTGAATCATTAGTATACTAATTTTGGCTCTCTTAATAATCCTTTTTGTATTGTATATTCTTACACAATCTTACAATGATGGGGAATATATATATAATTGTTGGGTGCACTAACAGCTTGTCTATATAAAAGGAGAACAATTTTAAAAATAACCACTGCTTTCAGATGTGCAGTTTGAGAAACCTTATTTAGTCATCCAAAATGAGAAGAAATTAAAATCAAGGATCATGATGTGAAACCAGTAACTCGTCTTTTTACCAAGCTGTAGCAAGTAAGCAGCCATATAACAAATGGCAAACACCTAAAATTACTAGGAAGGTTTTGAAACCAAGAGCTGAAATGTTAGGAAATGTCACAAGCAGAGTACTTTGTTTTCAACCCTCTTATAAGGGTGCATTATGATTCAGACTTCAATAACATGAGTGTGCAGTAGTTTTTCTGAAGGAATCTTGACTCATCTGGTATGATTATTAGAATTGGCTCTCTAGTGAGCAGTGCTTCAATTATATATTTTTCTTTTTATTGTTTACCGAGTGAGCCCATGCCTTGTTGACTTCATGCTGTTGTAGTCTTATTTTGAAAATGGAAATCTTGATTTCCTCATTGGCTTTTTTCAGTGTTCATTTTGTGATTTGTAAAATTCACTAATGTAATTATTAATTTTCATATATCCTGAAGAAGAAACATATTATCATTAGTCCATTTTTGCAGTTCAGAACTGAAGTTTAACTGAATGTTAGGACATGAACTCGTTTTTGCTGTTCAGCTTGAAATTCTACCTTACAGGTATGAAGACGTGTTATGATCCGATTTAAACCCAGAAGAGCAAAGAAAACTAAGTCTCTGTGAATAAACCGGAAAAAACTTAGAAGGTTCAAAATATTCCCCAAAATGAGATTAAAACTAAATGAGGTTAGATATTGTTGCCAAAAAATTGATGTGTTTTATTTAACAGTAAAAAGAGGCAAAGAGAAGGAAAGAGAAAAGAAAGAAAGAAGGAGATAGAGAACGAAGTGTGCGTGGGGGGTGGGGGGACAGGGAGGGGATGACAGGGGTTAGGTGGAAGCCTATCACCCATCCAGGGGTCCCAGCGATGTCTCGTTGCTCCCCTCCATCTGCTCCTCCGGTGGTGAGGGTCCCCGGCTGCCGCGGCCACACGGCCACACGCAGCCACACGCGGCCACACGCCGCAGAGTACAGAGCCCCGTGGATTAATACACGCTTTGGGCAGGTAGGAATGTCCATGTGTCTCCCTTGCAGGGGCCAGCTGGACACACTGTCCCTTGCAACACTGGGGGTCTGTTGCATCATCTCTGGTGCTCTGGTGCAGGGTCTGGGGACCCCTTTGGGGGGGTCCTTTGATGGGACATGTCACCCTCTCTGCTGGGGATAAGCTTCTCCCCCTGGGTGAAGGGCCCCTCAGCTGGGCTCCTCTGCACAGGGGAGGATGGGCGGTCACTGCGCCTCTCACCAGAGGCTTTTCCAGCACACACCGCAAGCCTCTCTCCCCCCACCCTTTGCTGTGAGGGTCTGTGTGAGCCTGGCAGCTGACAGCCCTGGGGCTGTGGTCCTCACCCTGGAGGTGTTAAGCTTATGCTCTGTGAATATCCCCAGCCCTTTATCTTATCTTCATCAGCGAGCGGGTCCAGGGCCTCTCAGAGCCCCATTCAAGGTGCTGCAGCTTTTGTAATACAGTTTTAAAAGTCCTTCATGAAAATGTTTTAAGGCATAAACTACAATATTTCAGTCTCTGACAAGACCTCAAAGGGAAAATGAAAGAACAAGGTAGAAGATGCCTGGTTTCTTTCATATATATATAAAAAAAAAATCTCCTGGAAGAACATACTAGCTGTTCAAATGTTCATTTCCAGAATGACTCATTCAAGCAAATTTCTCACTTTTAAAACCAGAATTAAGGATCTAATTTTCTTAAAAAAAAATAAATGCACTAAATGAAAAAAATATTGAGAGCTCCACTTTATGAGATATATAATTCTGGGATGGGGGAGTTTGTGTATGTGTGCAGGTTAGGAGAGTGCAATGGTACCTCTCCAATCCATGAGGAAGCAACAAACCCAGAAGATATATGAGAGCAAATGGGGACCATGGTTGGGTGATATGCTAACACTACTAGACTTTTTTAATATGGATTGGCTCATTTATTTGGCTATTTTGTTTCTCATTTTTAATGCATTTCTTTATGCCCATAAAAGTACTAACCAATACCAGATCTAGAGGACTATCTAAAATCTATATTGAAGAACCATTTTCGCTTCAAAAGGCTTGGAATTAATATGCCAGGCTTTTTCTCTCTGTGTTTGGATGGTGTATTTCATCAATATGTTGGAATTATGTAATGCATGTTTGCCATAATTATTTGTGATTCTCTTGTTTCCACATACCTCATATTAGAAATAGCTACTGTATAGGGCTTTCCTCCTACCAGAAGTTCTTTGTTCGAAAAGAGCCTTTTGTTTTATTAAACACAATACCAAATTCCAATTATTACTCACTTTGGATGCAATTAAAGAATTAAAAAAATCCAAGATCTTTGAAACAATTGTTCCTAGTAGTGCATTTTTTTGGTTTGGTTTGGTTTGGTTTGGTTTCCCCACCACCACTCCCAAAAGTAACTAATGAAACCATGCCCCAATATGGCACTTTATTTTGTATTTATATGGGCATCCTTCTACAAGATCCTCAACTTCTAGTGTCATAGGAAAAAATACGCTTTGCTACTTTTTACAAGAGCAAGAATGTTAAACTCTAGTGTCTTGGCTGTGTTCCAGTTTGACTAATTAATATTCCGCATAGTTTCTCTAAAATTTCAAATTAAAAGATTGTTTTTTAATTTAGACTAGTAACAAGTAGAGTATCATCTCTACATTGCCCTGCAGAAAAAGCTGCATTTCTTACTGCAGTTTAGTTGATGACACAAACGGTCATCAACTCTGAGGAAAAATAACTGTAGAAATGTTAGTATGTTCCAAGAAACTAAGTTTGTCTACTCAGAGCAGTGCTTACCTGTTGCAAGATATCAGATCTTTACCTGTAAATTCTAACTCATGTTAAAAAACAAGTTTTAAATGAATCATATGTGGTACATATGGTACAGTAACCTGACAATGTTATCGCATAAAGATGAACCAAAATTAATTTGAAGATTCCTGTGACCTTACTGACCCCTAGGAGGACAGAAGTAATCGGAGTCCTTGAGAACAGATGTGCCCAGGGTTGTTAAGTGGTGCTCTTGGCTTGGGGGGAGATGGGGTGATGCACACACTTGCCTTTCTATTGAATGTCACAGCTGGCCTGGGCAGAGCAGAGCATCTGGTACTCCCTCTGAAACGCTGCTCTACAGTCCCCTTACCACAAGCTCTGTGTTCTGCTTGATTCCCACACCTGTCACTTGCATAACAGAACTGAGAATGACCCCAGTGCTGTATAGAAACTAAATTATGCAATCCGTAACATCAAATTTACAGTTTCAAAATCCAACCATATAATTGTATAAATAGAGATGGAACTAAAAATACAGTAATGCAGCTGTGTTTCATCTTGTGTTTTAGGAGACAACAAAGGATGAGTATGCCCTTAATGAACCAGCTCTCTCTTTTCCCACTCTCTTATCTTTCAACTATAAATACTCAGTAATCCCACTGTAAAAGATGCTGAAGATCAATGTTATATTTGATTATATTCAAAGGTGTTGAGTCTTTTCCACTGGTATGAGTAGGATGAAAGAAGTTGTGGAAGGACTCAGGGATCTTTATACAAAGTTTTGCGATGTGATTTTGAGAGAAGATGTTTCTGATACATCTCAGGACTGTAAAATGCTAACCTGTGGACATACCATGTATTTCTGAATTACATAGTAACCGACATCAAGATAACTAGGATCAAATTGAAGACAGATACTAAGGAGTACTGGCTTCTGAATTCGGGATGAGCTTTGGCTGGGAGATTTCAGATGATCTCTTTGGGAGATCTGGTTCCTCCACCTTATTGTGTTCCATGCTTGAGAGAGGTTACCGTAGCTTTGGTTGTCATACTTGAGCCAGAATGATCAATCATCCCTAAAATATGGAAAAAATATTCCTGGCAACTTGTGCTGCCAGCCCATTGGCACCTCAATTTTCAGAGCTTTTGATACACTCATTTTATGTGAGCCAGTCTCCAGGTGGCAAGGTCTAGTCTTAAGCCAGTATCACCTAATCCTGGGGAAACTGAGTGCCTCACTTGCTTTAACACAACTACATGGCCTGGTCCTTGTCTGTCACCTCCCCTTCAAAGAGCACTCTGAGAAGACACTGATTTGAGGATTGATTCTCACTGAGAGAAAGAGTTTGAAGACAGCCTTGTAAGAAAAAAGGATAAGATAAGAAAGGCAGGAGGTCATTATATGTTTGGGCAGCACAGCTTGCCATGAGGTAATTGCTCCTCTCTTTGGAGAATGAAATAAAGCAGAAAATAAAAACACTCAGGCAAAATAGCACTTGTCTGGGATGGTAGTGGTCTCTTGGCCAAAGGGTGGGCAGGTGTAAAAACCTGATGGTGGAGGAAAAGAAGAGGTCTTGATGCCACATCACACTGCAACTTGTTCTTGTTCAAGCCTGCAGCAAAGAAGGATTATCAGCAGGATTAGTGGAGCAAGGAGAGACCACTGCTTCTACACATGGTCTCCCCAAACTTCAATTACTCTTGTCAGAAAGTTTTAATAGCATCATGATTCCTGATGATACTGTGCCTTTTTTAATATCAGGGTTTTGAGACACTCAGGTGCATTACCCTGTAGTTATTACCCATTGGTCATAGATGCTGGAAGTCATCAAAACAGTGCTCAGGCTTGGAAAAGCAAAAAAAAATGCATTTACTACAGCATGTTGTCCTTTGGAAGGGTCATTCATTCAGTACGAGTGTCACAGAACTCTATCTTTCTCTACACTCACTCTATCAGGATAGCAAGACAGAGAACAATACATTCTTCCAGTGTAGACATAAGTACCTTGTGTCATCAAGTCCCCATATTGTTACTGAATCTCTTGAAAACTCCAGTCTCTTGGCATGGATTATTACTGGGAAGGGTCTGGTGTGGGTGAGCGCTGGAGCCCTACTGCAGATCATGCACAGGGAAGCTGGGATAGAGCTGGTGTGGTGGCTGCATGGGGGCCCATCTTTTGGGTCACAGAGCCTGTGTAACTGACACCAGAAATAATCTACTAGAGCAGGGCTCTGCCACTGGAACCAGACTGTGCCAGAGTCTCTGGTGGGTCTGGAGACAGATGCACAATTTAAGGATGCCTGTCATAAGGTATAAGGTTCAAAAGGACTGGTTCCAGTGCTCTGACACAACACACTCCTCTCCCTTTTGTTTGGGAGAGTGTAATTATCTGGGTCATATGTTACCATCATGTATATGAAATGTGCTGTGATGGTTAGATTTTTTCTGTTATATACCCAGTATCTAACCTTATTTAGAGTTTTGACCATTTTTCCTTTCATTTTTAATTCTTTTCTCTTGATCTAGAGGTTATGGTAGGTGAATGCTAGTTCTATGGGTCAGGCTATTTTTTCCAAGCCAGAACAGAAAAGACCAGACACTCAATATTTTTTATATGGCATAACTGTAAGTTGATAGCTGTAACACCAATTCATTTCAAATAGTCTTTTTAAAGTTTAAAGTAACAGAAATGTTTTTAAATAAACATTGACAAAGAGTATCACTCTTTAGAACTTTTATGGGCTAACTTCAGCCTTGTGACATCCCTTACCATTGCCCCAGTTTCTAAAATACATGTAGATATGTTCATTAAGAAAAAACAGATGCCTTCATTGTGAATGAGGCAAATGATCTTAAACTGGAGAAAAACCCAAATTTTCAAACCGTAAGTCCCTACATAAAACTATTTTGTTATCATAGTGAAAGTATTATGGGCCAATATCTTACGAAAATGTAGTAAAAAATCAGTAAAATGTTTCTAGAGCTTTGAAAGTTTCATAAAGTTACTCACATTCTTTTTTATATGATGCTAACTCTAAGAATTTTGCAAGTTACTTTAATGATAGCTGTGATCATCGTATTCCATTATGTATTCAGAAACAGTAGTGGAATTTTGTGTATTAGTCTGAACAATTGAAAGCTGGAAGAGACATTTCTGCAGTCCACAAATGCATTATGAAAGTACTTAATCTGAGGCAAACACAATTGTATATGCTTTTATTATGTACTCTTTTAGATTTAGGTATAACAGAGTATCTTACAGAGCATTTTAAGATATTAGACAAAATTGAATATATTGCCTTAGTTCATCCTAATTTTAAGTAGTGGTGGGTTGTTTTTTTTTTTTTTTGTAAGAAAAAGCATTGAGGTTTTTTAAAAAAAATTACTGGTTTTTTTTTAATAAGAAAACTTTTGCCAGTGAATGCAGGAACTGTCATAAGGTGGTACATCAAGCTACATCTTCTTTTAGCAAATAGCTATTTTCTGAATGGCAATTTATTTTTTCCCTCTGAGTTTGCTTAATGATGTTATTCATAGAGTGATAATTTGTCGCAGTGTGGGGCTGCCTGCTCTAGGAGAACTCAGCAGGGGCTGGGAGCTGCTGCTTCTCTCAGGTCGCTCCACTGTGAGGCAGCAGCTTGTATGCCTATGGAAACTCAATAACATCTAACCCTCTCTCCAAAGGAATAGCACCCCTCAATTCCTGTTTTGTTGTTTGGTTATTTGTTTTTTTATTTCTATACCAGGTAGCATCTCAAAAAACCTAAAGAGACATAGGAAAAAAAACTTCTACACGTGGATGTCTCCAGTCAAATATGGATTTTATGAGTGGAGAGAGTGCTTTCTGGATTTTATGACTGCATTAAGTAGTTTTCTGACACTTCAGTGTAAATCTGCCAACAGATAACCAAAATATTAAGGAAGACGACATTTCTGTGACCAAGGTGTGTAGAGGCCCAGAGGGCTGGTTTGTCACAGGCTGCCAGTCCAAAAGTCAAAAAGGATTCTGTTCATTATTGAACTAAGGAAGTCTGAATTTTTTCCACAAAATAAAACAAAGAAACAAATTAATAAATACAAAGCTTTCAATATCTTTTGACATGTCTCTTTGCTGTCTGCCTCATGTACCTGGAGGCAGTGACCACATGTATGTGACGACTACTTGATGCTGACACAAATATGACTTGAAGTGTTATGTCCAAACACATCTCCACATCTATGTTTTCACTTCATTTCTCTGATTGTTAACCTTTGGAGCTTTATTTTTAGTGGTCGTTATTAAAAAAATGATGTGAACTATGTTTTCACTATGTTTTATCAGTCCTGGTTATCAGAAGATTAGTAAGGGATAGGTATTTTCCTCTGACATTATAAAATAAATTGTATGTGGCTCAGTGGTTCATCCTGTAAAGTGGACATCATAATATGATCATTGATTTTTTTCATAATGACTTTGAGGAGCCCACAAACATAATACTTCATTAGGAGAATGTCCTGGTTTTGGCTGGGATAGAGTTAATTTTCTTCTTAGTAGATGGTAGAGTGCTGCGTTTTGCATTCAGTATGAGAATAATGCTGATAAAGCACTGATGCTTTGGTTGTTGTTCAGTAGTGCTTATCCTCAGTCAAGGATTTTCCCATGCTCTCTCAGTGAGCAGGTGCACAAGAAGCCAGAAGGGAGCATGGACAGGAGAGCTGAGTTGAACAGGCCGAGGGGATACTCCATACCATAGATCATCATGCTCAGTGTATAAACTGGAGGGAGCTGGCCAGGAGCCACTGATCACTACTCCAGGACAGGCTGAGCCTTAGCCGGTGGGTGGTGACAAATTCTTGATATCAATATTATTAATATATTTTACTTTGTTTCAGTTATTAAACTGTTCTTACCTCAACCCACAAGTTTTACCTTTTTTCTTGCCTCTCCTCCACATCTCACCTTGTGGCAGGGAATGAGTGACTGTGGTACTTAGCTGATGACTGGGGTTAAACCAGGACAGAGGAGCTGCAATAAGGTGTGAAATGCAAAACTAAACAGCCTGCTTGGGAGAAGCAAAATTGTCTCTCAATCTCTTCTGCCTTGCATGGCCCTTTGTAATTTACCATCTCTGTGTGTCATCCTCCTTTTACTCTGTCATCTTTAGCTAATATCTCTGCATACCTACTGAAATCTTCAACATCAAAATATTAGTACACAGAAGTGCACAACTGTCTTAGCAACAGGCTTTAATTTTTTTCTTTTTTAAAATTACACTTCAGCGTCATTGTTCCTTTGGATTTCCTAGAGGACAGAAAGCTGCTAATTTAAGTGGAAATGGCCTAAACATCCGTAGAGAGAGAGGCAGGGGAATGGGATCATGGACAGTTTTTTGAAAGCAAGGACTTAGGAGACATCCTGGACCTATAGGTTTGCTTGCAGTTGCTCCACTAAGATGAATGGGAGATGTATAGGTTCAGTGACTTTGAAAATGAGGTTATATAATCTCTACAGGGGTCCTTGCTTTTGTTCATGCTCTCATCCCCAATGCCAAGCAGAAGCCACATGTGCCAAAGAGATAATAGTTTCCTGTCTCCTAATGCTTTGTGTCTTTCACCCTTTCTTATCTAGAAATCTGGAGTTCACCCATTGCCTTGGACTGGATTCTTCACGCACAGTGTTGATTATACAGTTACATTTAGACAGAAACAAATGCACCTTTTGAGGGAGAAGAGTGGCAGGAGTGTGAACTATAGCTTGTTCTGTTCAGGACTGAGGTTGTCTATAGTTTTATCCAATGCAGTGTGATTTTTTGTAGAATTCCAGAAAGCTGCAGTTTTTCCTTATGTTCCTATGTAAAAAACAAATGCCAAATTAACATTATTTCTAGCACTGAATTGTCGGGAAAGGCATTTTTTCTTTTCATTTATTGGTTAATTTGAGGGTATTTCTGCAATAATTAATAATTTAGACTCATTTTAACTTGGTGCTTAAAACTAATTGTTAACTTCTCTTTATCACAATAATTACTCAAAAGAATGAAAATTTCACAATGAATCTTCAAGCTCATTATAGATCAAGGACACATGGACGAATGGATACATTTGTTACTTCTGGAAAATGAAATTCTTATAGAAATTATTTCAATGCAGTTTGATAAAATGAAATTTAACAGTGGTAGTCCAATAAAGAAGCTTTAATAATTAAAGAAAACATGTTAAGAGTTAAAATCTAGAATTATCTTTTTTCTGGTACTACTGTAGACCAATTTAGGGAATATGGAGTGAGTTGATCTCCTTTTTCTACCCTTCCAGAATTATTTACTTAAGTTCCATTCAATTACATCTATGTAATGTCATTGCAGGCTTAAAAGACAGTGGGGTGGCCTAGAATTATCTTGGGGTTTAATTTTGTGTTTGGAATTTTTAATACCAGTGATGATGTGTGAAAAGGAAAGAGCACAGCTTGGCTTTCAGAAGCCAGGGTAAATTTGTTTGGCTGATGCTTGGGAATAATAACATGCAAAGCCTTCGTAAACTGGTCACAGACGATGTGCATATCCCTAGAAAACAATAAAATACACTTAATATATTTTAGAGTCTAAACCCAGCTTAACTTGTAGGTACTGCAGAGTTTGTGTTGTGAAGTGATTCTAAAACATTTATTTAGTAAAAAACTAAACTACTTGAATTAAAAAAGTTTATGGTTACAAAAAGCTAGATCATATTAAACAAAGCAACAGGTTCCAGGTATTCCATTGTTCCTCACTGAACTCGGCAGTAAGATCTTGTCCAAGAATTGGATCCACAATGAATAATTGGTGGCAGGCTTTTTTCTAACAAAAGATGAATTAATTTTCCTAAGAAAATTAGCAGTCCTTAAAATAAAGCTGAAGATTACTGAGATTGGACCAGTGTATTTTATGTGCACTTAAATAAACTCCTTAACTACTGAGAGGACACTGCAGCTGATAGTGATTATAGGTGTGATATAATTAGACCCTCATAAATCCTCTTAAAAAGTACCAAAAAAAAGTTGGTCTACTGTCCTGAAAACAAAATGCTGAACAGCTTGCATTACCACCAGTCTTTGAAGAAATATGTTAACTGCACAGTGTCATTAACATTTGTAAAGATAAATATGCTAAAGCTAAATTAACTGCTTGATATTGCTGTAAAGATTTAACAGTAGATGTGTCCTATGGAAACCCTGAACCAAGGCAGAAAAATAAGTGCCCTCTTCAAACTCTATTGGTTTGTAAAGCATTTACACTTGTGACTTCTTCATGTTTTATCCCTAACCAATGTGAGGTCTGTGAACTGACCAACATCTCCTTTCTGTTCCAGCAGCTTTGTAGTCCGCTCATCAGTTTTATTTGCTTGTCCCTATATTGATCCCACTTAGCCTTTCATTGCTTCCTATCCCAGACCTCCATTTTTCATCATTTGGTGTGATTCCCTGTACATTCCATTTCCCTTTTTCTTCCCCAAGCCTTCTTTCCCTATACTAATATTCCCAGTGTCTCTGTTCTGCTATCCTCACATCGGGATTCATCACACCTGTTCTCAAGTACTTACAGTTTTGGTTCCCCATGGCCAGCCATGCTGAGTCTGCTGTTTTCCTCATTTCCATGGAAGTTTCAATTTCTAATTGTGCCTGAAAGTTATCCTCTCCCCTGTGGCTCTGGAACCTTCTAGTCCCTCCTTCCTTTTCTTTTGAAACTTATTTTTGCCTCTGAGAGAAGTATTATCTTGAGCGTCAGCCTACGAAAATCTACTGGGAAGATGGTTAGAGCTAAGGTGGGAGTAGTTTTGCTGCAAGGTATCTATTTGTTATCAGTTCTATTCTTTGAGCTGCAGATAATTGGAAAGGTGCTTCTAGCTGCTTAGGTAAATAGATGGCAAAGACTAAAAGTTTTTTATGGTTTTAATTTCTTTCTCTCTGAGAAATCAATACATTTTTGCCCATTGATTCTGGAATTTGAAACAGGGATCACATGGGATATGTAAAACTGCATGGACAAACAAATGCATCAAGTTCAACCAGAGGTCTTATAAACATATTTGGTCAGTAAACTAAAGTAAATATTCCTGTCTGCCTTCCTCCATTCATGAGCAAGTGAGTAAAGAAATAGGATGTCGTTTTACTTAGTTCTTATAGGTAATTATGGTTATCCACGGAGGCTTAGCTCTCACAGATGGATTTATGAAGTTTGCTCAGATTATCTTCTCACTTTCCATGATCAGGTCTCTCTTTGCATTTTTTGTTGTCTTTTATCTTGTCATGGTTATATATAGTAAGATTGAAATTCATTTAACATAACTCTCAACATCTGCAGTATTTCAGTTAGATGGTCTTTATCGCAGAAGAAAAGAAAGAGGCAGTTTTAGGGTAAGATTCATTTGAATCTTTTCAGACGTCTGCTTTAGGAATGGATGAAGCATACCAAAGAAGTATCTCCACTACAAAGAAAAACCTAGAGGGACTAGATCAAATGTGAAACTCTCATTGTTGTCTTTGCACTTACTTAAATTAGGAATTTCAACTTAGTGGTTAAAATTGAATAATGAAATCCACTTCTGTATGGAGCTGATATACAAGCAATCTCTATCACCTAAGCCTTAACTTAAGAATATTTGTTTTCACTTTAGTTTGATTGGAACAGACCTTTTAACATATCTAGTCCAACACCCTTGCCATGGGCAATTCACTAGATTAGATTGCTCAAATCCTCATCCAATCTGACTTTCAGAACACTTTCAGGAATGGGGCATCCACAGTTTCTCTGAACAAGTTGTTTCAGTGTCTCATCACCCTTATTATAAAGAAATATCTTCCTTACAGCCAATCTAAATCTACACTCTTTCAACCTAAAATCATTGTGTTCTGTCTTGGGTTAAAAGCTTTTCTCTTTCTTTCTTTTAAGCCACCTTTAAATATTGGAAGGCCGCAATAAGATCTCCCTAGAGTTTTCTCTTCTTCAGGCTGAACTCCAGCTCTCTCACTTTTGTCTTCCTAGGAGAGGCGCTCCAGCCCTCCAATCATCTTCATGGCTCTTCTCTGAACTCATTCCAGCAGGTTCACGTCCTTCCTATGTTGGGGGCACCAGAATTGGACACAGTACTCCAGAGGAGGTCTCACGAGAGCAAATTAGAGAGGGAGACCCACCTCCCTCAACCTGTGGGTCACACTTCTTATGCAGCCCAGGAAGCAGTTAGCTTTTTTGTACAATGTTGAACATTATTCTTTGTGTCTTTTTCCACAAATGAACTCTACTTGCAGTGGTAGCACATTATTGTCTAGGAGAAAAGTGGTAGAAAAAGAATGACAGAATGAAGCAGAAGGAGAGTAGTAGGAATCCTCTAAAATCCAAAATACAATTTATAATGATATCTTGTAAGTAAAATCTAATACAATAAATCCAAAATAATTTCCAATATGTCTTACTAAAACAAGCAGAACTTCTTAAAAAAAGGTCTATGACAATTTCTTTACTTAGATCATGTTTGCCCTTAAAACATTTTGCTGACATAGCTGGGCTAGGAAGGAGTGAGATGTTTTCACCAACCTCACTGACATAAGTATGCTAGCAAATTCCTGGATGTAGAAATATTTCTAAAACAGCAAAAAAAGCAGGTTTGCAAGTACAGCTTATTCTATTCCTGGAAAGAAACTCCTTTTGCTGTTGCTCTATCTCCACGGTCAGGATTTACCACTATAAACATATGTTAGGATCTGATTATTAAGAGATGCCTCTGCCTGAATTAAGGTGCAAAGGAGAACATATGCCAAAATCAATAGTACAGATTTTATTTAACAGTAAATGTGAGGTAGAGAGAGAGATCAAAATAAGAAGGAGGTGCCAAGGGGAGAGAGAAAGAGACTGAGACAGAGAGAGAGAGGTTAAGCAAAGATGTCACCACCACATGGATTCCGGTGGAGTCCCATTGGTCCTCTTCTTCTGGTCTTCATGGTGGTGGGGGTCCCAAGTCGATCTTCTGGAGGTACCACTGTATACAGCTCAAGTCTAAGGTATCCAAGGGGTGGTCACAGAAGTTCCCACGACTTGGGCTGGCATGAGTGTAAGCAGTGATTTCCTTTCTCCCAGTTTCCCACAGCGGGAATTTTTGTCCAGATGCTAACCAAACCTTTACCTCCATTAGGTCTGGAATTAGCTTCTTCCTGCTGTGCTGTCTGCAGTTATCTAAAGTTCTGTTGTGGTGGCTTATCTTGTGGTGAGAGTGTTTCAAGACATGTAACTTTGTTCTTTAGGTCCTCACAACATGGTACAATGCTTTTCCAGCAAACCCTTGAAAATCTAGTGAATGACTTCTGCCTTTCAGTAGAATCAATCCTTACATTCTTGCTTTTGATAACCTTATGAATCAGCTCCAATGGAAAACCTTTTTCTTAATTGACCACATAAAAATATCTCCATGTCATATTTGGAACAAGTTCATTTGACCTTTTGTTGAGGACCTTTTCTGCTACACAGCCAATTTATACTGGTCTCTTGAGTGGTCACTTATCAGATATGTATATTCATTCCATAAAGATATGCTGTCTAGCTGAATGTGTGCCAAAATGTTATGACTTCCTCTCTTCATTTCTGGCAAACAGTATGAAGCTACTTAGTAATCTCTGGCATATTGTGTTTTGTCACTATGCACGACTTGAATGTATCCAGACATATGTTATACAGAGCCTTTATCTCTTCCTTTTCAGTGGGTGGGAGAAAGTCAATTACTTATCAAGAAACTGCTATGTTTAGTTCTTGAGGGTATTTAGTTCGAGAAAATAGAAGGATTTGCGTATTCAAGACATTCTTTTCGTGATATCCAGGCAATACCTGGTTCTATAATCTTCTGAAAAGTTCACAGAAATTATTCCTAGCATTGAGAGAGGAAGGTGCACACTGCTTTGTGCTCTGGAAAAGAGGTAGGTCAGCATCCCTCACAGCAGCACCTTTCCCACATCATTTTGCGTACACCAGCTTTTGCTGGAGTCAGAGCACAGCTGGGTTGTTGAGCAATATAGTTTTGTCAGCTTAGGGAATGTAAACTGGTGTAAGCAAAGACAGGGTTTTAAATGACCTAAGTCTACAGATCTAAATTCAATTTGTAAATTCTCTCATTTTAACAACTTTAAATTGGGATGAGTCTTTTTTTTTGTTGTTGTTCAATTTAAACAGACAATACGAAACTACGAGGAAAAAAAAAACAGAACCATTCTTAATGAGAACATTCATATGAGCCACTATACCTATATGACTTACATGTTATAAATAAAAACATCTGTGTCCAGAGAAGCCGCTTCAGACAAGGAATATTTTATAGCTTGCCAAGCCATCCCTCCTCTTCTGAGTGTGTCAAAGCTGTGCTGCTGTGCTTGAGGGGATCCTGATTTATACCCAGTGTTAGCATAATGCCCATTAGAGATGTAGTTTTACCAGAGTTACCTGTGCATGAGGTTGTCTCAATGACTACCTTTACTCTATCAATCCAGCAAATATCTCTGCCAGTAAAACAATCTCCCTGCTTCTAACTCATTTATAAGCTGCCTGTGAAAAACAGCCTGCTTCCAGCTGCTTGGACGCTCTCTTCCACCAGATTACACTGTCTCCCCAATTATTCCAGCACGACCATTTTATTATTCTTTACATCTGTAAAAATGATCCAGGCTGAAGTCAGAGCCAGGGATATAGTTTTATGTGACAGAAACATGATACTATTCCAGCTGAACTGAGGTTTCCCTAGGATTCAGCACAGCAAACTCAGTGTGATGGGAGTGCCGCCTAGTAAAAAACGAATAAGATCTCATTCATTTGTGTCTAATAGATATTTTTATGAGAGATGTGAGAAAATCTCATTTTCTGCCAAGCCCTTAATGGTGTTTGCTCTTACTACTAAATATTGCAAAATTCCATTGGGAGATTTCTAATACATAACCAACATAACACCACATACATTATCCTGGAGATTCCTCATAACTTGCCACCCCTGTAGTTTTACCTTAGGTGATACCTCAGAGTTAACTCTTTCAATAGACAGGAGGGTGTGAGGAGAAACAAATTTATTGCACTCTTATCACGTTAGGATATTGATGGCTGTCAAGTGCTGTGTCATTTAAGTAAACAGCGTAATCCACACTATTAACTGTTACCAACTGTGGTCTGAAGAGAGAAGTTCCTGCATGTATTGAAGGTTTCTTTAGGCAATGAAAATGGCAGGACCTAGAGATATGCCATGCCACTTATGCTGATTCAAATGGAAGATTTAATTACCTCTAATTTTGTTATACCGTAGTACAGCAATGGAAAGAAGTATCTGCTGCTTTGCTGGTGGCTAGCAGAGCTGAGGAACTGACCAAAACAAGATAAGTTGTTGCAAACAAGGTTCTGTCTGGCACCTGGGGTAATTTAATTAGCCAGAGACTGAACTCTAATGAGAACAAATCACTAGAGGAGAGAGTTTTCTTATTTTTCTTTTTTCATTCTGAGCAGGGATAAAGCGAAAAGTTAAATGAGGTAAAAGTTCAGATAAGAGCTTACGATTTTTCCATAATAATAGGAATAATTTTTTTGCTTTCTTTCTTTTTCTGCTGTCTCTGTGGTGCTGAAACCTTTGGACCAGAAGGAAATGAGATGACAGCTGGGTTCTCCCTCATGCAGGGGTTGAACGCTTTGCAGCACTCATTGCTCCACACTTGTCACTGCCCTGCTGGGTGGTGTGGGTGTGAGAAGTCCCTCACCAGCCACCAGCACAAAGTGAAACAGGCTATTTAAACAGTTTAAAATGCTAGTCCAAACTAAGATGATTTTAATGCCATTGGATTAGGAATCAACTGTATGAACTGTGCTGTTGGCTCTGCAAGGGGAGCAGACTTTTCAGCTTTTGGCCAAAGTTGAAAAATCAGCAAGAAGAAACAGGATGTTTGGGTGGCTTTACAGACTCCACCAGGTAACTTTTTCCCTAAGTACGCTTCAAGACTGAGTTGTGGACTATTTCTGTATCCTTTGGCTAGTGCTTAGTAAACATGACAGATCCAAAGTTTGTGTTAGCAGAAGAGTCAGTATGACAGGCAGCCAATTGCTTTGGGAAGTATTAAACAAAGGCTAATTTAAGCCATGAGCAAGCTGATCCACAGTCAGAGGAAGAGGGAGAGCAATCTCCCACTGCTCCTTTGAGTTAGATTTCTAATCTGAGTCACCAACATAAGCAATCACTTACCTAGGAATCTCGGTGAATCAGACACTCATTCATACTGCTCTTTTTTGTGAGAGAAGATTATAGAAGGAGTGGGGCTGAAATGTCTTAGCAGCACAGATCAGACAGTGGTTAAGCTGGATTTAGAACTACGTTGGTTCTGAGTTTGTTCTGGCTGCTGTAATTGCTCTTCTGCTTGATGGCAATCAAATGTTCATGCTGAAGTTAACATGTCCACTATTAAATTACTTACAATTGGAACACTTTTCTGAAAAGATCCAAATGTATCGCTGAATGATTGCTCTTCACAGCTGTTGTACACATAGAAATTAAACAGTTGGTGAGACTGGTGTTTCTGTATTCCATTCTCTTCATAAAACACTAAAGTATTTGGAAAAAAAATGCACATTTTTTTCCCTATCTGCATTCACTTCTTATTTGGACAGCAGTTCAAATTACCAAAAATAGGAACAAAATAGCTTGTAAAATACTGATATAATAATAATGATATATTTTTCAGCCACTGTCCCAGTATAAATAATTCTATGAAATACAGAGTAAGCACGTAGAATAAGCTCAACAGTGAGTAGAAAAAACCTACAGGTACTTTAGCTGCACATCCATTGTGTACATCCTAGACATATAAGTTAGGTAAAAAAGTGCATTTTGGATAATTTCTTCTCCAATACATACCTGCAACTCAATTTTACAACGGATCAATGTGCCTGAAGCAGCATGACTTCAAAATCTGTCTTTGTATTACTTTCATCCTTAAAATAGGATTTCAGTGCCAACGGCCAAGAAGTTTCCCTCTTGGAGGATCAGAAATCGTTCAGCTCCTCTTCAAGTTCAAGAACTTAGCTCACTCCTTTGGAGAGAAAAAAATGTTATTGTTCCCTCAACGTGCTTAACTAAGAAATACATTCTCTCTGAAAAAATCTAAAAGAATGATCTGGAGTTGTGCTTCTGGGCCTGGTGTACCTGAGCAAGTTTTCCCCATGTTTTGAGAATGATTTGACCCCAAGTGATTAGATACAGTTTGGCTTACTTTTCCATTTTAGAACTTTAGTCACATGAGAGAAATAGCCTTATTGTTAGACAAGGACTAGACCAGTTACACTGGTGCATTATTTAATTAGACCTTTACAGCAAGTAATACATCTGTAATACGGTTGGTTTGATAGATAAAAATCCCATAAAAGGCTAATTTTTTTCTTAAATATTTACATTATAAATACATTAGTACCAGTGCTCAGACATGGAAGCTTGCTCCAGCATTCTGTGCCTGAATTTCAAGTGCAAACACTATTTAGTTATTCTAGTATTTGTCTAACATTTAATTAATTAGAATTTTACATAAGAAACAAATACGAGAAAGGTATTTGTGTGAAACAGGCCACCCTTCTTTTCCTTGTATCTGTAATTATCAGCTGAGAATCTTTTCAGTCTGGACGGCATGCAGTGTGTTAGTTATTCCCTGCTTGAGATTTGAGCTTAGCTTTGACTGAAACCATGAATAAAATTAGCTTAATTTATTTTGATTGTAGTAAGTATTTATCTGTATGACAAGCCTATCAAAGACCTAGGCATAATTTGCAACATTTCCCAAGGTAGCACTTGTAAAACAACAAAGGTGTGGATAGACCCATTTTATGCCTTTTGGCAGGCTTTTGTGAGGAAACTTGCCATGTTGTGTCTACATAATGTTGTTCTCACATCCAGTTAATGGGTTTCCTACCACTGCAACAGGAGATCTAAGAACTCCTTAAAAATATCCAAAATCACTCAGAAGTCCAAATTTAAACAGAATATTTAACTGGATATATGGAAGGTCAAGGAAATAAACTTGTTTTGTCTTTTAAATAAACTATGGAGTAACAGTTTTAAATAGAGTAACTAATGTACAGACTCCAGTATGTTTCTTTTTTCCAAGTTTGTATTTGTTTTTTAGTGTTAATATTATTGTGCTTTCTTATATATTCTTTATTTTTATTGTCATTATTGACCACTGTATTTTACTACTACGGTGAAATGTCCAGCAGAGCTGTTAAGAAGCTAAGCTTCTTTTGGAAGCCTCTCTAGTCTCAGTTTTCCAATATGAATTTGAGTCATAACAAAATTTTTAACAATATCTCAGATTAAAGGAATTCTGTAAACTTGAGACACACTAAAATTGTTCAGCTTGAAAACAGAGTAGTTTGCCTTTTGATAGTGTGAGTTAGCACTGCATGTATCGATTCCAAACAACACAGGCATTGGAGACATATGATGAGCCGGTTTTGAAATGCATATTGTTGATTAGAATAGTCATTTCATTTTGGTGGTAGAATGAACAATACTGGACCACATCCAGGCCCTTAAAACAGTTAATGGCTGTCCTCCTCCAACAGATGGCCACTGTGTTTGTTTTATGGGATGGTTTGGATCCATGGAGCTTTCTGCATCACCATCTTATTGCAACTAGTTGTGCTGCGGTTGGAAGAGCCACTTCCACAAGCAGATGACATGATGGTGTAATTTTTACAAATAATTATCAGCATGCAGTCAAACCATTGTAATGAAAGGATTAATTTCTAGAGATTTGAAGAAAGTGTTGGAGTCAAAGAGGGTAGGTTATTACCAGTTGCTCATTCACTGATGGACTATTTTGCTTTGTATTATAATAAATTTGGTAATTGTTGATAGAAAAAATTAATACATACATGCCTACTTCCATTTAGCTTAACGGTACTGCGACATTAGATTGCAGCATGAATGAAAAGCTGATGTGTTTCAATGCCTTGGCAGCTTGCAGTGACCTTCAGGAGAAATGAAATGCTCTGTTGGCTGGGGAAACAATTGAGCTGAAACCAGTCAGGCGCAGTAGACTCGGAGATAGTCTTTCCAAATTAAAAGCTGTTACTAGCAGCTCAAAACAAGGCAAAAAGTCGGAATATAACATCTTGCTGGAAGGTGATTTTATGCTCAGATTAAAGGGGAAGGAAAAAAAGGCAAAGTTCAGATCTAAAGGAATTCCCATTAACTTGAAGAATTTGGAGATTAGAATGAACATTAGCATCCAAAGGTAGATAATGTATGAACACACTGTAGAATCCATAATCTGTTGAAAATCACTGAGATAAATTTAGGCTACTGACCTTTTAGTGCATTAGGGCATGAAATAAATCACTGGCTGCAAGTAGTAAATTTGCTACAATCTAAATGCTTTCCAAGTACTTCTAGCTGTAGAATTTTGCAGTCAAGAGCGCTACATATCTGGAATAACCTTTTAATATTTCACTTATGCCAGAGTATTCCTGACCCAATCCTGTATTGTTGCATACCCCAAATTTTTATTAATATCAATGAGTATTTCGGAGAATGAGAAAGAAAAAGTCAGACTTTAAATCAGTCAGCAGTGTCCTCATAAGTTAATGGTTATTTACACACTGATAAAGAGTTCAGATTAATCTCTAATAAATTTACACAGATTTCAGCTACAGTGCTTAGAAATATATTCAGTATTAAAATTCTCTTCACTGGATCCCTTTCTTTACTGGATGTGTGTTTCTTTACAGGTGGGTACCCTGGGGAGGTGAGCACATAGCGTGGGAACTAACTAGCTACAGCTGAATGTTTCTGTCCATGCTTCAAGCATAACAGTGTTTCAGGAACAGGTGTTGTAATCCTGCTTCTTGTGCCCTCCTGACAGAGAAGTTTTATTTTTGTCTGTTCTAGCAATACAGTTGTGAGAAGTCACTTGAACTGCAGACAATATTGTCACCTTCTTTCTGTCCATTCCAGAGCCTTCACTTTAAGCTTTAAAGAAAAAGAGAGACTTGATGACTGACCTTTGGAGGAAAAAGTTACATCTTCTTCTGTTCTTCTGCATTTTTCTGGTTCTAATGTCACTTAGACATGTTTCTCTTTGCAGAAGAAGTAATAATATAATCCACGCAGCACACATCCATCTGTAAAGGTCAAAGTGAATTCCTCAAGGTGTCAAAGCTTCTTTCTTTCCCCTGATAATTGAGTTGGGTAGAGCATTGACTGGGCAAGCATTGGCTTTTTTTGAGGACCTTAGAAACCATTGTTCCCTTGAAAACTCAGAGGAGTTATTTGGGTTCAGCACTTTTCAATATAAGACTTTGGAAGAGCTAAAGACAAGTGCTGTCTCACTGCAGCATGACATAATGTTGGTTTTATTTTGCTAGGCCTCATTACAGTCTCTTTGTGAGGGAAACTGGAAAACTATATGGAAGGAAAAATAAATTTGCTTTGTCAGCTGAAACTCAAAGCTCATTTGTTTCACTGGGTCAGCAGCAGTTCTGTGGCTCCCACCTTGAGTGAGGCAGTGAATAGCTCCTCTCCTCTTCCAACTGACAAAGATTTTAAGAGTGGGGTAATGAGCTTTTAGGGTCCTTTATGTTAAAGATTTCAACAAATAACAGCAATTTGATAATTATCAGATCATTTTTACAGGTTGGGATTTTTGCCCTTTAATATTTAAGGGGTCTAGCCAGTCATGCCTGATTTGCGGTGTTGCACACTTAGTGCATTTCCCCCTCCCTGAAATGACTATTCAAGGCACAAGCTTTTATACTGCTCAGGGGAATACTGCTCCCCAGACAGGTCTCTTGTGAGACTTTCAGGGAATAGCATGGAGGAAGTTACTTCTTGCACAAATTTCTTAGCAAACCCAGAGAGCTGAAAATTCCAGCTTTCCTTCAATTCTGAGGTCGTACTAGCATCGAAAGAGACAAGAGAGGTCAGGCGCCATGGACTGGTTGCTCCTTAAAAATGCATGCATGAATACATGCACACAAACATACTTATATATAAAGATCCTCAGTTAATAGCAATAAGGATAAGATGAATAGTCACACATGCCCTGTGATCTGCCCTTAATTCCTGATAATCTTGCTTGCAGTTGAGATACCATCTTCTACTACACCTATTGCCATCCAGACCTCTTTAACATTACACTAAGATGACATGCAGTGAAGGGTTCTTTATTCCACAATGTCAATTCAGAAAAAAAGAAGGAAAAGAAAAAAGCCTAATATCTTTATGTCTCATTTTTTTAATTGACTACTAGTCTGTTTTTGCTTCTCAAATTCAGAAATCTGTTCATGAGGCTCTTATATTTGGCCTTTCTTCAGTGTTTGGCTTACAATGTGTCCACAGAAATTTGGAATCCAAAACCATAATGAACCTGCCCTCTCAGCATATTGCTGGAGTTCAGAGCTCTGTAGAGCTTACTTGGCTCTGTGCATAATGCCCTGTTTGGCAAAGATATCCAGAGAGCATATCCCATTTATACAGTGTTCTCAGAGTCAGGTGAAGTACAGAGTGGGAGGATTCAGGAGCATGCTATTATAATAGTTGACCTTGCATGTAATAATCAAGGTAATGAATAAGTTACAAGAATTGTAAGGTACGCAGAAATGGCAATACAAAAGAAGAGAGGGAAAGCTAAAATAGAAAGAGACACTGAAAACTCAAAAGCTGAAGATCATTCTCATTGACAGCAATCACCAAATATGTATATACCTTTTCTTTAAAGCTAATGTTTACAGGGATAAAGAAGAGGTTTTGCATCCTAGCCTCCCCTGTTACTGGCTTTTTTTTGTTTCCAGTACTCTTCTCAACTTTTATTTTGCTTCTTTATTTTTAATCTTCCACCTCCTCAGCTTTTGGGATGTTTTTGAAACTATGTGTAACATAATCCTTTCGTGTTTGACTGTCCAACTTGGTAAGTGCTGCACTGTCAAAAGTTAATCAAGGTTTGAGATTACCGGGTGTTGGTTTTAGGTGAGTATAACATTACAGGAAAGCAAGGGTTTTATCTGCAATTTTTCAAAAATATATGTATCTTTATCTAGCAATGAGTGAGAGACAAAGGAGTGATTGCCTGTTAGGGGGTTATGTGCTAGTCTTACTGGGGAAAATATTTACACTTTTAAAGTCATCATAAACAGGAGGTTTGGTAGTCAATATATTATTTATTGGATAAGCAAGCCACAAACGTGCAAAGCCTGCGATAGAAAAGAGAGACATCACTCTCTGTGTTATTTAGTTTCTCTTAAGCAATTTTACCAGTATTCTTTTTAAAAACACAGGATACAGACAATAAAAGAAGGCCACAAACTGTGACATAGGTCAATACAAACTGAAAGTCCACTAAAGGTTAAAAAGAATATTTGTCCCAAAAAATTGTATCAAGCATCCATATTTTTTTCTTGCATTGAAAATGTCAAAACTATTCACAGCACCTGGAAGAACACAACCTGAATAACTGATCAGATTTTTTCTGTATGCCCAGCTTGACGTAACCCTAAAAATCCAAATTTTGTGCAGTCCTGAACACAGGCCTTTTCAAATCGATATCGCAATATGTGCCAGTTTGGATAAAGAAAAATTTAGGTACACAGATTTCTAGGGTTTGAAAATCTTCATGTAGACATTTCTGCTGTATTCAGTACGTTGCAACCTGGAATAATTTTACAAAGAGAAACACCATTAACACAAATGTTGGTGCTGTCTTTGTTCTTGCCCACGTACAGTAAGTGAATCCCATGAAGTGTGTAGCCCATGCTCCAGGGGAACCTCGAATGCATACAATGTGCCTTTAAAATACTTGCTTTATTTATTGATGCAAATGCATTATTTTTATAACAGTGTTTATTAATTTAAATAAAAGTGCTTCCATGTATGCACTGCAAGTGTCCTTTTGAAATCACAGCAGAAGCTCTTGCACACTCCATTATTTAAACCTGCTCTACTTTTGCTTTGGGCTCTTTGTTGTCTTCCATAGATTCTTTCCCCATCTATCATCTATTGTATTCACATTCTTTCCTGGAGGAGACTTATCCATTTGCTCTTACTGATCTGGAAATGAGGAATCAGTAGTGCAAATTCAAAAAGCTCAATTAAAATCAAGGCACTTTGCCTCACTGTGTTGACTATACACTGCTATTTGCTCTTCAACGTAAAGCATGGCTGAGCCCATTTAGCACTGAGAAGGGAAACAGGAGATTCCAGTTTTAATACAAGCCAAGGAATTATGGTGAAACAGTTGGCAGAAGTCAATCTACAAAAACTGGAGGAGCAGAAAAGCTTAATTTAGTCCTTTTGTCACCATTAAAAAACAGTGGGATTCCAAGAAAAAACAGCCACCTTCAGCCAAGACCAATCTTTCTTTTCAGCAAAAGAGAAAAAAACCAAGAAGATACAGTCTTCTTCTCTCCTGTCAACCAGAACCCTTCCTGAAAAGTTCACGAGTCCTTCCTGGAGTCACTTGTACCTATTGTTCACCACAATGAGCCTTTTTTCCATGCTGATATTCTTTCTAGTCACTCTTTGCACCTCAAATGTGACCTTTGAAGCTCCAGCTCATGACAGCAGAGAACTAATTTATTTTTTTTTAATTTCCAGTTCTTTAAGCTCCGTCTCTGTTTTAGATGCAGTAGTTAAAAACCTACGTTTCCCTGAATCCAAAATGAGCAGTGAGCAGCATCCAAAAGGGTACTAAATAGGAAAAGAAAATTGAATTCATCATTTAGCTGCACTAATTAAAATTTTTATTTGTTCAAGTGCCTTCATTGTTTATTTTAATATCAATATTTTATTAGGCATTGAGAAAAGAAACTGCAGTTCTCGGTAAAATGCAAATTCACTTTTGTTGCTTTAAATAAAAATGCAAATTCCTTCTTCCCACTTATGTCTTCAAAAAGAGAACACAGAAAAAAAAAAAAAAGAAAAAAAATTCTTTCTACCAGTTGAATTTCCTTCTCTGTCCTTGGCCACACAGGACAGTTACATAGGTACAAACCAAAAACATTAATTAAAATGACCTTGGTAAATAGGTGAAAATCTGTCTGTGGACATTGTTTTCATCTTAGCTGTGTATTTTATGATAGAGCAGGGGCCAGATTTATGAATGAAATCACTCTTTCACTGATATAAAATGATGGACATATGAAGACAGACACAGAGATCAAGGCATAAACTAAATCGCTTCACTTTAACTTAATGAAAAAAAATTCTTATATTAACCCTCGTTTAGGGCAGTGTGGGCACCCACCTCTTCATGAAGCTGCTTCATAACTCAAAAGAGTTTGAAGCTCTTCAGGGAGAGGATGTCATCCCTTGTCAGAAATTAATATATTCATATGCTTGAAGCGTAAAGGATATGTCCATAGCGCAGCTACAGAGACAATTTCACTGTACCATGTAGGCACAGATCTAGGATTAAACTTTATAGACTACTACTAAATTGTATCGGTAATGGCAACATAAACCTTGGGACGGTAATTTACCCTACTTGCGTGAAGCATTTGGGCATACTCTGTTTTAATGTCCATGCAGGTGCCTATCTCAATATAACTATCAGCTTTGACAGATTAGCGAGTGACCGGGTGACAATATGTTACCAGGCATCAGTGGCTCCATGATAACTGTGCATTGTGCATGCTCCATTTCCTCGTGATAGATGGGAGGTATTTGATACGGGTTACCCTCCTTAAGGAGAGTAAGCTTCTTGACATGTACGGAGGATGCTGCTGCAGAGTAAGATAATGCATAGGAACATTGGAGCAGCTGATTCCCAGGACTGCATTTTTGTGTTAAAGATTTATGTGAGATTTAAATCCAATTTAAGTTTAATCAGTGCAATTCTGCCCTGCAGGTGGAACATTAAGATTACTGCATTAGTACACACTAAAATCTATATTGGTACAACCTATGATTTAAACAGTCACCCAGTGGTAGGTGTAAGTGGGCATATATTAGTTCTGTCCCACCTGGAAAGGGAATAAGTCACACCAATCTGAGGCCAAATTTGCATTACAGCTTTTACTGGCATATCTATATTATCCAAAAGCCTGACAGTGCACACTCTGGTACACACAACTGTAGGAGTAAAGGTACTTAAATGCATGTAAATAAAGTCATTAAGCTAAGAATTTTAAGATTTTGTCAGCAGTAGTTTCAAATTCAAAAATTTGAAGTTTTTACTCTTCTAGTCATTCTAGATATAACACCCTTAATCAAAACAGTAAAGAAGGCAGAAGTTTCAGTTTAAAAAGTCAGCAAAAAGTATTTTGATAGTATGTGTTACTCTGTTCAAGGAGTTGGTTTAAGCTGTACCTGCAAAGAAAGCTGTTTTATCAGAGTGATCTACTTCTGTACTACAAATGAGTGGCTGGTGTAATTCTATCAGTGCAGCTCTTATCACCAAACCTGCTAAGTGCAGCCAGGCTCTCAAGATAACTTATTTATCACAGGAAGAGGGAAGGTGTTCTGGAGTAAAGTATACTCACTGGAACACAGTTTTGCTGATTTAAATTGCCTTGTCAAGAGAAGTATTTTGCTTGTCATATTCCACCACAAACAACTCTTACATGGGCCCTGACCTGAAAAAACTTTTTACTGTATAAGTCTTATCAGGTCTTATAACGATATATCGCTTTCACTAAAAAAGTTAAAGTAATAACTGCAGTGGCTGTATAAAGTTCTATTTAAAAAAAATTATGTGTAGGCCAATATTTAGGCTCCAAAAATTTTTTCTTTGGAAGTTGTAACTGGTTAATTGGGTTTTTTTACATAAGCACTTACCTTTCTGATCTGGTCTTGTGATGCCATATAGGTTTGTTTTGTTGGTTTTTTAAAACTGGAATAAATGAAGACCATATTTTGACTGCACCCAAGGTTCTGATTCCCTCTGCTGTATCTGCCTTTGCCTGAGGTCATATCCATGTGCTGCATCCTAAGAATTCCAAATTTATATTCAAATTCTCTGCAACAAAAGTTTCACATAGCTATACTGACAGATAGAGGTATAGTACAGATAAAACTCTAAAATTAGTTGAGTTTTTAAAGTTTGGTTTGGTTTGGTTTGGTTTGGTTTGGTTTGGCTTGTGGGGTTTTTTTAAATAACATAATATACAGTCAATTTAATTGCAACAGTTGAAGAAAATGCTCAGAGCAAACCTGTCTCTTCAGACATGTTTGTTTTGGGATTTTAGCAATTCCCTTTACTATAGTGTATATTTCTTCCTCATTTCTAACCAGAATCTATCAGCTATTGCTTTCAGGATCCTTGAGAATCCTGTCCTTCACTGTCTTTTCCTTAGCTGAAGTGTGTCAGACTAAGCTAACCATTTTATTACTCCATGCAGTTTTACTCAGTTTTTCTGAAAGATAAGCTACTTTATCTCACATTTATCAAGTTCAAAACAGAGACATCCTGTATCTTCACAATGGAACAAAGAGTCGGGACCCTGTAGTTATTGTATCATGTCAGAAATGAACATCCAACACAAAGATTCCCTGATTTTGACATTGCTAATACATACTTGATATGTATTTATAATCAACTATGTAACTTTGAAGAGCTACTGTATTCTCACATACATGCCATATCAGAAAACCTACACTCCAATAAAAGCATTGTCACTTTGATACTTACTTTTGAATAACCTGTACAAAATTAGACGTGTAGCTGGGGTACTTTCTAAAAAGAAGAACAGTAGTAGTCATCTTCTTTTCCTACTATAAGGTCATATGCATGAAAATGCTGTATTTGGCAGTCAACTTTGCTTGAGTATTTGGTAGTACATATAGGCAGCTATATGATGCTAAGAGGATCACAAGAAAAAGTAAATTTAGTATTTTTTATAGATGCAGGAACTATTTGTACTTTGATATTCTTAAGAACTCTTCATAGATAGTAAATATTTTTTAAACAGCAAGTCTTCATATGAGTTTTCTGTTGAGTAGGCAGCCTTTTCTCTTGGAAGGAAGTATGGAAAATATGGAAAAATGAGTTCACTGACAGCTGTCCAGAATCCCCTAGTTCAAGAAGAGAAAATATGGCATGCTTAAAACTTATGTGAGAATTAAATGGTGTCATTTTTAATTCAAGTTCCATAGAATTAGCTGCAGCATACTTCATAGGAGCACAGTTAAATGTAAAGCATAATCCTTAATCTCTTAGGAATGTTTCTAGCAGTCCAGAAAGATTAATGGTATCAGTTTCCATCAGCTATTTTGGTTCAATCAAATGCTTAACTTGTTTTTGGCCATACAAAATTTTATACTAATGACAATGTGGAGACATAAATGCCCGGTAATTATAGGGCTCTATGACATTAGTATTGTAAAAAGCCAAAATGCCACTAATAGAAAGAATTTTGGTGGACTACATTAGCTAAGAAAAACCCTAATTTTATCTGAAGATACTGACTGTCTATAAGACCAGTCTTTGGACTCCTCTTAGGCCAGTGTCTCCCAGTTGTGACTGAAAACAAGTCTGACAACATAGTGACAGTACAAGCTGGTCAAAAAAAGGACAGCTTTTCGTGAATTGCAAAACTGAAGGTATTGCATGGAGATCAGTTATCAGATAACTAGACTTTTAACAAAAACTGTATACATATTACAGTCATTATTAAGGTATGCTTAATTTAAAGGAATCTCTTTATAGAGAGTTCCAGTTATCGTGAGCTGCAAATTGTTTGAATAAAACAGCCAATGCAAATTGTTTCTCATGCTGTAGGCAGTTTTTAATCTCCCTCCCTACTCTACTGTAAAGCTCACCTTGTTCAGTGAGTTCAAAGAAGGCACTGAGGGGCAAACCGAGTAGTTAAGAGGCTAAAGAAGAGAGTGCTTCCTCATGGGTACAACTACTCTGCTGTATGAAGCACAGAAATTAACTTTCAGATGAGTTCAAGTACGCCCTCATGCTCTGAGCCTTAGCAAGCCTCGCTTGTTTCTTCCTGTAAGGAGGACCTGTCACTGTGCTGGCGGTGCTGCTGCTGTCACACAGAATGCGCTTGGCAGGGCAGCCTCACTTGAACTTCTGAAAAGCCACAGGATAGTGTCCCAACAATGAATTGGTGGGCTACTTCATTTCTTATGTATGCCAGTCAGAGAACCCTGTAGTTCTTCCACAGTAAGAGTGAATCTCCTTGTTTCTAGTTAAGATTTTGATGGTACCACTTTGCACGGTTGTCATTGCACACAATGAATCCCCATTCCTGTTACCATATCCTAAAATAACTTTGATATTTAAGGTCTAATCTGTTAGTTGGCTTTCCTCTCTGCTTGAAAAAACTTTTTAGAATGAAGATGATTATTTGTGGAGTCCATGGAAAATACTGTATATAGGAAAGGTGTTTTTTTGAGTGGAGGAGAGAGATTTAATCAGGATATAGAAGCAGTTTCTTTTGAGATACTGTTCTGACATGCAATTTGTCCTGTCATTAAAATCTGAAGGAGAGAGTAGAAGCATATTTATGTCAGTTATTGCACTTTTACAAAAATACCAACTCTGGTATTTACACCAACAGTCACAGTGTAAAGAAACATGGACATAAAACTCAAAATGGGAGTGTTATTCCAGGAAATGCCAGAATTGAGGTGTTTATGACATCTTCATTAAGTTTCCCAGGGTGTGTATCAGGACACAGGAATCACACAGCCACAGACTATGTTTCTGTGCACTTCAAGGGCACAGAACAGCATCATATGCAGCTGCATGGTGTAGTTCTTTGTCCTCATGGCTCAGTACACCTTTACCCAGAACTGTGTGCAAGCTATTTTTATTTTGAATATAATAGTGTGTTTTTTCTTGTGTTTTTCCCTACTTAGATATTCATTACCATTTTGCCTGAGTGATTCAGAAATAGCAATAGTTTTTCTTCACAAAGTCCTGTAAAATGTGAAGTATTAGCTCCAATTTACAGGTTGAAAATTTATACATAGGGAGATTAAAATTAAAATTGTCCACTGATTTAGGAAGTCCTGTTGGAGATGTTGAAAAACTAGATCTTTTGCAGCATCATACAGCCATTTGATTAATCAAAACTCAACATTTTTTGCACCTGCTACTGTCAGAATTTCTGCAAATCTGACATCAGATTAATGTGAGCAAGGAAGAAATGAGCAAAGATTAATCTGATTTAAACAACTCTCAGATATTCACATACAAATTCTGTGACTTAATCATATCTCTGGAGTGGCTTTACCATTAGAATATGTTGTATTCCGATTCTGGAATCATTTGTCTTATCCCTAAGCACCTTCCGTCTTCCATAGGAGGTGAAACAAAAGCAGCTCTCAGTCTTCTCCTCTGCATGTTCCAGAGTCGTTTTACAGCAGGTCTGTCACCAAATCAGTCAAGGCTCTTATTAAAATAGGAAACAGAAATAAAATTTGAAGATACTATGTTGAATCCCTCAAAAATTCATCCTATGGCATAAGATAGACACTTGAGCATACTTCAGCAGACCTGAGACACTTCATATTCCCTTCTTACTTGGGGAAATATTTATTTATATACAGATAGTGAGACCACTGTAGCCATACAGAACTTACAGTTCTCTAGCACTCTAGAACATACAGCTATGATCATTATAAATCAGTATTACAGGAGAAAGATGCCAGGTAATTTCACATATCACCTTGACAGCCTTTTCAGGCTATCCTCTCAGACTTCTGGATGCTATTCCCTAGACCATCTCATTTTCTTTCTCTTAATGCAACTTGTTAGTCTCTCTTGTCTTGATATATTCCCACGTCTTATCGCATTGTGATGTGTTTTTCTTAGGCCCTCTCCAACAGCAGTTTCCCTGACCATATGCCTTTTACCTACCTCTTCACCCATCTAGTTTTTCTTTTTCTTATCTCATTGTGCCCTTTCTCTCTTCTTCCTCAGCATCTTCAGCTTGAAGGTTGTCATGGACACCTCATTCCAACTTCTTTATCCTATTCCTCTCTTAACATCTTAGACTCCTGGCCCCACATCTGCTTCATGCTTGGTTTTCCAGCTATTCTTGTTGAATATACCTCTGAGGCCCATTGATGCCCAGTAAATCCTAGTCATTTAATGGATCTAAATCTGAAACCTTCTCCTCATCCTATCTCCTACCCCTCTGGCCGAGGTGTCCTGTTGACATTCTGCTGTTCCATTCCCACATCATTTGTTCAGGTTCCCTCCTTACCCCCAAATATTCAAACATTCTTCCTGCTACACAGCTGCTCCTCCATCACCACATGCCCAAGCACAGAGGGTACCTACCTCTTGCCTGTTTGTCACCTGAGCTAGGTGTCTTTCTCCCACCAAGCTGACTGGGATGCCAGCTCATGTCACAGGCTCAGATCTGTGCTTTGGATGAGCCACACCACAGTCTAAAGCTGGTTCATGCCAAATGAGAACAAGAATATCAAGGAAAAAAAGAGCAGCTAAAAATATAACCTGCGAAGTATAAGAGTATTGATTTTTTTTTTTCCATGAAAATATTTGTTTTCATGTGAGAAAAAGTAAAAGACACATCTTTGGCACAAAGTTCATATCTGTACAATATTTGAGGATCTTGGTCTCAAATCACTGGGGGCTCTGAGATCCAAAAACTTATTTGTCCCCAGAGGCATTACTTGGTTTTTTCTATTTGTTTGTTTAGTGTTTCTTTTACCATTGGTATTTCCCAAGTCCCTTTGAAAGGGCTGGAATTTACCAAAATATTTCATTCTGAGACAGATACTTAGGATGAATGCTCTAATCCCCTATTATTCAAATCTGGGGAGGGTACAAACAACAGAAATTAAAATTTTTTGATGGAAAGTATTAGGCAAGTTTACATTTTCTGATATTGAAGCAAATTTCAGACTGTGACCTGATTAATAGCTGTAGAGTTAATAAGTATGCAGAAGACATAAAAAGAATCGATCAGCTCTCTATGGAATCTTTTGAGTGGCTTAGTAGCTTTGGCACAAATTTATAATATACCATTGTTTTTTAAAATGCTGTACACACAAGAGAAAACTGGAGAAATAATCTTGTTCCACGTATAATATTTTTTATTTTCCTCCTCTCTTTTCCTTCCTTTTTTCCCTTCTTTTTTGTTTCCCTCCTCTTGGCATCTAACACTTGAAGAGTAGTATTCAGGCTTCGTCTTTATGAATCTGTTCCCTTTTGACTTTCATTCCTTTAGTCTCTAACTTAGTACAAACTGTTTCAGTAAACAAGAATATGATACTGCAAGTGGAAATCTGTACTTTTAGACAAGATATGAGCAGTATGAAAAATAGACCATGAGGAAGCTTGCACAGTTCTAAAATCTGGAGAGTGTTTATTTTTCATCATTTAATTAATCATTAATATCCAACTTATTTTTTTGTGTATGTTCTTGATATCTAAAAGGATATGAAATTACATCTATTATTTATATGAAAAAAGTGCAAACTTAAAAAGTTGGCTGATTTGACATTCATATATGACTCCAAAACACCTAGCACTCCTGAAGCTGTGTTTTAAGAATTCAAAGCAGCCTCAAGTGACCAGACTGGTTTTACTTGTATAATAGTCAGAGAATCATAGAGTATTTCAAGTTGGAAGGGATCCAACTAGGATCATGGAGTCGAACTAACTGCTCCTCAAAGGACTACCTAAAATTAAACCATATGAGAAGATGCTCATTGAACTCTGACAGGCTTGTGCCATGACTTCCCTGGGGAGCCTGTTCCAGTGACTGACCAGCCTCTCAGTGAAAAACCTTTTTCTCAGGTCCCATCTGAACATCCCCTGATGCACCACCATTCTATTTCCATATGTCTAAATAATTTCTGTTTAAAAAATAAATAAATATTTGATTAAGTAAAGATTTGGTCTCCAGGGAAAAAAAACTAACTGCAAAAGGATTAGCTTTTCAAACAAGGCATTCTTATCTGCTTGATAAACTCCTATATGAAAGCTGTGAAAGGTGGAGTGTACATCCACATTAGCTCAAACCTCTCCAGATGAAACATTGAAATGGCTGACTCTCCTATCCTATGGTGTTCATTTTGAGTATTTCAAATATGGATAGCTGTGAGTCTCCAAAGTATCTGGATTTTTCAAGAACTGCCTGTCTCCACTTTGAGCCTGTAATTCAGCTGCAAGCCACCTGGAATGAGTACCCAGCATCACACCTAACAATTGCAGTGCATTCAGCTCTGTAAAGCTGCTGTTTGACAGCCTACAGCGAATTGCCTGCTTAATTACAATGGGTTTCTACAATTCAATACTACTGATGTTGGCATAAGCCAAGCACACATTATTGTGGGTATTCAAGCTCAAAAAGTCTGAGATCCTTTTCCTTTAAGATTAAGTAGCTCTTGCTTAATGGCTTTATTATCCCATTGCTAAAAGGAGTCTTCATGAACATACAGAATCCATAAAAAGATGCAATATTCCAACACATTTTTGCTACTTCCAACAAAACTACATTAAAAAAACTTTTTTCCTTAATTTTGAAGATATACTGGGAATATAGATATAACTAGACATTGACAATATTTCAGAATAATCCACCAACTGGTAGAAAACAAAGCTATAGTACCCAAACTCCCAAGCTCAGATAAGCTGTGCACATCCTGACAGGCTCATGTCTAATCTGTTCTTAGAAACCTTCACCAAAGAAGACTACACAACCTCCCTAAGTGGTCTAATCTGCTGCCTGTCTACACCATTCACAAGTCTAAACTAATGCCTGAATTAAGTCTGTAGTTTCTTCATGCTCCTATTCTGTCAGGAGCATATCACATGTAAGATGTCTCCCTCCCTCCCTCCCCACAAGTGGCCATGCATTCCTGCCTCCCTTTGAGCCCTGACATTTATTTATGCCAATTCTGCAGTTTTTTGCCCTGACTATAAATCAGACTGATGAAATGGCATGTTTTTATTTAAAGACTAGACTTTTTTTTTTTGAGTGCTTCATTTTGCAAGTCCAGTTTAGAGGTCGGCCATGTGAAGAGCTAAATCAGAATAACTGAGAGGAGACAAGTCTCCTAGGGGGAACTAGAATAAATGGCTAAATGTAGAGAAGACGTATCATGTTTGGCCTGTTAAAAATGGCATAGTTAATGTTAAACCACAGTCTGCAGGTCATCATCACAGGATCAGGTCCTTACTTGCTTTCCTGTTCCCGGTGGGTTCCTTATCAGAAGTTGAATTTAAATATCATGAAAGATATCATGAAAGGTGTCATTCCCAAACTATCTGCTTGCTCTATTTTCTCTCTCTTCTGTCCAGCCTCAGTTACTCCTTGCCCTCTTTTCTGCTTGTCTTGCCTCCTCCCTTGGATGAGTTCTGGTGTGCCTCAAGCCTCCCAGTGCTTCTACTATGCTCAGTAAGCTGGCAAAAATGTACTTTCCCTTTTTGCTGGGGCAGTGGGCTGCCCTGGTACAGCAAACTGTCAGATGAGCAGCAGCTGAGTCTGTGCCGTAAGTGGGGGCAGGAGAAAGAAACTGCACTGTCACTGTGGATAGCTGGCCCATCAGAGAGGTTTTAAAGTCCCTTATACCGTAGCAAATATCAAGGTGTTATTCATTCCTTGTGCTAAATTAAGCATGTGCCAAGGATGGTGTCTTATCTGCATGGCTTTTCACAAGCAAAACCTCAGGATTTGTGACGGTGTGATTGCTGGGGTTGCAGTCTAGTTCGGTCGTGCTCCATTCTCATTTGTTTGACTAGATCCATTGAATTCAAGTAAACTCAGCACAGTTAATAAGCATTCACACTGGAGAAAAAGTACTCTAGAAAGGGTCATTATTTTAATCAATAGAATGAACTTCATTTTCCTTAAGTCTAACAGAAACAAACTGACTGCAAAACAGGCAAAACCACAAAACAGCCCAAGAAAAAAACAGAACATAAGAAATATATCGCAGTGTTTGAAAAAAAAATGTGGGGCAAACCTAGCCTTATTTCTTTCCCCAAAGGCAGTGACAGATTTGAGTTTGAGCCCAAGTCTGTCCCTGAGATAAAGGTCAGCATCTCCACTTGTGGTCTTGGTAAGTGGAGATGGGTGGAGGTGGGTGGCCTCCTTCATCCTGTGAGACCTATTTGGAGAGAGGAGAAACAACACAAGTCATCAGGAAAGGACAAGTGCCAAGAAGAAAACCTCATTCAGAGTGTTATTAAAGCATCTTACTGTAAGAATGTCGTAGCAGGGTAGATCTGGACTTGATGCTGGAGCTTTTATACAGTTTGTTGTGCTAAAAATGGGAGTAATTTGCAGAGACCAACATTGGACATCCTCCTTTCCCCTCAATTCCAATTTTAATGGAATATTAACCTTCTTTTCTTCACTATTTTTCTGAAGTTTTTTTCACATAATCATATCTCTGTTCCTAAACATCTGGAACCATTACCTCTGTCCAGGTGTTTAGAGTACTTAATTGTAATAAAAAAACCAAATGCATATACCAA
Organism: Eulacestoma nigropectus; assembly: GCA_013397775.1. Classification (NCBI taxonomy): domain Eukaryota; kingdom Metazoa; phylum Chordata; class Aves; order Passeriformes; genus Eulacestoma; species Eulacestoma nigropectus. The sequence continues at coordinate 1,567,336 of VZTE01006108.1, read as the reverse complement.
AGGATACATATAACTTCATGTCAGATACAATCTTGCATGAATGATTAATGAAGTGCTCTTTTCTTCTTACTATTTAGCTTCGTGTTGGCAGCCTCAACAGCAAAAGGTCATGGTCATTATTTATGTGGTTGATATTTCACATTTGTTTTCAAGCTCAGGAAAAGTGGATTGTACATTTGATAACCAATAGCTAGCCATAGTCACTGATTTACTATTTCTCCCTTTTGAAGTTTTTGTTAAAATTAGATGGGTGTTACAGTTTGCTCATCCTGCAGAGTTATTGCCTTCTCTAAGACCGATTTTACATACAATAAGATTAAAAATAATGTATACCTTGTTGAAATATTGATAGCATAGACATTTTTTCTGAATTTACAAAAAGGAATCTGTACTTACACTGTATTTTTCTATGGCAATACTGCATTGTGTAGTAAGAAAAAAAAATCAGTTTCAAATCCAGTTGTATATTCTATAGTATTATTTCTAGTAGGATTTGTACTGGAACAAACACAATTTTTATGTAATGAATTGCTCATTTAACATCCTCTCGTCAGCTTATAACTTTTAGAAACAAAGTCCAGTTCTGCTCAGGATTGTCATATTGTTCTGACTAAATTAAAAGTTTGAACTTTACCCTTAAAGCAACAAATTGTTCCATTGACTTAATTATTATTATATGTCCTAAAACATTAATCAATGCAAGAACATTCATTCTAAGAAATGTTTTTGTTTTTATTGACTATCCATAAATTTTGAAGATTTGTCCCTCACTGCAAGTGTCTGTCACTGCGCTTCTTCAAACTACTCTTCATGGTACTCTTCATTTGAAGAGAAAAGTCACTTTCAGTGTTGCAGAATAGTAAGATCCCTTCTTCCTCGTTGCTTCTATAGTGCTGTTGAAACAAGTACAGAACCCAACTGTAGTCATTGTGATTGCTTGTTGATAAAAACGGATTCCTGGCTAATCTGCACAGCCAAAGAGTACTGATATATTGTCTCTAATCTAACATTTTATACTGTAAAATACCAATCATGTGACAATATGAATTTCCTTAGATATTGAACAGATATACAACATATGCACTTTCTTAGTTAAATAAGTTTCCTGAAGTCTGAGTGTGTATCAGTGTATAAAAGGCTGGCTAAAATACTTTTTTTTTTTATTTTGCTGTCTAATATGATTGGGTTCTTCTTAATGCAGGACCAGCTTTATGCAAAGGTCAAGGCAACACCTACAGTTTGTAGAGGGCCTGTAGAATTATACCGTATTCCTTTAATATGATTTTCTTATCTGTATCTAGAAGAAGTCTCTGAACCTTCCTTTTTAAGTCTAATCAACTGCTAATTATTCTGAGCCTACAAAAAGAACAATAACAAAGTATTTGTCATTTTCAGCCCCCAGCATGATATACAGCAGTTATTGTTTTGGGTAGAGTGAACACTTTTAAAAGCTGATTCATGCAGTGTTTAGCATATCTTTTTAGACTGCTCTTTTGAATGTCAATTACAGTGAATCAGAAAATGTAATAGCAATACCTAAGTACAAGAAAGGATTTATGTGTATTATATATATATATATATGTATCTAATGTCAACATGTCATTGCACATGTATGAAAGAGAGAAGAGAATGAAGGCTAAAGAGAAGCATGATTTGCAATTGTCTGCTGAATTTTAGTAAGAGTAATAAAAGTGAACTAGAAAGCTGCACCACCACAGAGAGTCTTCAGTTATTTATGCACTCATGAAGACTGACAAGAAGTGTGCTGTTTACAATTTTAACAGAATTTGATCCTTGCTATTTTAAATGAAAAGCCAAAAGGAATTCTGAATAGAAAAAATAATGAAAGCAGAGGACATTGAAACAGGATTGAAAACAGGAGAAAATAGCAGTCGATTTAATATTATTTATTCCATTTTAGTTTATACTCCTTGTAGTAGCACAGAGAAAAGTAGCTACTTACATTTTACGTTATCCTGACAAGATCTGCAATGAGACTCTGCTGTGCTGGATGAGAGAAGAAGACCTTTCTGAGATTAAGGGTCTGTCTTCAAGATGCTCTTGGTCTGTTTTTTCTGTATTAAACTCAGGGAGGTGGCCTTTTCCTAGTGTCAATCACCACATTGCACACAGCTGTCGAGAAAGGCATAGCAGAGTCTACTGCTCACTTTACCAGCAGTGGGGCTGGGATAAGATTCTGATGAAAAGTACCCTGTAACTTGTCAGATAGTCTCTCTGATATCTGAATTTTCAAAGTTGTCTCAAGATAAAGACCCATGCAGAGAAAGAAAAAATTTTTTTACAGGCAAAGAATTTAATTTGAACCAAATGCATGTTTGAATTTACTCATTCAAACTGCTTGGTGTCCTTGGTCTTTATAAATATTTTACAGTATAGATGAAATAAAAAAAAAACCTCACAGCAGCCTGAAAATTAAGAGTACATGTAAGAATATCTATAGAATTAAGAAATCCTAGAGCCTTTTCTGGTTCTGATAATTAGTAAGACGCACTCCAGAGTTTCACACATAATTTAACATTTAATTCTTAAGATTTTAGATGACGCAACAAGTCTCACAGGTATACTGTAGCTAACATCACAACTGTACTGATGAACCAGGTTCTGAACTCAGTATTTCTCCTTCAAACCAAGTCAAGACTTCGGAATCTGGTCTATGCTTTATAAAAAATGCCATATTTGGAGTGGCAGTTATTGCTGACATCTTGTTAGTTGATGGATAAATCACATTAAAAACACCAAAACTTTGCAACTTTTTCTGGGAATTCTCATCATAATTTATGATGACCATACTGCATGTGCTAGTTTTAGAATATGCATGTGTTTTGGCATTTCAAACAATCAATACTAAGCCTAGTAACATTAATTATTTTTTTATTGATGATCCAATGACTACTCAGTTGACTTTGGATCTTCTGATAAAATGTATTGTTGGAATTATCTCAGCGTTCAGAAGACTGAGAATGTCAAACAAATATGAATATAACCAAGTTTAAAGGTCATAAAATGATGTAAAAGTGGCTGAAATATCTAGTGTGTAAAAATATGAGAGCATTCTGACTACGGAGTATATTAAAATCAAACTACAAGTGATTGCATTTTATCTTATCTCAGAAATCAAATATTGCAGCAGGGCAGAACTAAAATGTTTTCTGAGAAAAGTTAACTAATGGAAATAACCTGTAAGGGAAAATGATGAGCTTCTACGTTAAGAGTTATAAAAACCTAGACCTGTTGAAAATATGTGAAAGCCAATATATAATCTAACAACATGTAGACACCTGCAGACCGGATGTGTCCTGGAGACAGGTGTCTGGCTGCACAGAGGGTGTTACTCAGGGGACTTCAGTTTGTCATATCTGAGATGAAGTCCCAAGAGCAGTGGGGCAGGGAAGAAAAAGGAACATTTTTACAAAGCTTGTGAAAAGAGGTTTACAGGTTAAGGGACAGAGAGGCTTGAGGAATGGAAGCCCAAAGGTAAGAACAAAACACAAGAAAGAAAAATTTAATGAGAATGCATTCATAAGAGGATCATGAAGGATGATAATAGTTCAGTCTACTGAAAATCAAACATACACAAAAATATACTAGGGCAGATAATAGAGGAATAAAGAAAATGAGCGGGAAGTCACATTAAAAGAACAAAATATGATGTCACTGGTATAAGAAAGACATAAAAAATTACCCTTCTTAATTCAAATTTCATAAATATTACAATAAAACATTCATTTGTCCAAGGACAGACAGTGGAATAAGGGATATATATTCTTTGTTTCGTACATCACATATTGACTTCAGACTTAGATCTCTAGAAGACTGTAGACCCAATACAGACCAGATGGATAAAACTTTTTGAGAGTATTTTTTGTAATTATGTGGCATAATTACACACTGGCAATTGAGGGTTTTAACTGTGGGTAGAGAGTGCTGCAGGGATATGATGTCCAGCAGTTTCAAAGAATGTGTCTGTGAGAAGAATTCAGTACAAAACTGCAAGGAAATATTTGAGGGAGGCGTTTTTCTGGACTGATTTCAGCCAACAGAAAAATATTCACTGGTACTATGAGGGCTGAAGACAACATGAATGAGAATGACAGCGAATTGACAGAGTTCACAGCTTTTCAGAAAAGAGCCCAGAGAGCAGAATAACAAACAACAAATGAGCAGGCAGTGAGCAAACACTGAGATATGAGAAGTAAGCTTAAGGGGAAAGGAGGTAGGCAGAGCAGGCAGTTTTCAACAAGTAATTTTAAAAGTACAGGTTCAAATTGTTCCACTCTTATGGAAATAGAGAAAAGGACCAATACGGCTAAATCCAAGGCTGTTTATTGACTACCAGATAAGCAGAAAAAATAAGGAAGAGAAAAATAGATTGGATTGCCACCAACAAAATGTAGGAATAAAGCAAAGACCACAGAGATACAGTACACGGAGCTACAGCTAGGAAGAACACAAAAGCCTCTCTCAGAAAAAAAAAGAGTTATTAAGTGTATTTGTAATAAGGGTGACAAGCAGAATCTGAACTTAAAAAGAAGTAAGAATTTACTAGTAGATAATTCTTGGAAGGCCAAAGAGTGTAATATTGACACAAATATATTGACTAATATGATACCAGTCTGATAACAGAAAGATGAGTAGAAATCAGCACACTTTTCTGAAGAAGAGACTTTATTTAATTTTGTTCTTGCAGAACAGTGGGGAAATGCTTTAGTGAAGTTTATAGCATGATCTCACATGATGTTTTAAAAAATGAGGTTTTTCCTATAAAGTCATAATGAAGTTACAATAAATATATAAGCACTTTTAGATATTTCTGTTTGCTTTTGATTGAAGGATATAAAACAAATACTTTGCAAATGTAATATTAAAAAAATAATAATTCTTTCTAAATTCATGTCAGATTTTAAAAAAATCTAGGTAAAATTAGTTTGAGTATTATTTACGTAATTTTAGATGTTGTCCAATTTATATTGAGGGCATAGAATAAATGCTCATTTTCTTTGTCACACATATATTGATGTCTGTGAATATGTAACTGAAGTGAATTGCATTCCTCCAAAACACCTGAATTAGAATTGGAAACTTCTGTCTTCTTTAATCAAGATGATCCCATCAAACAAGCTAGACATACTTTGAGTTGGATGTATTGGTGTGAAATTTTTTAGTGCTTGTGTATACTTGCTAAGCATTACTGGGACAGAGTAATCCCAAATATTGAATTCTTTTTTCTTTGGAACAGCTGCAACATCGCTTTTCCTGTCCAGTATCAAAGATATCTGCTTCCATATGGGACTTGTCTAAAAGAATATAGTTCCAAACTCAGGTGGCTTGTAATATGTTTCACAGGAAAATCACTCAGTCTCCTTTATTTTGTGAATCAGATTCACATCCCATTCTCCAGAGGTGAGATGCAAGTAGTTTAAATCAAGGCTTTTAAGACTTTAGATCCGTATTGAACCATGTAATTGATTTGTTGTAGATGCAAAGTCCAGCGACATCAAAACCTGACAAAGTTCCCCCACTCCTTTTTTTCAGCCTGCTCTCTAAAGTCATTTCTATAAAATCTTGATATCTCTGATGACATAAAGTACAAGTCAGAATAATAAGTTGAGCCAATATATTGGTGGCAGCGGAAAACTTCTTCCATCATCTGAAAGATAACTCTGTTTGGGATGATTCATTGGAGGTACACTTTTTTTAAAAAAAATTTCCTTTAACATTACAATCTTTGTTCTTAGGTAAAACAAGCAAGGAAACAAAACTATAATGCCTTTTTTTAGTGTATTTGTCATTTGTATACTCATTAGCAATCTGTATTTATTCTACCACTATCTGCTCATCAAACTCATAGCAAACATTGAAATTAATCATGAAATTAAATGAAAATATTAAAATTTACAGTGGCATATGAAAGACAGATTGTTCTGTGTTGTGGATATATCACAAGGACTAACAGTGAAAAATGGAGCAGAAAAGTGCTTTAAATCCCATGAGGAAATATCTGACTTTCCTGTTCATCCTGTTCACTTGTTAGAACTTATTTAATTTGCTATATACAAATGAGATTTAAATTATATTACCTGTATTCTAAAGCAATAAGCATTTATTTTAGTTTGTAAAAGGGTAAACCATATTTTGCTGTCTGCTTAGCACTGTGTTATCTCATTTTTTGGCAAGTATTGACTAAAGAATTCTGTCTTCTTCCATTATTCTACAACATTCTTCTCCTCTGACAGGAACACAGATAAAAGAATATTAAACTTTTTATTTTTTATTTAAAATCCACTGCATGGTCAAAATGCAGTCCATTGGTTAGAGCATACATTTCAGTTTTCTAGTTGTATCTGGAAAATTACCCATTGTTTTGTTTGGCAATTTAGTTTCTTCAAGATACCTAAAATTACATAAACAAAGTCTTTTTTGCAACTGTTGGTATTCTGGATTCATAATATATTCACAGAAATTATCTAGGCATGTTTCACTTCTATATGGAATACAAAGCAGTACAACAGTTATGAAACAGGAGTCACTAATTCTGAAGCAAACTGCACTTTTCTTCCTGTAAAAGAGAGTAGAGCAAAGGGTGCATTGCAGAGATTGTTGTAGGTCCTTGATTTCTGCTAAGACCATGAACAGCAGTTGATGCTCTCTGTAAAGAGTGAGCTCTATTATTCTGATCAATATTTTTGTTTCCTAATCATTGAAGGAATGGAAATCTAAAGCTTTTAAGTATTCTAGTTTTTGTAAAGTTGTCTAATAATAATTACATCTAGCCACCTGTCCTCCCCACACGATAGGAAAAGTTTTACCCTATTGGTCTTTAAATACAGATTATCCAGTCACATTTAGCAGGAAAAGCAGTGTTCAAAGTTTTCCACATTAAATAACTGGCAGTCTTCAACTATATCCGGGTGTGACTTGAAATAAATTTTGTTGGATTCTATACTCCAAGGGCTGTATTTGCCAGTATGTTTGTTTTGTGGGTATATTGAAATTTAGGTGTTGTGAGATCTGTTGGAAAAGTGAAAATCTCACAGCTTAGAAAGGCATCAAACCAGACAATACTGAATAAGGCATAAAATAAGGGGTCAAATATTACCGGTACTGGTCTATGTATCAGTCTCCAGCAGGAGAAAGCAGTTCCTTATTTCATCTGAAGTTACACTTAAAGCAGCTTGGGAAAAAAAGAGAAGTTTTGTATTTTAAAATGTTATTGGAAACAGTTAGCCTATTATTAGAACGTGTGCTTACTACTAAAACATCCCAAACTGTAAAATAAAACTAACCTAACCAAACCAACCAAGCAAAAACACAAATGAACAAACAAAAGCTAAATAAAGGAGGGAACAAATAAGCAACAAAGCACCAAAGTCCTGGACCTTGCACTAGAGAATCTCGATATCCACACATTTTACTGAGGGCTCTGAGATTCCCAGTATTATAAAGCCTAGAGTGCCATAGATAGTGTGTTCAGTCTAGTCAGTTTCTGTTTCCATAGCTTTCACTTGTGCTGTTTTAGAGAACATCATGCATGGAGTGTTTATAAACAACAACACTAATTACTAATTTGAAGTTAAAGAACAGATCTCCCCAGTATATTTAATCTTTGGCCAAAGCTTGGAACATCTCAAAAATGATCTTACAAACCCATGCCCTACCCTAGAGATTATGTAATATGCATCTGTGCAAACCTTTAACAAGGTTTCAGAGTCAGGAGACTAGAGACTATAGAGACTGAATCAAATTTCTGTGTATTCTCCCTGGGGTCAGTGACAAATCAGCAGCTGTTTGTTTCCATCAATATCGTCCATCTGCTGCTGATGCAAAAAAAAACCAAGTTTGAATTCTTGTGACTCAGCGCAGGCAAGACGGTGGGGTGGGTGGGTGACTGGGTTTACAGATTTTAGACCAGGTGTGTTGTTGTCAGATAAGCAGAATGGAAAATGCTGATGCTTAATTGCTGTGTACTTGCATTAAGAGAGGGATCACACAGTACAATGAGGAACAAAAGACTTACAAGGTCAGTAATTCTGTTTAAAATTGTTATATAATACAGCCACATTGTCTTGAGATTGGAAAGTTTGTAAAATAGGCTAGATTTCTGCTTTCTTATGAAAGCTTTCTTTTAGCTATTGCAACACCTAATTTTTACACAATTTTCTGCAATGTGGTTGTATTTCTAAAAGGTGTTCAGGTAAAGACTAATGCAGTAAAAATTTTCACTGGTCATGGTAATGAGATTCATTGATATCCCCTCTTTCTCCTGTGGGAAGTGAAACAGTGGGAGCTTTCAAAAACCCAGTCATAGTCTTCCAATTCTCAAGGGCCACCTCCAGCTTAAAAATTTATATCAGTGTAAAGAGTAGCCTATTGGAGTCAAAGTACTTTACTTTCCATTCTTTTCCCTGTCCTTTGAGCAGCTGCCTGCTGGGAGATATCAGGAGAGGTGCTTGCTCCCTGAGACTCTTCAGTAACAGTGACCTTTATGCATGGAGAGCCCAAAGTGATTCTAGTAATACTAAAATACTCCAACAAAGGAAATAATATTATAGATAGTCTTCTGGTGATATTTATCACAGCTCAGATGGCTGGGACACATTAGAAAGATGATGCACACAATGCATTTCTTAAATATGCCATTTCACTTTACAAATATCTCAGTGTGAAGGTTTGTTTTTAGAAACTACTTCCTCTATAAGGCCAGTCTAAACCCTCTTGAACCAGATGGCTTTGAAGACTTGAAATGAGTTCAATGAATTTCAGATCAGGTTATGAATTTCACCCTACTTTCTGCTATTGATTAACATTTGGTCTACCTGCAGGTCTACAAGCCATAGCTTTGTAAGTGTTTGTGTGTAAACCAGAGGCGTTTCTGACTCAACTAGATCACTCTCATTGTCATTCAGAATCTAACAAGGTTTAAAGATTTATAAAGAAAGATCCTTTTTTAATTAATTAAGTATATGAAAAATTTAGAAGGCAGTTGCATATGTCATCTCCGCATTGAACAGATTGGCTTGCTAAAAAATTTTCTGTCTGCCATAAATTATGTCTTTGATCATATCTCCAGTTTAAAAAACTACATAATTTTGTAGGGTAAAAAGCCAAAACTGAATAGTGAGTCCAGGACTGAGGAGTTCTAAATACAAACGATGATGAGATATAACTCAGTTTTAACTGACTCAAGTCCTAGATCTACTCCCAGTTTATAGAGAAAAAACCAGTTTGCCTGGATCCAAATAATAAGGACATTACAAGTTCAAATGCATCTCTTAAATTAACACCCAGTGTATTTTTTGAACTGTTATAATTGTGTGTTCACAATAGGATTTGTCCCATAATATTCAGGAAATGGCATTCATAACTTGCTTTAGCTTCAAAATGATCTCACAAATACATGATTTCACAAAGGCAGTGTTTTGGCAGCCTTGTCTCAAGGTGACAAAGGCACAGATAACAGAAGCAGCACTCCCATCTGAAAGAAATGTTTTTATCTCACCATAGAGAGGTAGAAGAACTCAATGTTACTTAGATGCTAAATGAACACTTAAGAGCAATGAAAAAAATCTTTTTAATTACTTACTGGCATGTACACGTGTGGTGCAATCTGTATTTCCAATTTGTTTCTTTATTAATGTCAGTGCTCACCCAAGTTCCAGGGCCTGTATGAGTATCCTGCGCACATTACTGACAATACATTTCCTTTTCCCTATCCCTTTGAGAAACCTCATGACCCATATGGTGGATAAGAAAGCAATTTATTGCACAATTAATAATCTGTGGTTGTTTTAATGTCTAACCTTCCACATCCTTTAAAACATAGTTATATCTCAAGGGCATTTCAACACCCATCTTTTTTTAAACATTCACAATAAAAGCTAAAACAGCATCTTAGCAAACTCAGACATCTTTTCACCTTTCCTTTGAAGCAACAGCCCCTCCACAAGCAGAAAGTCTGACTAGAGGGCAAGCTGGAACCTGGGAAGATATTTACTCAGCCGAATCTAACTAACCTGAAAGGGGCATCCTAAAATTCAGCCCTTGACACTTAAAAGGTTGTCCCCGGGGTATATCTGAGGGTGGTCAGTAATGCACTACTTGCATCAGCTGTGTGCTGTTGCAGCAATGGAGGCGAACTACAGTCTAAACTGTATTACCAAGATATTTGCAGTCATTCAAGTAAAGTGACCATGTCCCTCATGTTGGTGCTTGTGAGACTTCATCTGGAGAAAAGTGTCCAGTTTGGGGCCCCCAGTACATGAAAGATGTTGACATGGTAGAGCAAGTCCAGAGAATGGCCACCAAAATGATAAAGGGGATGAAACACATGAGGTGTATGGAAAGGCTGATGGAAGGAAAAGTGGAGCCAGGCTCCTCTGACAGGTGCAAAACAAAAAGGCATGAGTTATAGTAATTGATATTTCAGTTAAATACTGTGAAAACCATTTTTTGATCTTTTCATAGTAACAAGGGTCGAGCCCGTTGAGAGACTGCCCAGGGAGGCTGGGAGATGATTCTTCTCTGGTGATATTTAAAACTTGACACCATATTACCCTCGGTAGCATGATCTAAATTCAAAGTAAGATCTAAATCTAACAGTGGCCCTGCTTTGAGCAGACAGTCAAACCAGGTGACCTCCACAGGTCTTTTTAAATCTAAGCTATTTTATGATTCTGGTAAAAACCTGCATGTTTCCCAACTTCATAATCTTCCCCTACCAGCACACTCAAATCTTTCTTTTCTGTAGAGTTTCAAAAGAAGTCTTTGTTTCCTACCACAATAACTCAGAGGAATCAAAAGTTTTGAATTTTGTCTCTCAAAAAAAAAGATCTCAAAATTACTTTCTTTACTACCTATGGATTTACTACAGTATATACAAATTTGAAATTCTCAGTCATAGTGTCAATGAAAATGCCTACAAGCTATATTCAATTTGTTTCCAGATACTCTCTTTGATTCCAGACAAGCCAGCTATCCAGGCTACCTTTTTGACCTAATTATGTGCTCTAAAATCCAGAGTGCGTTTTTTTCTAAAGCACACTTGATGTGATATGGATTTATTATCCACTCCACATACAGAACAGCAGGAAATCAATGGGCACACAACTTATTCATCTTCCAAGAGCTGATAATAAAAAAATAAAAGTCAAAGTACTGAGCGTACATTCATATTTACTCTTCAAAATGTGATATGTACAATGTGGAAGATTAATAGAAGGGGAATGAAAGTTGTTTGTGAATTTCAAAGGCAAATCATCTGCTAGTATAAATTATTTAAACTTTCTCAAAGTCAATAGAGCTATGAAAATTTACAGCTGCTACAAACCTGTCCCTTACAAGACTTAATCCTCCAAATTTTAGTTAGATTTTGAATTAAAGACTTTAATAATCTCCTTTAGAGCTCAGCCAAAGCTCACCAAGGTCAATGAAAATGTTCCCAGCAAAGGCAAGGCACTTTTGATCATAGCTATTACATTTAAATTGTTTGCGTTGCAATGTCTACATTAGTCCTGTCAAAATGACTTTATTTATATGGGGGGAAAAACTGGGAAACTCTGGGATATGCAGAGAGTTTATTTGACTATGTATTAGGAAATAAACTAATGTTAAGGTTGTTTCAAATTCCTTTGCAATCCAAAGAAGGAAATGCCATTAGTCAAGTCTGATACCTTCTGGACACCATTTTCATGAAAGATACCTCTTTTTCTGCTTTTGGTTACATCGTGCCAGTCTCTCATTCCTTCTCTTTCCCCTCACTCTGTTTTTAAAGTTTACACACACACACACCCTCTTCAATCTCAGTTTCTTCAATGAAGTTCTGATGGACATATCAGAAAAGTACTGTATTGGTGGCTGAGAAGCAGTTCAAGTGTCTCACTCAAAAAAGCAGTGGCTCAGAGAGGGAGAAACTGTTCTGTTACATAAACCAGAATATTTTGTATATGGGTAATAGAAGAAACACACCATTAAAAATCTACATCTCCCTTGTCTTGCTACAGCAGATAGATCTAAAAACCTATCTCATTCTTTTATTTGTTTCATTAGAGAGTCAAACTTGAACAGCTTCCCGCATAGGAATGAGGAAAGAAAGAATTGGACTGGAGAAGAGGAAGTGTTTTGGGATTTGGGGTTTTTTCAAGACCAGTTACATTTTTCATCATATTTTAAAATGTTAAGTAATAGAACTGCCACATTTGGATATGATGCCACATAGAACCTGCTCAAGCAAACCCTTATTTGTTGAACATAAACATTTGACACTAATTTCAGATTAAGTAGCTGAGTCATGAAAGAATTGGAATTAGTGCTCAGTTGGTGCTGTGCTGATATGTAACTGTTAAGAGAATAATAGGCACTTAAAACAGCATGAAGGGAAACCCAACACTTCTTTTAAAAAGTATTTTTGCTATCCAGTTCTGTATCATTATTCATACTATTAGCAAATTTTACATAAATGAAGGCATTTTTTAAAAGACAGCTTTTGAATACTCTTCTGTTACAATGAATCTCATATGGAAGCAGCAATTTTGTCCTACAACTGCTTTAGATACTGGAATGATTTCAAAGTTGGTTTTTTTTTAAAAAAAGACCTTTTTAAGCATAATGCAAAAAGAACATTTGATGTTTTAAATTCAATGGGACCATTCTCAAGGACTAATGCCTGCAACACTGGGGAGAGTTTATTAGTCCCTGATGTAGGACTGTGAAAGAAGTCTTTTGGCTGCTATACTTCTTCTTGATAGTAAAACTCCACAGTAACAGATAATAGGTATCTTTTTTATTAATATTTTTAGCCATTTGTGTTGCCCTTGTTTCTATGGTATTGCACCACAGTCTTGAATTATGATACAGTCCGCAATGAACACCTATTTTCATAGGTATTATTGGACTCACTCTAGTATTGATAAGTATTTAAATTATCAAATTAATTAAAATAATTAAATTAATTAATTTAATTTTTAAAGTACTCATTCAGGATATCTGGGAAAAAGAAGGAAGTAACAGCTTTAGCTTTTTAAAAACTTTTCTTCATCTAAATTTTTAAGGCAGCACACCTTCAGGTATTATTTCAGCTAGATTTTGTTTATGGAGAATCTTGTAGGGACATTGGATCCAGTCTGTTGTCAATATTCAGTACTGCCAGCGGAAGAAGATGTTCATTTTAACTGACTTGATCTTTTTGTTAGGAGAGTTCGATATCCTGAGTTTGTAGGGATTGAGCTGCGGTTATAATGGTTTTCTTTTTCAGCAGATTAGGACAGATTGAGATAGGTCTCCTTTAAAGGGCTTTTAAACCCAGTTTTCTCTGCCAGAAGGACAACAAAAATGGGAAGACGATGCTGGGTGACTGGTGTTTCAGTGGATAATATTTTAGGTTTAAAAATGAACAAATGAGATAAAACTCAGTGTTTTCCAGTTGTGGAAAAGCCTACCTCATGCAGGAGCACAGCAACAAACAGAGTTACAGGTCTGATTTGTACACATTGATCCAGAGAAAGATTTGAATCTGACTATTAAAACTAATGCCAGCTGTCTGCAGCACCCCTGGGACATATATGCCAGATGGAGCTTGCCAGAACAGTATAACCATGTCCCTTCCTTGCCAATATGTTCCTTTACACCAGTGGGACTTGGGGAAAGCACTTGAGCTAACTATGACACAGGGGAACTCCTTAGCTAGGGCATTCCACTTTCTTTGTACAGAAGATGCAATGGAAAAACGAGAGAGAAAAAAAAAAAAAAGCCAGTGACTACATCTTTTCAGCTATTGTAGCTTTTCAGCTTTTTTTATGTTTCCTCTGTGTTGTTTGTTTTGCCATTATGGGCTCAGTACCATAGCCTGTTATTTGATTGCTGCTTAAATCCTTTTTGAGTGATTTTTCTTGGGACAGTTTTCTGAATTCCAAAATGGTTGCACTTGAATTGAACTTGATTTCCAATTCATCAGGCAGTGGGTTGTATAAATCCTCTGCTAAATATGACAATTCTCTACTCATTTCCACTTGCATGTACTGCATTGATCCCCTTTTAAAGGTAGTGGAGATCTTCTGCAGGCTGAAGAGCCAGGGACATCCAAGTGTCTTTAATCTCTTAATCAGTGATGGGCTAGGACCATACTCATGGTCACTTCATCTGGTTTAACAGAGTCAGCTGTTAACACAGCCAGACCTAAATCAGTGGTTAAAATGCGTCAGACGAGCTCTTTTCTACTCTGTCCTTCTGGGACCTTGGCTTTCCCTATTTCTAGAAGGGTTTTTCTAAGTTTGCAGCTATTTAGAAAGCACAGATGTTGTTTCTTCTCTTCCCTGTCACTGGTGCATGGAAAGTATAAATCTAACAGTGAGTTATTATGCTAAAAAATTCTGCTGTCTGCTTCTCAGGTGCACATCACAAAAAGACTAATTTTATATGGATTTTCCTGTTTGTTATCAGAAGCAAAATAAGACTCTGATATTCAGGTATACAAGTGGGGGTTTTTATTTTCTTTTCTCTTCTTTTCTTTCCCTTATTGTGCACAGGGAGAAAGAAGGATAGTTGCAATACCTTACAGCTATCAGAAAAGATATGTTATGGTACCTTGATTGTAAGCCAATAATTTAAAACCAATAAATTTGCTTTTGAATAGGGAAGTTATGTAGCTTGGGATTAACTGTACCACAGGTGACGTGATGCTCTGTACTATAACACAGTTAGTGGAACAGTTAACATCGCTGGTCATTTTCACGTCATTTAGGATATCCATGGCGCACAGTCAAAACTGTGTTTTTAAATTACCCTTAAACTTACTGTGCTGCTAAGTTTTCTTACCTACTTTTTAATTATATATATTTACAATACTCATCTTCTGTTTTCTCCATGTTTTTTTCCATTTTCTGAGGCCCTCCAGAAAATATCCCAGAAAATCAGGAGCTGTTTATAACATGCTGGTGCATGTGTGCTGAAAGGTGTAATGGGGTATGTTTTTGCAGGAGGTTAGAACAGCAAACAGCAATGAATTTCCAGTGAGTCCATCTAACACAAGAATTATTGCCTGGTGAAGCTGCCTTCGCCCCCTGTTGCTGTGAGCAGGGTTAGAAACCATGAAGAACAGAGGCCTCTATGAGGAGAGCATGTCCCCACTGCTCCATTCATGGTGAAAACAAAGCTGGGAGCTACTGGCTCGGAGCAGTACATAAGCAGAGCTTCAAAGCTTCCGGGGGACCCGCAGTCACCCACTGACCTACAAGTAGTAAGGAATGGTCATAGGTGGTGTATTTGTGTGTTTACCTGCTCCTGTGCATTTTCCTATTGGTATGAAAGACTTTGCTAAAGTTCTGCACTCTCAATAAGCCCAGCTGCTGTTTCAAGGCAAGAGGCTGCATAACACACTCACTCCCTGCTGCAGGCTCCTTTTAACTGATTAGTCATTACTGCAAGCACTATTCAGTTGCACAGCTAGTGTCTCTCACCCCAGCACAATGAACTTTCCTTCCTTCTTGTAAAGGAAAATGAGTCATCCCAGTGTCAAATACTACAGCCTATTGTGGTGAACAAATTTTGCTCACTCTTGGTTTTTTTTTTTTCCCTTCCCTGCCCTCCTAGTCACTGAATGGTAAGCTACTGGTGAGCGATCTGGACTGTCTAGCTCTCTGCAGGCTATTTCCTATTGCTTCACTTTTCATTTTGAAAAATATGCAAACTTCCATCTGTTTCTTGAATACAATTCTTCTGAGATCTTTGCATGCATGAGCTTTTTGTGCTGAAGGGGCAGGTTTCTTAGGACTGTATCATTTTACGTGAATGCATTTTGACATTGGTTTTCTGCTTCCACATACCCATCCTACCTGCATATTGTGTTTTAGGTGCCACTCAGGGTAATCATTAAACTTCTATAGTGCTTGCAATTCAATTGGGCACCAATGTTAAGTACAAGCAATGGCAAAGCTGATCAACAGTAAAATCTCAGGTTTCTGTTTTTAGCCAGGGTATATGTGCTTCTGCTCTACAGCAGATGTTTCTGCCTTTGAGGCAATTTCAATGCTGTGCTATTTTAAAGACAGATTATTCTACATGAACAAGTAAATTCATAATTAATTCTGCTTTCAACTTTTCAAGACTATTTTTTTTTGCCACTGAGAGAAGAAATGGAACTGCCTAAAACGAAAACTCTGAGAGTTTGTATAATTCTTGTTCCATCAGATGGTGTTCCAGTGACAAAGGGTAATGTGTTCTGACCAGGGATGGCTTTGATTCATACCTAACACTGAGAGGTAGGATGTGAGTCAGATAACTAAAGGCTGTCATTATATAACTGAAGAGATGCATATAAACCAGACTCCATTAGAGCACATTGCCTCAAAATTCTTATCTCTCTCTAAGACAGGTGATGTTGAAAGCACTTTTTTTGCCTCCTGCCTTCTCATACAAACTGCATTTATTAATTAAACCTGGGACAAAATTCATTTACTTTGGAGACCCCAGCTATGCAACCTCTCCTCAGAACTGTCTGCCAACTTTGCTGCACTTTCAGGGTACCTTCTTTAGGGTAAGAGAGGTTATTTTGCTGAGCAAAAATAAACAATGTTAGCAATGTTTATTTATAATATTTATTTATAATGTTTATTTATTTATAATGTTTATTTATGATTATTTATTTATTTATTTATACATTCTTGAGTGCACTGGTATGTTTTCTGGAGGAATATTTTTATGTCTTCTTCTGATGTAAATGAAAGGTGCTCTGGTGATTTGTGATATCACTTCCTTGTTCTGGCCTCCTGGAAGGAATTTGGAGGAAACTGGAATTGCAAAAGGTGTTTTCAGTGGTGTGTCCTTGCTGCAAAATGAGAGAGGTGTTGTTCCAAATAAAACTCTCTAGTTTTTAGGCAGTCTTATTTAGTCATCGAGATAGCAAAGGCTTAAACACCAGTAGATTTGGATGAAATCTAAAATCTATTTTTTCCTGGACAGAAAAAAATGGATGGAAAAAGCCACAAAAGAAAGTGTAGACTTAGCTGCTCTTTCAGCACAAACTGCTGAGATTCATCAAGCCCAGGTGAGCTGAGATGTCTCTATGGCTCTGTTCAGGGCTGTATACCAGGAGTGGTACAGCTGCCCCGGAATAGCACAGGGAGACATGGGGCCAGTTGCCTTCTGCATCCTGCCTTAGTGACTCAACCACATCTCTCTTCCAGAGGGTGTGACCCATAGGTCTTAGCTCGTCTGAGTGCAGCAGCAGAACACTACACAAATGTACCTTTGATGTGAGACGCTCTGTTCACATTCTTACGACTCCTGCCACTTTGACTTTACCTTTTACTTTACCTCTTCAATAGCTGTGGGTTTTGTGAAAGTTTTTTTTGTGTGTGTGTTTTCAAAATGATGTGATTATATTTGTTTTCCTTCCAAGGTTTGTTGGGGTTCAGACTGTAGTGTTTTGGAAAAATTGTTGTAATATAAAAGATACTGGAAAAAATTAAATTTGAAGAACGTGATCTTGTAGATACAACTCTGAATGGGGCAAAGTAAGATTTGGGTCTTGGAATAGATTCTTCTTTCATCACATTGATGGAAGCCTCTGATACTGTACAGTGTTAGCAATCAACCCTTAGGGAAGAAAGGAAAAATCATTAATGCTGACAGCAGAAGCAGTGGCTCTGAATGGTCTTATGGATTTCAATCTCTTTTTCTCATTCCAGTGTGTATATTTATAGTGCATATTCTTGAGAATTTGTGTTTTGAAGTTCATATGCAGCTTCAGACAATACAGCAACATTTTCCAAACATCTCTCTCTTGATAAAAGTTTCTGTGGTTAATATAATATTTTAATTTTTTATAGTTTTCCAAATTTTCTATATTCTACAAGGGAGGCAAACTGTGGGATTTTTGGACTTTTTGGTTCTAATCCTCTTTTATGTAGGTCACAGGTCCTTTTTCAGATAGCTATATTGTTATCTTCTGTAAATACTAAGGCAATGTTAGTCCAAACAGTCAAAAAAATTTATATCAACTAATTTAAGACATAGCATTGGAATTTTGGTGCCACTCTTTCCCTCCTGAGTGCCATTCATCTTGTAGAATAGAAATTAGCAAGTGAGGGAAAGATAGGGAATGGTGGAATAAAGAAGCATGATTGTTTTTGGAAAACAAAAACTGTGTTTCACTTGGCTAAAACAGGAAGTGACAATCAACTATATTTTATTAAATATACATGGAAGAGAACAACTTGCAAATGCTGTGTTCACATAACCCCAAGTCAATGAATGTCTCAGTGTGAAAGACTTTGTTTTTCATTTAAAAAAATGGTATTTCAGACACGGGTTAATTTCTGGAGGCACCCATTCATGCAAATGAAACCTGTAGATCAAAATGAATGGATTTTAGTCCTTAATAGGAAAGAAAGATGAGAAAATGTGTGGAAATAGCAGGTTCCTTCACTTTCTCTCGCCCTGTAAGAAGCAGCATTTGCTTTCAGTTGCCTTTATTAATTTTGTGTTGAACTAAGTATACTGTCAAATTTCTTGTCCAGATTGCTCAAAACAGTATTTGGCCAAGTTGACAGCAATTACAAAAGCCTTTATTTGAGCCCAAAATTATCTTTTCATAGCTGCTCAAGTGTCTCAGAGAATATGAAACAAAATTGAATAGGTTGCATTTTACAACTATAAATGAACCTTCTTTCTAGGTATATAAACTGTCAAAAATGGTAAAACAGTATAAAAAATCTCTTGCCTATTTAATATTTCTTAACATTGCCAGATCCCATCAGTTTTTGACAATCATTCATGTTATGTCAGTTTTAATACTGTTGAACATGGTGCATATTTCCCTTGGCTTTAACTGACATTTACTATTTATGTGAAGTGAGTTTTCTTTAATATAAATGAAGGCTACCTTTTCCTTATATACTTTGTAGCTCCTTTTTTTTCAGACACATGTTATATTGTAACATTGATTAATTTTATTTCTTGACTTGTTCACTAATTGCTTTCGAACAACTTGAATAAATTAATAACTCACTGAGTTGTTTTAGCTCAGTAGAATCTAAATTAGCTTGTACAAAAGACAGACCAAGTCCCAATTCCAGAAAGCCCTTAGTTTTCAAGTCTTAAATCCTACTTGCCTCCTATTTACTCCACTTCTCTTCCCTCCTTTACAGCAGATATCAACTCAAGTTTAGCAAAACATATAAGCATGTGCTTAATCTTTGCTGTTCAAAAATCACAATGTAAAAATAAGCCAAAACAAGCCAACAACACTTGCACTTGTTTTTATTTGCCTTCTGATTTTATATCGTCTGATAATATTTTCAAAATCTAGCACAGCTATTGAGGTCAGAAATATGCTTAACGGTTATAACTCAACAATTAAGTAAAAATAAATCCTAGAAGCTAGTTCTTTAAGAAAAGCACATTAGGAGACTCACAAAGAGTTAAGATCAGTCTCAACATTGAATTGTCTCAAACAAACTACTTAATGCTGAATTATGGGTCACGTCTAATAGCGAAATGAGTGGGCAAATGTTTTAACAAACTACTTCTGCCAGGCTAGCTTCTTCCCTGGACTTCTCTTAGGCTCAATATGAACCAGCTCTGCTCCAGAAACTACATAACTATGTCTGTGTGTTCCTAATTTGCTCTGCTGTGTCTCACTTACTGTCTGCCTGGTTTGGAAGGCTGGTGCGTCAAGCCTCTCTTAGAATGCCTTAACTGAAGGCTTTTGTGTTTTATGTACTTAAACCGGAACTTTTTGTATTTCACATTTCTTTCTTATTCCTTGAAAGACATTATGTTTCTCATTACAACCTGTACCCTATGCTGTGGTAGGTATTTTTGCAGTAGTGGCTGCTTTGAATTGGCTTCATTTTCATTAGATAATGGGTAACAATTCACTATTCTGAGGAGTCTAACTAACAGTTAATATTTTATAAATACTTGGCCATTATCTATTACAGCATGCTATTTGAAAAACAGCTCTTTTTCTATCATTCTTATGGGAGAAAAAGGAGAATAAAAGGTAATTGTGTGATGCTTCACAAATCTGTATTTAAAGTGATTAAAAATTGGGATGATGTTCCCATTGTGAATCTTCTTAGTGATGACAATTGATAATAAAAATATGCAAAGAAATGGAGTTAAGTATTCCACATTCTTTTGCATATCCTGTTTTTTCCAATTGTCTAAATAATAGCTTAGTTTTTCAATTTTTTTTTTGTATTTATTTCTTTTTCATGTTCCAGCTAATTACCTTTATATTGATCAAAGCAGCTTGTGAGCCTTGAGTTACAAGTACTAAACTAGAGAGTTTACTTCTCACAGTTCCAATTCTTCTGTGATTATGGTCTATTAATGTTACCACATACTTAAAAGTGCTTGTGAGGCTGAGGCTTACTTTCGAACAGAATGGAAGCTGTAGGAAATATTGGAAAGACTGAACATGAACAATTAAGTTGTTAAACCAGCATAAGCTATAATCCTATTGTTTCTGTGTATTGCTCACTGTCTTCAGGAGTCTGCACATAAGCTAAGTATTTAAAAGTCAGATGTTAGGAAAGGGCTTCTGCCAGCTCCCTCCATCTCAGCACTGCCTGAGGGTGGGATTTGTTTGACCTAACTCCAGCTGTCAGAAAATTAGGTGTTTAAAAGATATCAGTCACCTATTCTGGCACAAAGGAGACAGATTCACATGAACAGAGATTTATCAGCAGGGTCTATAGCTGGTGGCGTACATGGGCAGTCAAAGTAGCTTTTCGGCAAACATAAAAACAGGAGAGAGAGAGAAGGGAAAATGGAAAGTCTCCCTGGTGGCCATCAGGGGGGAGAAGTGACAAGATCCGCAGCTGAGCACCCTCAGGTTCTGCTTCCATCAGCAGCGGGTGTTTTACCAGCACACGTGCACACAAACTTCAGTAGTACCTGTATGGGTGTCTTCAAGATGTGCTCAAACTGTCGGTTTTTATGGGCATAATGATGTGAAGTGCTGATGGAAGCACACTTTGGGAAGAGGTGCTGCAACCACTTAAGTGGTCTGCATGGATGCCATTTGGTCCACTGAGTAACGAAAATGTGGGGAAAGGATGGAGAAAGGTGACTCACACTGCTGGTGGTCATTCCCACAAGAACAAGAAAATATTGTCATAAGAAATGAGAAAACACTTCCATTGTGACCTCAGTGAGAGAATTGAGCTGCAAATGAAAGACAGGCTATAGAATTGCAAGTATAAAGCCCTTTGTGATAGAAAACACAAAGACATTGTGCAACACTACCTTGGGAAGGGGTGGATCACCCCAGGGAAATATATGTCTCCACTGGCTGCAGAGAGATTCCCATTGAAGTTTGTTGTTTAACTTTTTTGCTAATATGAGTTGATTCCTACTCCATATACACACATCTGACAGCATGATACTTTTAATGTGAAGTTATTTATTTGCCTTCAGGAATCATCATAGGCCATGCTCTTGGTAATACTATGTTTTCTTTGGTTATACTTATCTCTATCTTTAGCTTAGCAGCTTTTAGTAGAATACTTTTATTTATATCAAAATGACATATTCTCTAAGGAACTGACACTTCTAAAATGATCTGAGAAAATGGTCTTGTTCACACTCAGCAGTTGCAGCACTTCAACTGTGCTAGGAAGCCAAAAAAGGCCAGTATGCAATAACTGAAAATTATGCCTAAATATTTCAGCAGCTCATGTTGTTATGTCATCAGTTATATCTAGATTATCCAGGCTTATTCCCATGGGGTTTAATGAACTGCATAGAGTGGTAGTACTTCAGATCCATTAGCAGCTGGAGACGTAAAACATTTTCAGAGGAAGGAATCCCTTCCATCACAGAAATAGTTGCACGGCACAATACGTCATGTAGAGCAGGGCTAAGAAACCATTGTAGAATGATTTACTGACTACAGGACTGGTTTTTTATTCTCTTTTCTGCTTTCTACCACCTGCTGTATCCAGTTTTCAAGTCAGATTCTTCTTTTGACAGAGCATCATTCATGCAGATAGCTGTCCTATTAAGGTTATTTTGATATATTTCCTTTGTGTGACTCCCTCTGTGAAGATCAGGCCCTTCACCCAAGTCTACAAGGTTGAAGAACTGCCTGCTGCTCTGGTTATGATCTCTAGTTCAGGAGTGAAAGGACTAGTAGGAATAAAACTAGTCTCCAGGCTCTTTAACATACAGTACCTTGAGTACAGTGAACTGGCTTACCTGATCCCAGCTTTTGTACTGCTCATCTGTGCTTCGTTCACAGTGGCCGCTCTCATCTTTTGATGGGTGCATTAATCTGTGGTTTATACTACCCATCCCAAACCTACAAACACACAGATGCAGTTGCACCCAGGAGTTAAGTTCTGACACTCAGATTGACGTAATCAGTCATCCAAATACCAATAATGGGATTCAGCAGCAGCTTTTCCTCCCGAGGAGTATAGATGCTATTACTATCAACAGTGAGACGTGTCAGATGACCAGCAGTGATCTTGACTGGTTTGTCTGAAATGTGCAGATAGTGCCTTCATCAGTCATGTAGTAGTACATGACATTTTAAAATGTTTTTAAAACATTTTTGTAAAATAGTTATCAGTTTTGCAGGTATAAGCATTTAACAGAATAATAATTTCTGACAGCTTAACTAAGTTTGAAAGCATCAAGCACTGGCACTTAGATAATGACGCTGGCAGGAATGCTTTTACTGCATTAGATGCCAATTAAATTACTGATTTCATAATTATAAATCAGCATATTACAGTGGATAATTAATGTTGTCACACTCAAGCTGAGATACTTTATATAAGCATAACCCTTTCCTCTGTTGATTTGCTTATTCAAGAAACAGAAAATATTGCATATAATTTTTTAATATTTGAATACATATCTTTTAGGATTCCTGCTCCTGTCTGCAGCCATAGCAGCGCTCTGTGCCATATAATGGTTCAATTTTGTGAGTGAGGAAAATGTTCAGAAGAGACACAATGACCTCCAGGAAGATAATATCATATAAAATTAAGACTAGTTTGGTGGGCTAAAGAAGAAGAACAAAGCACTTAAAAATAATTGCCAGGTATAGCATTTTACCAATGAGAAACCCTGTTAAAAGGAAAGTTGTTTGGAAACTCACAGTGACAAGGACTTGGTGCAGACGGTTTGTTTTCTAGTGTGGAGTTGCTCAAAATTATAAAAGAGGTGGTGGAGAGGTAGGCCTAGAATAAAAATCTCCAGTTCTATAACAAAACATAACATCCCCAATCTTTCAGGCTATTTGAACTTAGCTGTGGTCATGGTGATTGATTTTAACTTGATAAGTCATGATAATAAATGTATAGAAAACCTGACCAAAAAACACAGGGTAAACTATAAATTAAAATACTAGAGGAGAAAATAGGGTCTGATTTTTTTTCCTCAAAAATACGAAAAGCTGATGATAGTTGACCATGTATCACCACAGTAATTCTACTTTTAACCATGTATGTGTTCTACTGATTCGTGCTGGGAATTGGGAGGCCAAATCTCAAGGCCATTCCCATCTTCAGGGAGTTTAAAATCACAGCTCCCCTCACCAGGAGAGCAGGGCAGAGTACCGGAATATTTTCCAGCTCTCTCTTCTAATTGGACCACACTGAAACCGGGAATGCAGAAGCGATGGGACCAGAAGAAGTACAAATATAAGACACCCATTTATGGTTTAAAATGGAAGACACTCTTGCTATTAACCAGACATTGGATTTCAGTTTCTGCTTTCAGAACTCTTTGTGCTTCTGTTTTATTGAAAAGAGACTACAGTTGCTTTCAGCATGGTCGTAAAAAAGAGTAACCCTGACATAGTCCTCTATCTATGGAGATGCACATTCTGATTTGTAAGGGGATCAGGCATGCATGGGAGATGAATATAATCAGAAGTTGCTTTATGTTTCTCTTCAGCCTCTACAGCTTCTAATGCCATCACTCTGCAGCATGTCTATTGATGTGCTTTCCTTTCCCAGCTCTTTGATTTCTTTAGTTTTCTTTCTTTACCAAATCACAAAATTCTGGTCAAAAAGTAGAACTGCTTTCCTGACTGCTCTATAGGAGCTTGTACCCTGCAAACATTAGGTTTGATTGTGGAGCCAAGAGACTCCCCAGTGTACATGACAGTGGAGAGTGGCACCTGCTGACCCAAACATTCATATTTACACTAAAGAGAATCAAAGGAAATACTTTATGATATTATAGATCTAAAAAGACATGACTTTCTCAGTTTATGGCTTTCTGATAAAAGTGCACGAATTTAACAAGGTAAAAAGTGAAAACTAGTCTATTTTAATCTAATTGTTCTGGATTAAAGTAGAAAAAATATTAAATTGTTTTAAAATGTCTTTATCTTACAGTAGAAAGATAATTGCGGTGCTTTTATGAGCAGACAGGAATGATACAATGACTGATTAATCCCAGTTTTCTACATACATATACATTCCCTATTTTTGACGTCAATACAGTTTTCAAACATTTAGTTGAAAGAATTAGTCCTGGTTTGGGGTTTTTTTTGTGCCATTAATACTTTTGTAGTCCACAACTTTTAAAATTAAAAAATAAACCTAATTTTGATTATTGAGACAAAAGCAACACTCTCTTTATAAATATGTATATACACTCGAAGTTAATCAGATCACTGCTCTGGAATTAGCTGACTTGTTTGCCTTGGTGTGTCGCCAATTAGCAGGAACCCAGGGATACTGTCAGTTGACAGCTGGAAAGAGATCCCAAGTTTTGCAGCATACGGTTTGCTATGTTGTACAAAACCCTGAGCTCATGGTATTAATGCTTTAATATTGCTTATTAGAATTTTCATCAGCAATCTGTCTGCTACTTTCTAATGAGCAAAATCTACCTCTAGAACCCTGCAAGGAGCTGATTTCCTCAACGTAATGCTCTTCTGATGTTTGAAAAAGCAGCTTTTTTGGTTAGTATTCCTAAAAGGAGCTGGTGAATAGAAAAACAAAACAAGAAAAATCACAGCAGATAAACAGAATGGAGGAAGAAGGGAGGAGATTGAAGGCAGTTCTTGGTCCAAGAAGTTGCATAATTCAGAATTATTTCCAAATGTAACACCTTTAGAAGATGATTGGATGTTTGTTCATGGGACTCCAGCTTTGAAATAAAAATACACACTATAAGAATAAATTGTTTATTATTATTTCTTGGGGTCCAACAAATAGTTGGATTCAAATAGCTTTGCAATAAATGATTGTGACTGGTTGACTTTTTTCTAGCATAGAATACACATGCACAAATATAGTCTACTGACATAACAGGTACAATATAGGAAAACAGTTTACTTCTTTTAAGATTTAAAAAAAATCACAGTTGTTTTCTGAGTCTATTTATTCATGAAAGTTTGGATGAATAAAACACAATCACCCGACAGGATCAGAAAGTTAAGTCCCACAATAGTGAGCAACACTGAAGTTATTTATTTAACATATTGAACTTCATTCTTCTCCAGAAAAGAATATATTTTAAAGACTATATCCTATATATCCTTAAATATATTTAGAGAGAGAATGCAAATCTCCTCACATTTCACATATGATCTATAAGAACAATGCTGGTGTTACATACTCCTGAAGTCCCTGCCACCACTTGGGAATGAGCAGCCAGTCAGAATCTACGGCACAGGATGTGGCTGGAGTCATAAGAGCTCTGTGAGAATTACACATAAACAAGTCAAGATTAGTATTGATCTATTTTTGCATTATTTACAGTTACCCTTGAATCCATGTGCATGGTTTTGATGAAGCTTAGCTGCATTAGGATTCAAGCTAAATATCACATTAGAAGCTCCCCCAGGGAGAAAAGCTTTCTAAGCACAGTATAATGGAAAACATATCTGCGGAGTGCTGAAGATGACTACACAACCTCCTGTGATGGCTGTTATATAGATTAACACATGACTGTGCAAAGTAACACATATTTGCTGATAAGGTAGAAGTAATATATGTAGCTAAGGAACTAAAATGAAAATTGCCACATTTTCTCCTTTGTCTGGAGAAGTTTCATCAGT
This sequence comes from Eulacestoma nigropectus, assembly GCA_013397775.1. Taxonomy (NCBI): domain Eukaryota; kingdom Metazoa; phylum Chordata; class Aves; order Passeriformes; genus Eulacestoma; species Eulacestoma nigropectus. The sequence continues at coordinate 1,541,292 of VZTE01006108.1, read as the reverse complement.
GAATGAAAACATTAGGAGAATGATAGTAGAAATGAAGAAAACTTTTTTCCATGGAGAAATCTGAAAACAAAACTTTGACAGGAGTGAATGACCTTCCTTGTTTCACAGGCTTAAGTAAGCTCCTGCTGGCAGTGCTCCTATCTGTTAAAAGACAGATAACAGTCCTGCTGTTTATGCCAGGGTTTACAATCACTGTCACAGAGCTTGTCCTGTACTGTCTATGGGAGCAGCAGCAAAGTACAGACTAGAAATCAGTGTTATTCATGAAGAAAGAGATTTCATTGTGAGTTAGAGAGAGTACATTTGAAATGTACATATACCTCATTTGAGTTTTGGCAGTCTGAGCAGATCTACAAGTGGAAATTCTGAGTCAGCACTGTCCCTGATAAAGCTACACAAAGGCAGTTATGCAGTGTTACGAAAAAATGCATCTGTCTTGTCCATGTGTGTGGGTACCAGCCAGCACTCCACAGAGAAAGGAGAAAGTGGGGTTCTGTGTAGCACCAGTTTAAGGTGTTAACATTGGTATCAGCCAATTTTGATGGGGCAACAGGAGATGTGGGGCTGGTACTGCATTGTACCACTTTTTCCCAGATGTGGTCTGTTTTCCTGTATGTGAGCTGAAAGGATAGCAGTCAGCAGAACAGCCACAATAATATCCCTTACCTGGGATAATTTTCTTTCTCCAGTTATGCTGATTTTAGAAGGCAATATCTGTTGCAGTATCTCTAAGAGGAGCTCCAGTTTCATGATGAGTCTAATACCTTGAGTTATAGATACAGGAAAATGGCAACTTCCCTACTGCATAAGAGCACAGAACTTGCTAGCATAGGACTCATTAATATTTTTTAATTCTTCATCAGGAACCATAGCAATAGGACAAAGAATAATGGATTCACACCGAAAGAGGGAAAATATAGATAGACATGCAGAATTGTGAGACTGGTGAGGCACTCGAACAGGTTGTCCAGAGAAGCTGTGGATGCCCCATCCTTGGCAGCATTCAAGGCTGGGTTGGATGGGGCATTTAGCAACCTGGTCAAGTAGGATGTGTCCCTGCCCATGGCAGGACGCTTGGAACTAGATGATTTTTAAGACGCCTCCCAGTCCAAACCATTCTATGATTTTTTTAATAATAGATTGTTGCTGAACAAATATACATAGTAGAAAAAAGTGTAATTGATAGTTGTCATGCTTTAGGAATAGTATTATCCAATTTAGTGCTTCTGCTAAAACTACACTTCTTCTTGCTCTTCCTTGCCCCCCCAGCTGGAGGCACAAAAGGCAAACATCACAGGTTGAGATGTCCTAGAGAGATACCAGCAGGAGTTTACAGGAGTCAAAAGCATCACCACTGGTGAAAAAATAACCACTCCACTGTTTCTTAGCCACTTGTTTCTTACAGATTTCCTTCAAGACTTCACCTGGTATCAAAGCCCAGAGGAAACCATCCTTGTCTTTTATGGATAAAAGAGTGGTTTTTTTTTCCAGAGCCAAAAGAAATGGCTAATAAAACTCAGCCTTCTTAAACAGAAGTTATTACATGTCAATTTCTGAGAAGTGCTGTGTTATTGAGATACACTGCTGGAGGAAAAAAGAAATCCATTAAGCATAAGGGCTCAAGAAAAATAGTGTTTTATTTTAAATAAGCTTGTCTTGTATGAAAAAGCGTTTTTGTCCATATTAAAAATTCCCTAACTACTCATAAGGTTTCATCACATTTTGTGACGTTTGGGTATTCTCTGACCTGCAAGTCTTCAATGCTTAACTTTCAAAGAAGTTGGATGTCATGTCACCCAGGATTTAAGTAGCAAGAGTTCCGGGTAAAAGGTGTGCCTGGTGTCTATATTCCTGGAAGGAGGTAGAGGAAGGAAAACAAAACCATGTTAAGAAAGATGGTTGAAAAGTAAGAGTCTGCTCTTCTTTCTGTTTAGCTAAATTCTGATCCCAAGTGCCTAAGACCATGCTGAAGGACAGTAAAGGAGGAAAAATCTGCGGAAGTTGTATGTGATGGTGATCCCTTCAACTTGAGACAATGCGTTCCCTTCTAGCAAATTGGAGGGCATGAGGTGGAAGAGCACCTTTGTGCCTAAACAAAGAGCTTCTGCTGAGAAAGCCTGAGAGCATGGTCAGGGATATGCTGCTCCTTCAGCCAGCTCAAATATTTCTACACCATGTTGCCCAACACATACAGTTCCAAAATTCTCTTCAGCCAGAAAATAAAGCAAAGGAGATTTCTGTCTGTACCACCTGCTTAGACCAGTCCCTTTCTGCAGACTTTCTGCCGGTTTTCCTTCCTGGAAGTCACATCAGGGTTTTGCTGGTTGCTTCATCTTGAAGAGATATGACAACAGAATCAGTTAAAAGTCCTTAGAAATTCAAAGAATGATGATGAAAGACTAATAAAGGTCCAACCATTATCAACACTGCCTGTGTAAGTCAGGAGAGCTGAAACTGCTTTCTGCTGACCCAACTGTTCTGCAAGGCATTAAAGTCTGTCAGATTTCACAGAATCGCCGTCACCCACCTCCAAGGCACATGCTCACCATCAGCATTGATGCTGATGCATTGGTGCATTCCCTGAATGTGATGTGAAAGCTCAGCTGAGGTTCAGCCTTCCCTCATCAAGCAGAGCAGTCACATTGCTGAGAAATCAGAAGGGTCTAGCTGGACATGATGGGAAAATGCATCTCACAGATATAGGAGACTCGTTTTTAGAAAGGAGAACCAAGTAAACTGCTTATAAGAGATAGAGAGCTACAATAGAGAGCTGATTTCAGTTCAAAATTATGCTGTATTATGCCACATTAGATTTGTGGCAGAAATTATTGTAAAATCAATTTTAACACCCCAGCCTATGCAGATACCAGTTTCGGTTTGTATTTGGTTTTCTGATCTCAATGCATTTTCCCAGAGTCTTTTTTGTTTGATCACACCTTGTCAAGTTTGTTTCCTCTTCTTCCTCAGTGCTCACTCCCTTGTGGGTTCACCGTAGTTTATTTTTCATATGATTGAGCTTTGCACACATTGCAGGAGCTTCTTGGTATGGTTGTTGGCCAAAGATTGTATTCACATGGTTAAATCTTTGACTCTAAACATTTTTTCGTCAGTGGAGAGTGCTAAACGTCTAGTCTATCTTTTTCTCTGTTTAAACTTTGGAGCTTTATATAAGAATTATTTCACATATTCTGAAAATGGATGTCACAGATTTCAGTGTTATTGGGAGAACGCACAGTTACTAGTCAACAGTTAAAGGGCATTTTTTGTATGGAAACTAATTTACAATTACACCCATGTACAGAAACAGTTTAAATTTTTAGTAAGTGGTATTTTTTTCTAGGAATAGCTCAGAGATGCAAAACACCCCAAAAGTGTACTTGTATCCCTTCAGAGCTGGCTTTCTATACTGTATTTATTGTTTTCTAAATATGCAGTAACACTTGCCAAGTATTGCATAAGACGATATGAGGGCTGCTAAAGATGTGTCAAAATCATCTTTCACTGAGGTATTTTTTAAATTAATCTTTAAGCTCTAAGTTTAAAGCTTGGTGAGGCAGCTCAGTTCAGAGAGGTGCCTTATTTAGGAAATGGACTCCCTTGTGTTAGATGATTAACTGTCATCATAGACTTTGAGGTTTTACACTTATCGTATTCCAAGCTCCATGGAAATTCTTTGAAGAATTCATCTTAATATGTTTTCATATTGTATTGAAAACCTATAATGTTATCTTCTGTCTTTAAAAGCCATTGGGTTATGGATTCATTTCTATGAATTTTTGATAAAGTGGTCTAGAACAAGGAAAAGAAATACTTATTTGTCAACTAATCTCATGAAATCTGTATTTGCTCTTTAAATGCTTGCTCTGTAGAGCTAACCAAAATCATGCAAAAACTCCCAGCAGATCCATGAATAAGAAGTAGTTTTGTCTTATATAGTATTTACTGCTGCAAAGCTTCTACACTTTTTATGAGAAAATAGATCCCATTTTATTCAAAGAAGAAAAATTCAATAATGGAAACAATTTCATTGCTTAGTTCCGTCATTCAGTTCTGTCCCCTATGAGAGTGTCATATTAGAAAAACCAAACTTGCAAAGCTGAGTGTTTCCAGCAGCTGATCTTGGAACTGAGTTTTCCCTTGGGACAGTGGGGAAGAAGTCCTTGGTGTCCTGCACACAGCTATAGATGCACCTGCTAAATCAGCTGCGCTCCTCTTCTCCAGCAACTGTATGTGTGTGCCACCATGCAGCTCTGTTTCATGCCACCCAGCCTCTTTGGAACCTCATCTCCTTTTTAAAATATGTATAAATCAGTTTTGTGTTTGGTGCAGCCTGAGTGCTGGGCAAAGCAGAAGGTTACATACAGGTACAGAGCACACCATTTGTCTGTCTTATCTACACCAGGCGCATTTCCCTTCACCACGGTAAGCTTGACGTGCTGTGTCCCTGCAGCTGACCTATCCCACGCAAAAGCGTCCATTCTCTTCCTGATGACAAAAGCTGAAATAACTAGAATACTGTTTCCCTACTACTTATCCCACTTCTGGAGACATGAAAGCATGTTCTGAGAAAATAACAAAAAGGTAGATAAAATGCAAGTGATACTATGAAACTACCACCAAAAAAAAAAGAAAAAAAAAAAGGGAGAAGATAGAAACAATTCAGTGGATGCTAATCTTTCAATCAAATCAGTTCAGCAAGTCTGTTGAAAGAAGCGGTGGGATGTTTTTAGTCTTGATATTTTCTCAAATATTCATAGCTACCTTAAAGAAAAAGAGAACAATTATATTTCTTTTGAGGGCATGTACAAGAGGGCACTAGAATGTGAAAATTAGTTTTCTGTGTTGTGTAATATTATTCTGATAGGGAAAAAAAAAAGTTAAAAGAAGTTAAATGGTTTGGGGTTTAGTTTTGGGATTTTTTAAACCTATGATTCACTAAAGAATGTCTTACAAAGTCTTGTATTACTTGTTACAGCAGTTTTTTATGATGATTCATAGCTGTGACAATTCAGCCTATTGATATCAAAACCACTTTGTGCAAATGCTCTCTGCTCCTTTGTTCCACTGACAATATGCAAAACCCTTCTTATATCACTTGGGATGTTCCACTGTCTGAAATTTCTAACTTCAGTCAACTGTTTGATCAATATATTTTATAAAACAACAAAGCTTTAGGATCGTTTTCTGTTGTTCCAGGCATCACTAGCATAAGGAAAAACAGTGGTTTTGTAGGTTTAAGTTTAAAACAGTGATTTTACCAGCTGGTGGGGAAAACTTACATTTCCTTTGTGTTTACATTCTGGATATGTTACAAAATTACTATAATTATGTAGAATAGAAAGTGGTGTTTATATGGGTGGCTTTTTGCATTTCAAAACTCTAAAGATCTTATAATAACATCACGTGTCTGAGTTGCTCTCATAGAAAAGTGAAGGGTACAAGTTTCCTTCTGGCCTTAAATCCAACTGTTTGTGGTATATTTCAGGTCAACCTCTGCAGGTTGTAACCACTGCAACAAGCCCTCCAGAACAGCTTTGGAATATGTCATCCCTGAATAAAAGATATTCAATTTGCAAACAACCTTTGAAGCACTGAAATGATAGTAAATCTGTTTATCTGGCCTGGAAACCAACATCTCATTCAAATCTCATTTCCAGCTAGATTTTGATCACTGAAAAATTCAAACAAGGACTTTTTTTGTATACTGATCAAGAAAGAAAAGCGTGTGAACAAAATGGGTATGCTTTTAACTGTTGCCTGGATAGCTAAATTATTTTTCTTGCATAAATTACTTTTATAGTTTAATTTCTTGGATAATAAGAGTTTTGTATCTGTGACACTGCTGAAAGAATATTTTTAGTGAAAGAAACTCGATGACCTGACCATGATGTGGGTTCCAGTTCTATCGAGGTGCAAGAATAAAATTGCTTCTTTAAATAGTAGTAGCCATGACTCTCATCTTTGGTATATTCCCAGCTTCTAAACCAAACAAAGTGAATACTTCTGACAAGTGGCAGGAAAGTACACTGGGTGCCTGGGGCTTCGCTCTCTTCTGTGGGGAGAACAAGTGTCCTACTTAAAAGTGCTGCAGCCTAAGGAGCCTCACTGTGCATAACTTTTGAGTTCTAGATGGGGGATAGTATCAAATAAGCCATCCAACAAGTACTTTTGGAGGGGACGGAAATGCAACCCAAAAGGACATTTCAGAAACGTGTCTTTTTAAAAGGGTTTGGGCTTTTTTTTAATGGAACTCTTGTTCAAAACCTTTTTTTCTTCTCTCTTATCAGCTTAGCTTTCCCTGTAAACGTAGAGTCCAAAACTTAACTGGGAAAAATACAGTAAAGCTTCTTTACTAATGTCAAGATAATCTTTTAAACATAATACCCAGAGGATAACAGTATGAATGCTACCTCTAAAACTGGGTCACTCATCATTCTTCTTAAGGAAAGTTATACTTCCGTTCTTACAGTTTATCAGAAAAAACATAGTACTTTGACAGGACTAAAAAAATACTGTTAAAACAACAGGATATATTTTTAAATATTTTTATTATTCCAATCCATCTTGTTTCTCAGAAGTTTTCTTCTTTAAAATTTTTTTAAGGATTAACTCTTTTCTACTATTCTTTCTTCCTAAACCTTTATTTGTATCTAGAGTTCTAAAACTACTCAACTCATTTCCCAATTGCTGCCATGGGTTTTCTAGGCAACTGAAAACTTTTCCAGAACACCTTCTGTGTTGCCCTTTCTTCATGTCTATGACAGTGATTGTCTCAATCTTTACTACGACTGAGACACAATGGTGAATTTCTTATGCCCTCCTTGTGCTTACGGTCTGGTTGGCTCTGGGTGTGGATGCTGAATGTATTTAATGCTAATTCATCACTTCTCCTCCCCTGGAGAAAAGCTAAATAAAGTTGGAAAAAAACCTTTCTCAGGTAAATGAATGCAGCATATATTTTTTAGGTCAGATCCTCATTAGTGGAAATCAATGTATCATCATTGACTTCCGTGGAGGTATGGCAAATGACATCAACTCAGAGTCTATATGCAGTGATGATATTTGCATTTGTTGAAGCTTTGAATGAAATCTATAAAGCTTTCGTATGGAACAGATTTGTTGCACTGGGAGTTCTTAAGACTTTCTCTTTGGAGTGTTTGGAATTTGCTGGTTTTCAGACTTTTGATAGCACTATGAGGTATCGTATTTCTTGTTTTGCTGGGATTTCCTAATTAGCAATGCTGAGCAGGAATTGTTTGAAATGCAGTGTGAATTGCTGCATCTCTGTCCATATTGCACATTTTAAAATTAATCTGTTTCATCAGAAATGTGTCTGGAGAATTAAATGACCACATCTGCTACACCTGAGTTCTTGAGCCTGAAAGTTTGTCTATGCAAGTTCTCATTTGAGAGGTATAGTTCATTTGAATTCACATATTTGCAAATCACATTACTCTTTCGACTTTCAGCAAAGCTAGTTTAAAAAGTGTAAAAATTTTTCCCCAAAAATGCGAGATAACATTTTTCATAAATTGACGTCCTTTTTTTTTTTGTTTTGTTTTGTTTTGTTTGGTTTTTTTTTTGATGTATAATTTTAAGCTTATTTGATGACAAATAATCATCCATGTCAGTCACCACAGGACCTAGAACTGGTGGGCAAGCTGAGCTTCAGAAAAAGAGAAGTGGAGGTTATATGCATGCTGTGACAGCAATAAACCCAAGGACAAAGCCTTCTATCTATTCTGCAGAAATGAGGGTTAGGTCCTTTGAACCGTCTGTCTCGCAGGTCTCCAAAGAGTATGAAAAAAGGAGTAAGCACTTACTGGACACAGTTTTTCTCAGATATTGATTTAAGAATGATTCTTTCTTTGTACTCCTGAAAGGAGTCCTTCTAAATGGACTAAACTTGGTGGATTAAACCCCTTCCTCAGACAAGCATCAGACTCTACCTGTTCTGAAATTGTACCTGTTTAGGGCAGAGTGTAAAGAACATGGCTGAAAATATATCTGTATGTTTAATTCTACCTGGTGCCTTTTTCATTGCCTTTATGTTGATCCCTTAAGAAAACCAGAGGTAGAAGTGGAAGATTTATGAACATCAGAAGTGTCACTTCAGCCTGAGCGCAAGGAGGTGTAAGAACCTGAGCTGATGTCAGCATTTTGGTAGACCCACACAACTATTTACATTTTCTGGCATCCAACTGCCTCTGATATCCATTTCAATCTCTGCTGCTGTGTGCAGAGAGCACCTCAGGTTTCAGAGGATGCCCATTGAAGACTTTTTGGGTCACACTCTGTACCAGATCCACCCAATATGCCACTAAACCATGGATGTTATGCAAACTTAAGTTAAGAGGGAATTGTAAGACAACAAGAGGTCTTCCTCTCTATAAACATCTGTTTTGAAAAGGTGGTGCTTTGCTGATGAGTATTTCATTTTGTGGTTTTTTTTCAGCGTTGCCAGTGTTCTTTAAGCACAGTGATACTTTGCTGACATTTTGTATAGTCCAGATTCAAGGGAGCATATAAGAACCTCAGTTTTCATTGAGGAATGAATTAAAATAGACCTCAAATTATAGGAAAAGTAAAACCTAGAATGCATGCCCTAATCTCACATGGAAGATCAGCATAAAAGAATAGAAAGTAATGCCTCTATTATCAGAGGAGAAGGGAAATCCTCTATTTATATTTTAATTCAAAGGAGGTTTTTCAGCTGCAAAAGATTTTTGTGCTGCAGCACTGTGAGAACTCCTAAGCAAATTTTTATTCTTCATATCTTTAAATCTCATGGGTTGAGTAATACAAATGTGGAGCTAAATCAATGCTCTTCATGTCCTGCTTGTTACATCAGGATGAAGAGCTAACAGAGCATCTGCTTAACTTTTTGAACCCCATTTGCAAGCTGTCTATGCAAAGTATTCATATTCATGTTAGTGGAAGTCCTTACTGAGAAAGGCCTAGGAGGATTGCCTTTAAGGCTTCTTGGCTGCATCATGTAACTCATAGTTTCATAGATTAATTAGGAGATGTTAGGGCTGCAAACTAGTGCTTAAAGAGAAGACATATTGGCCAAGATTTGTGCTAAACAAACTTTCTATGCATCCACAGAAGCTCTGTCCCTCTTCCATATAGCCTGCTGAAACATGATCACAAGTAGCATTATTTCAATATGATTACAGTTTCTACTCATTTCAAGGTCTTGCGTTGTTCTTACCACTCTGGTGCCTGAGCACCCTAAGGATGTATATTTAATTTCCAAAAATTATATGCATGAGAAGTAAAGTGGTTATTCACTAGTGCTAATTGGCTTCTAAAAAGCCAATAAATTTTTCAGATAGCACTGATCTTGATATGTTAAACAGAAATAGTGGAAGATATTCACCAGTCTGAAAAGAAAGTCTTTTGAAGCATTCATCTTCCTTTCTTAATGAAGCAGCTTCTGTCACTTGCTTGCCTATCCTTGACAATCTTCATTTATCAAAAGCCTCTTTTTTAGTTGTTTTTCCCAGCCTTCCTATCTGCTTAGCTAATGAAACTCCAAAAGCCAAAGACAGCAATTCTTGGTGGTCCATTCTAGAGGATCTGGTGGTTTTTGCCAAAGATGGCAAACATATGTGTACAGAAACAACATGAGCTTAAACTATTTTCATTTCATTTGCTTTCTCAATTTTTAGTGCAAGCTGCCTCCCTTTTTTTGTGGAAAGATTTTTTTCAGGCCTGTTTATTTCTTAAGCAGCATTAGACAAGGAATATTGTGCATACATGTAAAACAGAACATCAGAGAGACATAGCTGGATTGATAACTGTTCTCATTCTTCCAGGCAATCACAAAAAGCAGCAGTTCACCTTAGAGCAGTCTGTAATTATGTTGGGTTTTTTGTTTTGTTTTGTTTTGTTTTTTTCCTATGAGAAAGGATGGTATATTGAAGCTGCTTAAGCAATACTTTTTTTTTTGGTAGTCTTAAGTAAATATGACCATGGGGAGTAACTGTCTTATCCCAATGGACATGATGTCGATCTCTTTTGTGCCAAAGTATATCAAGTATGATTTTACCAATGTCAGTACAGCCACATCAGTAAAATTCTAGTGGGAATATGGAATATGGCACAGTATCTCTGTAAAGAATAATGAAAGACTGCAATGGGAATTGTTGTGCCTGTGTATCTCTGCAGGAAATCAGTGGAATTTAGTATTTTAGATGGTTGAATAAAACAAGCTTCTAGTTTAAATTAATCAGGCCTGAGTTAATTAATCTGACATGTGACAGAAGAACACTGTGAAACTTTAACCGTGTCGTCTGAGACTGGACTGAGTATCTCTGCTCTGTAAAGGAAAAACGGTTTTCAAATCTGCTATTAATATGATCATTGTTGGCAGGATTTGGGCAGGGTGGGGACTGATGTAAAAGCAAATTGGAAATAAAGACTGCTGCTCTATCTCAAATGTGGCTGTTGCATGGTGCAGAGCAACTCTTTCTGTGTGTATTTATGATGGAAACTAGGAAACAGCAAGATAATTTTGTTAGCACAGGCAAGTTTTTGGATTCATCATGGCTGAAAGTGTCTTCACTCAAAGTATAGAACCAATTCCTGAAAAAGTGGCCATTTACACTGCTTAAACAACTGACTGGGTAGCGATAGGCTGCTTTTATAGCCTGTACAGACACATACACAATGCATCTGTACCCAGAGTGCTGCCTCGTGCACCTGGCAGCTGTCCCTCTGCGTGCCTGTGGAAAACTCCCATTTCCCCAACAGCTGCAGGTGTCACGTGAGGCTGCTGCTGCTGCAGTCAGGAGAGAGAAGGGGTCCAGAGGCAAGGTACTGAGATCAAAGGATGCTGCCTTTGAGGAGGGGGTTAAATCAGACACCAGGAGGTTCAGTGCAGCATTTCACTTCTTGCTTGGAAACGTACTAAAACCCTGCACATTGAGAAGATGTGACGATCATATAAACACAGATGTAATAAATAAGCTGTCCAGTCATAAAAATTAGAATAAAAAGTAATAATTCATCTAATTTATATGCTCATCAGTTTAGGGCGTGAAAGAGATCAAGGAGAGACATTTAACTGATTTTACAATTGGCCTGTACTTCATTCCCAAATGAGAAAAGAACTTTAATGGGCAAACACACTGAAAAGATAAGTCAAAATGATATCTGCATTCAGATTATATTTACTGCTCTCTGCAATCTGTGCATCTTTATAAGTCAGCTTAGGTCTGTGAAGTTACGTTTGCGTGGGACTGTACTTCCTCTGGAAAGCTGACGAGGCTGAGACTCTTTGGGTCTCATGCATAAAATCTTATTTGGGATTCAGAGTACTGCTGTGTAGATTTCACTCAGAAAGATAAGCTCTTTCCTCTGAGCAATGCCTAGCAATTTGTGGGAAGCAGCATTTGATCTGTCAGAGGAGCCAGGACTTCTGCTCAGGAGAGTCACCTGGGGGCAAGGGGCCTCAGGGTGCTTCAGGTCCAACCTCTCACTAAAAACAGGCCAGTCACACAGCAGGTGCCTCAACTGCATCTTAGTGCTTCTCATCCTCTCACTGTGCACCTTTGAGGAGAGTCTGTTTCCACCTTCTCCACATCCTCCTCTCCAGTGGCTGCAGACCACAACAAGGTCTCTCATTAGCCTTCCTTTCTTAGGCTGAACAAACCCAGTTCCCTCATCTTCTCCTTGTATCTCATAGGCTGCAGTAATGGGTATTCCTGTGGATTTTCTTGTCTATGTTTAAAAATCTGGATAACCGGAATATGTGGAAGCTGCAGTTGAGAGGGCAGGAAACATGATCAAAAATATAGCTATCCTCACACTGCTAACACTAAAAATAAAGAAGAGCTTGCCTGTGAACTCATGGATTAGGAAAGACAGAGTACCCATGACATAGGAGAGAAGAATCCCTTATGGTAGTTTTTCAGCTGTTCACTTACAGATTGTATCAGACATGACACGGTAAGATGTAGTAAGTAGCTGTGAAGAGATGAAGCAGCTGATATTAACATACAGAGATTTGGAAGGTAAAAAATCCATAGCAGTTATCATAATATATGCTGATTTTACCCTCTTCCTTTTGCCCAAAAATAATTGGTGTTGTGAATACATGTATTTAAATATATTTGAACATAAAAATACATATATTATGAGAAATAAATTCACAGCAAATGTCTTCTTTTTCAGTATGGATACCTCAACTGCATTCATGAAATGTTTGGACAGGGTTGTCAGTTTGTAATGTGCTGATGAGCATGTGTGAGTCCCACTGGCCCTCCTCATTTTCTCACTGTCACACAAAGCTGCCGAGGGTCACCGTGTGTTGTAGCCTTCCCTTCCCAGTGAGCATGGTATACCCCTGTTGCCAGGGCTGTGACATGAGTGCTGTCACAGCTCCATCCTCTCCTTGCACCCTTTTGCACTGTGTCTCATGTAAGTGTGATGAAAGGCTTCTCTCTGCACCCAGGCAGGGATGCTGGGCCACTGGCTGTTCCTTTTTCTGAGTCTCATAGAAAACAGATTTCCTGCTAAGAAAATTCATATAGGCCTCGTGTCTGCAAGGGGGTCTGTCTCCAAGTGGAAATTCATTATTTATTTCCTCCAAGAATCAGTGATTTCTTCATAAAGCTGACCTATTTCTGCAGATCGTGTGACAGAGTTTCCACTGCTGCAGCTGTCTGTGCAGTTGCGCTAAAGTGCTGGATTTACATCAGTAAAGCAGCTACTCTTGTCACAGGTAGCAATTTGTACTGAATAACTGCTGCAGAGCTGATGCACAAGAACCCACATAAAGTGTGTATTGTACATATTTATTCTACATATGCAATATGGTGGATTGTTGGTATATATGTGCCCTTTTGTGGTAATTTGAACAGTACTCAGGTATTAATGGGATTTTGTGTGCTGTACGTACCCCTGTTCTAGGGTACTTTGAGAATATTTGTTCATGATTATTTTATTCTTGTTTTTCTTATTAAATATCTATTGCAACACAGCCTTGTTATTTAAGACTACTGCCTCAAGAGTTTTACTGCACATTTCACACCTTTTTTTAATGTAATTTTAGTTTGATAATTTTTTTGACTTGTTATAAATTTCTTAGTGTAGACTCAATGCACTAGGTTTACAGCATAGTAACACATTACTTAGTGTGGAATGCTGATCTCACCTTTTGCCTGACTGTTAAACAGAGAAAATAGAGGAGGTTTGTGCTTATTTTGAAATGTGGAGACATTGGCAGAGTGTTTACCAACTTCTATTACCTTGATGCAAATATTCTCAGCCGTGTTTTATCACACCAAAATGTGGGTTCAAAAGGAAAAATACATCTTTTTAAAAGTGCAGGTTGCTAGTATTCAGGTTTTTGGTGGCAAATCATTGAGCTGCTTGAAATCCATTCTATCATGCAACCAAAACTTACTTTGGAACTGAAAAGTTGATGACGAACACAGTGGTGTGGTGGCCATTGTGACCTGCCATGGCTGCACAGGTCTCAAAAACATTTTGAATAGCAGCTGAAAAGGTAATATGTGGCATGTCAAAATTTGCAAGAAAGGAGGGTTGTTTCCCTGAGGGTAATTATGCTTCATATTTATGCAGCAGGTGAAAGAAGCAATCTATAGAAATTCCTCCCAGATTTCATCAAGAGCTCCTGGACTATGTGCGGTCATCTCTGAAGAACTGTGCTGAAGGGTATCCCAATGCTACTGCCCCAAGGCTCTCTGTCAGGATTTATCCCAGAGACACAAACACTAGAAGCTCTGGCTTCTTAGAAGTTGGGGCAGTCTGATTATTAAGGTTGGACAGATGCCATAGGCTCAGAAATTTGAGGGTTTTCTGAAAATGATTCTTATGGGGTGGAGAGAAGTCAGGGGAAGCCTGAAAATGAAAATCTGTGTAAGTGACTGATAATTGATTTTATTTTTTTCTTTGTCTCCTGTCACACAGTTATGGCTCTCTGTATCTGTTTTCATGACATTATGGCAAATTCATTATTTTTTGTAGGGACCTACTCTGACTGTGATTTGAACCTTCCAGAGTAGCCTTGACACTTTGAGAGTTAATGCCTTTTGTCTCACTCTGTAGAAGTGTTAAGTATGATTCAGCTCTCATGGTTTAATCTAACTCATTTTATTTTTCATTGAAATGGACAAGGTGTGTGCACATGACCAGATTTTGGTATTATTTGAGGAGGAGTGACTTTCATGTGTGAATAAAGAGAAGGTCACTTACGATGTCCAACTGTTTAGCTGTTTGCTATTTTCTAAAGTAGAAAAATAAATCATTAAAAACAGAACAAAATAAAAGAATTGAAAATTTCTTTTTAAATTCTGTCTTTAGAGGATCAGAAGGCTCTTGTCTTGTCATCTGTTTTTACAATATTTCTTGCAGGGTGCTTTCTTGTTCTTGAGCTGCACAAAAACCCCCTGCATCTCACTGATTCAGAAAGGGAAACTTGCAAACCAGTGCGAGTCAATTATTTAAAATAAACAAACATAATCTTCAGCAAGTCTTACTTTTTGGTGTGGGCAAAGACTCTAGTCTTAGGTAGAGTGGGTAAACACACATTGAAATTGGATAGTCACTAAACAGGAATCTCTAGTGTTCTCATTCACCCAAACAGAAGCAGTTAAATTAGAAATCAAATAAGAACAAAATTATTATGTTACTCCATTTAATTTGATTTTTCACTTCATATGTATTCATTTAAATTGCTTATAATTTGATGATATTAATGTTTATAAATTGATGATACTTGTGATCATTTATATATAATTACATATATTGATATTTGCATATATTCCATGTTGAATTGTGGCTTTTATTGGTAGATCTGTCATTCCTGAAACTTATTGTACATAATTAATGAGTCTTCATCAGATAATAGAAGACTAATTCCATCTAAGTTTCAAAACAATCTATTCTTTGTAAAATATATATGTTCATTTAAACTGAACAGTATCCATTTTATAAATGTCTACATATTGTCAACACGCTATTGACTAGTCTCCTCAAGCCTGATGGGAAACCAATCCATTCTGCAAATACAGAATGCCTATAAAATGATAGGACTTTTAACATTATTCTTAAGGAGCTTGAGCACAGCCCTAGAAAATTTTAAGTAATTTAATTAATGCAATACACCAACGAAAGATGGAAAATATTTATGCACAGCTTTTCTCCAAAAGTGTTTTCAAATCTCTCTTCTTTTCTCTGAAACCTCAAAAGGTGGTGATGATTGCCATAGCACAGCCCTTAGAATGCATTTTACTTTCCTTATGAGCAACTCAGTTGAAAATCCTGTAACTCAGAGCAGGACTTATTCGTGATACACCAGGAGCCCTTGAGAGCTCCCTCTTAAGGGATTTGTCACATTTGCTTCCCTCACTGTCTGTGTCGCACAAAGGAGCAATAACAAACACTGTTTGGATCTAATGCTCCAATCTATATCTCTAAGTATCACTGGCATCAAAGGAATCAGACCCTTATGATTTTCAAAGTGCCATTCACATGACTAAGAGACAAGTTCATTGCCTTCTTCATGTGACTATTAATCTCCCCCCAGGGAGAGCTTGTAAGTTCAGAGAGATGTTTTCTAGGGGTTTTTTGTTTGTTTGTTTGTTTGCTTTCCAGAACCAGCTTATTAGTTCTCAAAGATACTGAACATGATACTGGCATGATTTCTCAGAGCAGTAGTTGAGATGTTTTATTAGTTATTTCAGCTGAACATTTACTCTGTGAAACTGAGCTATCAGAAGAGGGCTTTTGGGACACTCTCAATTCGGTCTAATGTATGAGCTCGAATTATTGTATCGTTATAATATGCTGCTTGGTGTCTTTTGCCATTGATTTGCCTACATTTTTTAAATTGCTCAATCGGAAGCCATTTATCTGATTAATTATTAATGAATAAGTGTTTGTGATGGAAAAACAAAATACTCAGTGTTGCAAATCATGTATCCTACAGGCAACAGCAGTCAGAAGTAAACTGCTCTTGAGCCAAGTAAGTGGTTTACGTAAGGTGGATGGAAATTATGTGTTGAAATAAACACTTCCTTGCAGAGAAAGGATGGCTGCTATTCTACTAGACTTTTACAAGATTCTATGTTCTTTCATTGGTGCAAAATTCAGTTTTGAGTGTGCAAAGGCATCTGCACTTGTTAGACTCCAACCACACTGTAAGGTTCTCAAACTGGTCATTCTTTGCAATATTTTTGTAGAAATCTTTTGATTTAATGTTGATCCTCTACTCACAAGTATTTTTTCCCAACTAACAGAATAATTGCAGAGTTAATGTCTTTTGGCAGGTCACATTGGCATTGATGATTTTGAGGGCTTAACTGTATTCCAAATTCCTTGGGACTTGATTTGCTTTGAATGAAAGTAGATATGTTCATGCCCGAAGCTAGAAATTGTAGTACGGGGTTTGCAATTAAGTACCATATTCACGCCTGTGTCTGCGACCCACTTCTTCAATATGGAGGTATAGTTTGATTATTTAAAAAAAAAAAAAAAAACAAAAAAACACAGAAAATAGAAAAAAGACAAGATCAACTAAAAAATTCTCACTAAATGCTGTTACCATTTTCTCCAGATGTGTCTGGCATTGTTCTCAGTATAAAAGTAGTTTTTCCAGTGGTTTACAAAATGGCTGTGAAATACGTTTCTGGCCAATGTCAAGGGCGAAACGTAGCAGAGTAGCAGTAGCATGTGCAATACATTACCTATTTCCAGTAAATATCTAACATTCCTTTTTCTGTAGGCCACTTAAAATAATTGTAATTAGCCATTTTCTGTCATTAGGAATGACTTTTTTGGGGGCTTAGTATTGTGAAATACATTTGTTGTAATTTTCCTTTCCCCTTCCACTTCCTCTCTAACCTGTGCTCCAGATTCCAGCTGCCAATGTTTACTAGGTACTGACACAGTACTTCCAGAAACATGAGCTGACAAGTACTACCTCTGGGGCCCTACTGCAAAAAAATTTCTTTTCATTCTTAAACAGGGAAACTGAGTGTTTGAGTTCTTTCAGTTGTTTGGTTTGACTTGTTGGGTTGGGTTTTTTTTCAAATATGCAGCGTCTTCTCTTTTTGTACAGGCTCAGCAAGTTGTACACCATTTCAGCAGAGATGTCTGATCTTTCCATCTGCATACCTGGAGATGCTTTATTCCCTGAATGGTCTTTTCAGTAACCACTAAAGACTCCTTGGGACTGAACACTGGAACAGATGAGTTAAATCCTTCTGGAATGATCTTCATCAAACGTAGATATACTGGACTTTCTGGATGTGCCTAAGGACACAAAGGTTAGTGTCTTCCTTAAAAGCCTCAGGTTTCAGGACTGTTTCATTTAACCTTTAGCACCGGGGACTGTGTTTCAATTTGTTGCTTAAACAGACACACAGATGAATAAAATGGTGATTAACATGACATATATAGCTGAGATCATGCTTTTAGCTGCCATGTAATAAATGTGCTTAGTGAGCTTGGGCAACCTAAAGCCTTCCAAATGACTTGCTGGCCAACAAGAGAAAGCTCCACCCATGCTCTGAGCTTGATTGCAATCAACTATTTAGTGGTATTTCTTCTAAACTTGTGTTTAGTGCATTTCAATCACTCTCACCTGATTTACGACCGGTAAAAAGGGGACAAGGGTGTTCTACTTACCTCTGTTCACAAGATGGTTCTTGTTTACAATCAGTGGGTATCAGGGGTAGGTGTTTGTTCAACTGTATGCTTGATTGTTCTAGATGGCACGTAGGCTTCAGGGGAATGCCAAAGACATACATAACATGTTGGAAAAAATTAATTTCTTTTTAATGGCAGCTATTCACTTTTTAGAAACTCTGAGATTTTAATAAAATGCTTTTTCTACCCTTTGATTTCTCTTAAAATATTATGTAATCTGCTGATATTATTATGGCACTACTTCACCACCTCAGGAAATCAGTCTTGACCAGAACCATACACTGACATAATTTTTCTATGGTATGATTGAAAACATAGAAGAAATAATTTTGTGAACAGATATATGCTCAGAAAGGTGGTAGAATGTGTGTGGGCATATGTACGCATCAAGTCATGTCTCAGACACATAACTGACAAGGAAAGTAGCAAGATCATAAAGATACAGCAGGATTTTCAGCACTAATCATAACATTATAAAAAAACACCATGTTCATAATGATGTGGATAATGCTACAAGTAGTAGAGAAGAAAAGTGAACAATCATGTAACCTTGATTTTATTCTATGATTGCCATCTGTTTTTCATCTTTTGCAGAATATTCTTCAGGATTAATGTTCTATCTGGGTTTGGGAGAAGAGGGAGGAAAGTTCTTTTCAGTTTTATTCTGTCAACTTCATCTTATTTCATATGGACATTTAAAAAAAAATAGTTTTACAAATACTACTTTTTCTCATTAAGCATCTCCACAATCTATTAAAATAATTTCAGGAAACCTATTGGCTAAAGTAGATGGAGCTCAAACTTGATGTAATTAGAGATATATGAATTGAGTTCTGCTTTTTCTTTTTTGTGAAGGGATTCTAATGATATCATGTGAATAATAGCTTTCTAATCAATCTTCTTCTGTCTGCTACTCTAGCTAGCATTTGTGTTTGTATTCTAAACAACTACTCCCTGTATAAAATAAACAGAAGATAAAAATATCATCCCTCATCAAAAAGAATTGTTTGCCCATTGGCACCAAATGCCTACTCCAGATAGGAGAAGAGGTGAAAAAACCAAAACAAACAAAAAAAACCAATACAGTTTTATTTTATCTAAGTTCTATTGAAGTTACTGAGAATTTTTTGTAACAAACTTCAAGAGGAACAAGAACATGAATATGAAAATACAGACTCCATTTAAAAGCAGAAGGTTAGAGGAGTTGCAAGATTGTGCAGAGTTTTCTGTGTGGAGGAGAGCTGTGTTAGTTCTGTGGGGTGCCCTCAATGCGATACCTAAATATTTTCCAAGAAAGTGAAATTCATATAGAGCATATGTTGTAGCTTTTATGTGTGGATTTTTTAAACAATATTACATCTTTTATACCTCTGTGTGTGTGTTTGTGTACTATGAGGTGAATGAATATCTCAGTTGCAGAGTTAAAATGTCAAATGCATTGTAAATTCCATCTTCCTGCACTGTGTGTATCTTTTTTCTTCTCGGGAGATCTGTGTAATATGTCTGTGTGTGGACTGATAAATAAACATAAAGGATAGGATTATGGGTTTGGTTAGCTCACTATAGTTGTTGATAGAACCTTGATGTTTTAGGAAAGATAATGCCAGAAGATAAGATCATAGAATGGTTTGGGTTGGAAGGACTCTTAAAGATCACGTAGTTACAGCCCCCTTGCCATGGGCAGGGGCATCTGCCACTAGACTAGGTTGCCAAAGCCTCATCCAGCCTGAACATTGCCAGGGATGGGGCATCCACAACTTCTCTGGGCAACCTCTGCCCCTACTTCACCACTCTCTGAATAAAGAATTTCTTCCCAACATCTAATCTAAACCTGCCCTCTTTCAGGTTGAAGCCATTGCCTCTTGTCCTGTCAGTATCTGCCAATATAAAAAGTCTCTCTCCCTCCTTTTTGTAAACCCTCTTAAGGTATTGGAAAGCTGCTATAAGGTCTCCCAGAAGCCTTCTCTTCTCCAAGCTGAACAACACAAGTTCTCTTAGCCTGTCTTCGTAGGGGAGGTGCTCCATCCTTCTAATCACCTTTGTGGCTCTCCTCTGACCTGCTCCAACAGGTCCATATCTGTCATGTACTGAGGACTCTGGACCTGGATGCAGCACTCAGGTGGGGCCTCACAAGGGCAGAGTTGCGGAGGAGAGCCTCCTCCCTCGACCTGCTGGACATTTGTCTTTTGAAGCAGTCCAAGATATGTTTGGCATTCTGGGCTGTGAGAGCACACTGTTAGTTCATGTCCAGCTTTTCCTCCATGAGAACCGCCAAGTCCTTCTCCACAGGGCTGCTTTCAATGAGTTCATCTCCCAGTACTCACATCTGGATTGCCCCAACTGAGGTGCAACTTGCACTTGTTCAACTTTGTGAGGTTAAGCCTCCTCCATATCTTTTACTTCACTTACAGTATTGCCATTAAAGCATACATTCATTAATATCAATATATAAATTTGGATGGAAAACGATGTTAAAAAATTTGCTTTGTTCTTCATTTTTGTGGATTTTGGAGTTAATGTTGCAAAAAGTGTTACGAATGATATTTGATAGATTGGAGAACAAACTGTCTTTGACAGGTAATAGACATGTTCATTTAAACAGTGCAAATCAAAAAGAATAAACTAAATTATCTGACTGGCTGCAAAACCAGCGGAGTCCCGCCTGTCCAAATTTTACATGGTTAATTTTTGTTACTGGCTGAATTTTATCAAACATGTGCAACTAGATTTATACACAAGACCTGCAAAATCTTATGTTGCAAAAGTAAGAAATTACCTTGATGTAAGTGAATAAATGATGGTTATACTGAATTGAGTACCTAGCTTATTAGGTCAAAAGAAATATTGTGCATTTAATTTTAAAAAAAAAAAAAAAAAAAAGAAAAAGATGGCTTGTGAACTAGGAACATTTGGCATAACCTGAGATTTAAAACTGATCCTGGAGATTTTATGCTAAACCTACACCATACAGACTATATCATGGAGGCTACAACTTCCTCCCAGAGGTTGGGTGGAGAGTCCTCTGACACAGGAAAGACTGAATTCTGCCCTTCCATGTCCTAGGAGGTTGAATTAATGTGCGGAAAGAAAAATGTCTTCTGTCAAATATATTTTGTGATAAAAAAACCTAGAAGTGATCTATCCACCATTTCAGAAGTAGGTCAGGGCTGTGAATCCTAATCTAAAGCAACAAGACTGAAACGCAGCATAAGGTCCCTTAAGATCCAGAAAAACAGGTTGTGTTTAAGATATGTCTATACCCTTGTCATCACCTTTGCCTGTCTCACTGGTTCTCCTGAGAGCCACCTTTCACACAAGAGTAACCTCGTCTTCCTCCCAACCACTATTTCCTATCAGAAAACATAAAGCTACATACATCTATCTCTAACAGCAAAACAAGGCTTAGGCATGCGTTTGATCCCTGGCTCCTGCTCATCCATCTCATCTATTCACATATTTCCTCGGTTTTGCTCCACAGCCCCATTCAATGCACAGTAGATTTCAGGGAGCAGATAGGGAAGGGACAGTTTCAAGGAAGCAGCTAAAATTACAGACATCCTTTTTGGGGTAGAGAGACAGGGTCACCCACTCTCTAGACAAGAGAATTAGTCTTGATTTGTTCAACTTAGAAACGTGCACACTGCCAAGTGTTGCAAAGACAAGGCCCCCACTGACTACAGCTGTGGCGCACAGTTATCTTTTATTTTAAATGTTTTCACTGGTCACCACTTAAAGGACAAAGAGTTTGAGAAGGATAAGCTGAGACACCTCCTCTTCCATTTTGGACTCTTAGAGAGGATGTAATGAAAAGCATTTACAGCATTTATTGCTTTTACACAGTAGAAAACAATTTCTCAAACAATTATAGTGACCTTAAATCCTTATCCTCAGGGCCTTTTTTTTTCTTTACTTTTCTTTTTTTTTTTCTTTTTTTTTCTTTTTTTTGTGTAATTTCTGGCTTTAATGAGATAAAGAGTTCACACGAATGAAGTTATATTTACCATGCTGCTCCTGTGGCAGAAGTTTCATCTTCTGTGTTGTCTCCCTGTGTCATCTTGCAAGCTCATGGTGTTTTGCTCGCTTTTGTATAGTTTTTTTCTGGAAACTTTCAGTATGAGTTTGCCTTAGTAGTATGTTAAGCATCACATCTATTAGCTGATTCTGATACCTGTCATACGATTTTCTCCTGTACAAATTAAAGAACTTGTAAACGTGGAAATTTTTTTTCAGTAAAAAATTGATGAGAGAGATATGATGATAAGCTTTAACAATATAATAATTAAATAATTAAGAGTATAAACCCATGAATTCTAGACACTTTGGCCCTTCTATTAAAAATGTGCATATCAAACAGTTTTACAAGAGGTAGTAAAGGATTTATGACTTTCTCTCTCTCAATAATTTAATTAACGTAAGATTTCAAAAATATTTGATTTAAGAAAATGTGGGCATTTTTACTTACTTGAGAAAAAAGGCGTTTTAAACAGCAGGATGTAATTTCAGACTATTTGCAGTCAAGAGGCCTCTGCTGAGAAAAATACTCATTCCATTTAGGAATGCAGATTATAATAATTTTCCTATCTCCCTCACAGCAGGATTCCTGCCATCGTATTGCAAACCCACAGGTTGCAGTATTGAATGACTAGCTAACTTCAGTTTCAGGTAACACATGCTTTAAACGTATTCTCATTAGCTCAACTTAGTTATAATGCAAAGCTCCTTAGTTGCACCAAGTGAAATGGGATACACTTAAATTACCTCATCTAATATAATACTCCTTAATACATGCAAAGTGGTTTATGATGGCAAAGCTTGTAGAGCATGAAAATCAGCAGGGAAAGCAAGGTTTTCTGGCTAAAATTGTCAAAAAGAAGTGCTATTTTATATAATTTCTTTTCAAAGAGATTAAGAATGAGGAAAGAGAGATTGGAGTAAGAAATGATCAGTCTAGAAAAATGTAAATATAGTACATTAACCTTTTAATATATCCTCTACCAAACAAGAAAATTATCAACTAAAGCTGTTCTTTCAGTAACATCCTTTGCACTGTAAAATTAAATGTAAAATACACAGTGGCCAAAATGTATTGCAGTAAGAAACAATATTCTTCGTTCTATCTATTTTATGCAGGGAGTTTTATATTGTGCAATATTTTTTCATTTGCTAGTATTATTAATCCAGCTTGGTGTGGTTGTATTAATTTACAAGGACTTTTTAATTTCAGACAGGGCCAAGGAATTACTTATCTCTCTTCGTCCTTTAAATGCTAAGTGAATATATCCAAATCTTGTATACCTTGCAGACACAAAACCTGGTTTCAATAGGACCCCAGAACAACTGATAACATCATTTTCTTTTTTCCCAATATCCTGCACCTGCAGTCTGACCATAGGGTTATAAATCCTTTCCCTACGTCCCTTTCCAATACATCCAGAAAACTCCAGAGAGGGGCTAAGCTGCTACAGGCTTTGCAGATGACACCCAAGTGTATATCTCACTTTCTACAGATGTAACCAGAGCCATCATAAAGATGTTGCACTGCCTAGAGGAAAATGGCTCCTGGAGAAGAGCATCTGGGTGAGAATGAATTTGGGTGAGATCCAGATGATACTGGTTGAAAGACAGAAATGATCCAGACAGCCAGTTGAGCAAGATTCCTACATTCATGCCTTAAGCATTAGTTTGCAATGAGGCGGTTCATATCCTTGGAAAAAGGCAGGATAAGCACATTGCTCAGCTGTGGCCCCAGAGAATGAACCAAGAACTCTTCACAGTCCAGTTAAAAGCATCTGCAACGCGGGTTTTTTCTGTCCTTGTTAGTTTTCACTTTGCTTACCATATGAGGCAGCAAAACCAAAAAAAATCTAGAAACACTTGCATGCCTCTGCTTACTTTCTGAGGGGTTGATACAACTCAGTGTATCAAGGGCTGTTTCACTCTTCACAGTAAGGGACCATTGCTCCCGCAGTGCAGTGTCTCCAAGGCTCCTATTTGCATCAGGATGGAAAGCACTAATCTTGTTCTCAAAGGTGCAGCCATTTTGGATCTCTTGATATCCACGATTGCTTTTTCACTTTCTGCAAATGGACAGCTTCTAAAAAAAATAATCTGAAACCTTCTGAGCAAAGAGGGTTCCTGAGAGAGGCATAATGCTTCTCTTCCAGTTATACAGTGAGCTTTCAGGGTCTGTACACACTGCAGAGGCCTTTCAACAAGGAGTTTGACTTTCAGAGGTTCTGTACATCGCTTAAATTAAATCTTCTACTCTTGGTGGGAAAAAGGTTAAAGACAGGTGATTTATACTCTGGGAGGTCATACAAACATCCTTCCTCTGTGACGTTTCAGGATACAACAGCTCCTACAGTAACAAATAACTGGCAAATAGAGGTGAAAGCATACATGAAAGCTGTAAACAAATAATGTCCCATGAAAACACACAACTGGAGAAGTCATACACAATACTCCTGGGGAAGCTGGAGTCCAAGTTCAGGATGGAACAGGTCTTTGAACCTGTTTCCAAATATTGATGAAAAATTATGAGTATCTTTATGGAGGAGAAATACCTGTAAAATTGTTGGTATTCACTGTGGAAATCTGAAGCCTTCTCCCTGGAAGCATTATCTTTGCTTTACTCACTTTCCTCAACAGGGAACAGAAAAAAGCATCCTGGAGTCTTGCTCCTGAGGATTTTGTTGGTATAAGCTGTCACCTATGGTTTAGGTCTCTAGATTTTCTGAGGCCACAACATGACCCAAGTAAGATGTGCTCCTCTAAACATTTCCCTTGTACTTACTTCCTCCAGTTCATATTCAGGAGTAAGCAAGAGTAAAATAACAATAGAGCTCTTCAGCTTTTTGCCTTTATTACTGGCAATTGCATGGTTTGATTTTTGGTGGATACTTTTCAGAAATTTCTGTCTCAAAAGCAAAGGTGTATTCAGAGAGTACTCAAGTCATCCTGTTTATTTTCCATTTATCTTTCACATATGAAATGGAGCATTGATCTTAATTGGTTAATCTTTGGGCCTCATAAGGAAAATACATTCCTAGAACATTTTCCTCCTGGTAATGCCTTCCTTGTAGTCTCTTGTTGGCTCACCAGCTGTGCTGCTTATCACAGCTTCATTCACTTTATGAAAACTCTTTAAAATGTTCTCCATTAAAAGCTGTGTAAAAACTCAGTGCACGCTTGTGAGACACTTGTAGGAACATGTAGTTATTGGGAGGAATAAAATAAAAAATGCAAAGCTACTATTTAACTGGTATGTGCACAGCCATGCTGTACTTATTGCCATCATGCATAAAGCATTTGTTTTTCTAAATTGTGTGTATATTCCTAGAGGGGTACTTAAAAGACAGAGCTTGTTAGAGAAGGCATGGAAAGCGCCAGTTTCAGTGTTCAGATTATAAGGTATAATCATAAATCCTGACTGCAGTCTGACCAGCTAAAAGGGCATATGGGACTCCACTAGAAATCTGGGAATTTCTTTTCCTTGACCAACCCAGCTCCTCTAAGGAATGAACAGCCAGCCAGTCCATGTCACAGTCTAGTGGCATTGTCCCCCCCAAAATGCCCTGTCACTGCAGGAAGTCCCAGCAGAGACAGGGCAGTGAACACTCCAAAGCACTTTCCTGATCAGCCTCTGCCTCCTGGCGCCTTTGCAAATCAGAAGCTGCAGTGTGAACATTTTTCTCTTGAGGGGATATAATGAAAGCTGACATGCTTTGATCTGCTAGGAGACTAACAGGAAATACTGCCATAAAACTAGTGGGTTCCCTGGGGAATTTGTGCTTGTTGATTGGGTTGGTGCTTTTTTCTATATTTTGAACTGCTACTTGAAAGCTTAAATCCTTCTTCTTTCCCTAAAAGAGAATTACCAACCCAATTGCAAGATATGTATACTAAAGCTTGCCAAATGCTTTCTGTGTCCTTCCTCATTGTTCTGATAGAGGGTGGCATTTTCTCTCCTTTTTTTAGTATGCTGGTATCTTGATGAAGATCAAGAAAACTACTGTCTTAATGGGCTTGACAAAGTGATGCCTGCTTCAACAGCTTTTGCTTCAAATACCTCTCAATATTTCAAATATACCAAAACTATGTACACAATGTTTATGAAAATTTAATTGCAAGTTTCTTTTAACTTACTAATGGAAAAGCAAAAAAAAAAAATAGCTTTCTTACTTTTTTTGATTTACTGTTCTAGCTAACTTTTATGTTTCGTAGCACAAATATTATTCTCTGATTTTTTCTCCTTGCAGATTAATGTGCGTTGAAATGAGGTAGTAATGGTATTTTCTTTACATAAAGCACTTCCTTTTACAGCTGCATATATTGTGTGATTTTATCACATGGTAATATATACATATTTCTATGTGAATATCTGTTGCAACTTCTTTGAAAGCGTCAGCTACACCCTCATGAAGTCACAAGGCTTACCATAAACAAAGCTTGGATATTTGTTATTTTAATATGTTGCAGATGTAGCATTCTAAAAATATGCAAATTCATGCTATGGATAGAACTTTCTGATGTAATTTTGTTGTCCAGTGTTTTGTAACACTAAGTTATTCCTAAATTATGTCCTTAAGAACAAAACTCAATGCTCTCATATATGCATCAGGATTATTGGCATGGTCCTAGAAAGATGTAAATACCTGAAGCATGATACAAGCAGAATCTGAATAGAGAAACCTACCATTTGAAGATCCACAAGCATCTTAGCTTGCAAGAAAATTTGTCACTCAAATCCTGTGATCACCCAACCCAGAAGCATTGCTATGTTGGCTGTGTTGTGTATTCAGCTAATTCTTGCATTCCACAGGCAGTTCAGATTTCACAAGACAGATATCTCCAAAAACTTGTGTTCTGCATTGTTTGGAGAGTGAAAGTTTCTTAGTAATCTTGTGATTCTCACCTGAGAGCATCTGCAAGTTTTTCTTGGTTTGAGTACTTAGGCTTTAATTAGGAAAAAAGTTGAATGGAGACTGAATTCTAAAATTTTCATCTCATTTTCAGTGGTAATCCACACCCAAGTCTGCTTCCTAACACCAAGTCAGCAGAGATTGTGAAGCCATAGGATAATTTATAGAAAGTGTATTCACTAAAGTACTCCAGTTTTCACTGACTTTTGCTCATGCATTTGCATTCTTATGTTGTCATGGATTGAAATGATGTTCAGTGGTAAATGGAA
Source organism: Eulacestoma nigropectus (assembly GCA_013397775.1). Classification (NCBI taxonomy): domain Eukaryota; kingdom Metazoa; phylum Chordata; class Aves; order Passeriformes; genus Eulacestoma; species Eulacestoma nigropectus. Next base: position 1,514,420 of record VZTE01006108.1, on the reverse strand, counting down.
GAAAAACATGGAAAATAAATGAGCCATGCACTTAATCCACTCCTACTTACTGTTCCATATCAAAAATGCTTATTTAATATTTCAGAACCCCTAACTGATCAGGGGATGTTTAAAAAAAAGGCTTTTCTACTTTTGCAAAATTCAAAATGTCATAGGAAAATCATCCCCTTTGTGACTCAGATTAAAAGGTTTGGTACTTTTCAATTTCATGTTCTAAAAATGGCATGGATCTGAAGTTTATTTTCTTCATATCTTCCCTTAAAAAACCCTCCAAACAACTGGAAAAATTGCCCCACCTAAATAGCTATTCCTTTCCTCACATATATCAGAGATTTTAAGTCATTTTCAGAAGTTATTATAGCTTTCTCCAATCCTCTTATTCTCAGTAACTCTTGGAACCTGACAGCTCAATCAGGTGTGAAAAATAATCTGATTTTCATAAGCACACTAAATATGTTGGCAGTTGGGTTTTCAGTAAATAGATGACATCAAATATTCTTTTTTTTTTAGTCAATGTTCTTCCCAAGATAGGTGCACTACCTACAAATGACGGTGAGCTGACATAGAGGACTGGAGCATTTTTGTGCTTATACAAACTGTGCTGGAGACTTGAAGACATGCATTTGGAATCTTTGTCCCTGTTTCTGAATATCATGACTCTTTATTTAGAATATGACTGTATCTCAAACTAAAAATAAAATAAGGAAACATTTTCCTATCTTTTTTTTTTCCCCTCACAAACTGAGTAGATCTCACAGGCCCAAACTTGAATTGTACAATCTGTTCCTTGGCCTCATTGGAGGGACTGAGGAGTTTTCCTGCCTACAAGCATACGCACGTAGCAGAAGTCTCTAAATTGAGAACTTGCTCATTTTAAGCTGATTCTGTAATCAGAAGCCCAGATCTGAATCACATTCTGGAAACATTTGTCTCTTGGCACTGATTACAGGGAGAGTTTAAGGTGACTTCAGCTCCCAACTTAGGCATTTAACTGAGAAAGTCATCATGATGGAGAGTGAATGCAGACCCTCACGCTGCCACATTCTCAATCCAGATTCCAACTGAAACCTGGTTGCAGCCAAAGAGGATGGGAGCTGTGTATTTGACCCCAAGCACATAGAAGGTGTCCTCAGGCCTTGATTCAAAACTTGCCAGAATGTTTAGCCTTGGAAAATAAGGACATATGGAAATATTGACACAACCCTGAAAGCTGTAGCTCAAACGTGTCTGCAGTAAAATGTATTAAGCTTGTAGCTTTGACAAAGGAATGGGATGATGCACAACTCCATGAATACAAGAGGTCTTTTCCTATGAAACTCCAGACAGCAATGCTCGATCCCAGCAAATCTTAACAATGTATAAATAGCTCTTTGTCACTTTCATGAATGCTTGTTTACAAACTCCTCAATCCCATTGAGTGCAAATAAAAATTGACAGGTAACACTGTAATTGAAGGTGCATGTGTATGTGCTGCAGTGCTTGTTTGTTTGTGCAGTGTTGTGTTGGGCTGTGCCAAACACAATGGAAAAAATGGGAGCATTGCAGTCATTTTAACAAGTTATTTGGCTGCATGCATGATGTGATCTACTTCTGGGTCTCGTGAATGCATTCAGCTTTACTTGTTAACCAGCAAAACATTATTTATTAATGACTTCTTCATGCTTTATTAAGCTTAATGTCAAAACACCTCTGTGGGACTCTAGGCATGTTCTCTCTTTGTATTAAACCCTTCTAAAGAAAATGAAAAATTATGCATCAAAGCTGCAGATAAAACCCAGTAGATATCAGTTCAATTTCTCTTGATCCTGGCAGATGATGTTTCTGAATATTTGTGAAAGCACAGCACTTGATTGTATGCTGGCTTAAATTGAAGCATTCTGCAATCTCAGATATGTGTAATTAGGGTGCCTTAGAAACCTAACAAGGCTACTGCGGTCTCCAAAGCTGAGTGGAGTGCTCAGATGGCAAAAACTGACAAGTTCACAGTAGAAGTAGAATACTTGCTTTTTTCTATGAACTGATGTTCCATATCAGAGGAAAAGGCTACTTCATGGAACATTAAAATTACGCACAGTAGTAACAGGTTGAATTATCTGTGACTTCTGTGGTTTGAGATGAGTGGTACTGCTCAGGGAACTAATACTGCAGTTCAGCAAACTTTTTCACCCTTGATCTGACAGAACATCTTGTTCTCTAGCACTGGTGTGAGATTCAAATCCAGCAATTCTGCATATCTTAACCTGTAACATCCTAGGACGTGTTTCATGATTCTTCTACAGATGTTGGTATTTAACATCAATTAAACAACACCAGCTTTTAGACCATAGAAGTATAGACAGAATAGAATAAACTTGTGATTTTATATAGTTGAAAAAATGGTCATTCCAAGAAAGTCATCATGTCCATTAATTTTTACATGAAAGAGAAGCCTTCAGATAAAGCTCCTAGTTTGTTCTCATCTTACCTTTGAAAAGGAACATTTTATACATGCAGTTTTTAAAAAGATTTTGGTTAACAGAATTAATAATGGCCAATCAGAATCACCTGAGTTATCAAAATAAACAGAAGTCATATTAATAACCCTTAATCTGTAAGAACTTTTAAAGATTAGAGGTCAGTTCCTTTTATGAAACCACAATATTTAACATCTGAAGTGACAACACAACAGTTTAGCTACTGAAATCTAAAGTTTTGCACCATAGAGAAGCACCATTTAGTTTTTACTGAAGACAGACGTTCATTATAGGTTTTACTGGAGAGCAGAATTAAGGTGTAGAGCCTTACCTTTGCTCTCAGCTCGCCCTAGCCTGTGTTTATGTATCGGATAAACAAAGCAGAAAAATCTGACCAAAGACACAGGCCAAAAATACTGGGTCATTTTCCAGTTCTAGCAATAAAAATCTATGGAGAAAAATTCCTAGAGGGAGTTATAGATAGATGATTTGGACACTGCATAATCACTACTGCTTTATTTCCTACTTTCTGTTTGTAATTACTACCAGTTATGAATATTTAATATGAGCTTGTTTTGCGCTTTTCCTTTTTCTTTCATCTTGATACTTTCATCATCTTTCACAACATCTGAGAGATCAATGTAAGGCAATGGGATGGTTGGGGAATGTACCGTATCGTTACCATATCACAGCAAACATAAATAATTGGGAGGACAGATCCACAGCTGGTGCCTGTGAACGGAGCTGACCCAATTTTGGTAGAAGCTGTCCAGTTACAGGCTGTCATGCAGAGACCTCTTGGCATAAAGATTTCAGTAACATAAACTGAAGAGTGCCAGGCTTCTCTGCTGGAGTGCTTTGTCCCCTTTTCTGCCAAGTAGGCACCGAAGCCTGGTTTGTCTCTTTCCAAGTGGGTGCCTCATCATCAGAGTCCTGCCTGTCTGGTGCATGGTTTTTGTCTGGCACTAGCTATAAAGCTGTGAAATAAGCCAGGGATAGTAGAGTAGGGCTCTGCTCTTTCTCCTCTGGTTATCTTTTGTGATAAATAATTGATCTTGCTACAGATGTTAGCCTGTAAATCCCTATGGGAAGGAAGCACCCCTGCTAGCCCAGGAAAAAATTCTGAAATGATACAGAGGCAGGATCAAAATTAAAGTCATGTCCTTTCCATTGGTGCTTCCTTATATTTAGGCTGGTTAACTGCAGAGGGTTTCTCTTTCAGGGTGTGGGTTTTTTTCTTCCATGTTATTCATCTACCATAGTTATTACAGATTTTCCTCTTCCCAGCCTTCCTAATGCATTGCCTATGCTACATACAGAACAGAGTGTGTAGATGATGGAGGGATGTACAGTGTAGCATTGTAGTGCTGTGCCCAGCTTGCTGCTCCAGATCCAGCTCAAGAAGCCTTGCACTGCTTAAAGGCCAAAGAAAACAGGTGATCTGGCTTTCTGAGAAGTGTAAGGCCATGCAGGCCCGTCACCGATACCATGGTACTTGGGCATGTTGCAGGTATGGTCTTAATGGCTGCTATTTGCTGCTTTTACACTACTGTTTGTGTATGATCAGAGATTTATGCTAATAAGAAAGTGGAACTAGAAGATATCCCATTGAACCTTTTACGTATTTGGTTACTTTTTCTTTTCGCGTAAAAAAGATGTCAATAAAATTTCGTTTGTTTTAGAACCAGCTAAACATTATTCACCGCTAAGACTTAACTAGGGTCCAGAAACTCAGCAGTAACTCATTTTAGACCAAAGGGAAGCTGTTGAGATCTTGACAGGTCCCTCTAGGTTACAAGGGAAGCAAACAAGTCTGTATTGTACAGATTTCCCAGGAGGACACAATTAAAAATCATCCTGTTCAGGAACTACTTTGTATGCTTTTGTTTTTAATAAAGCCCTTTGAGACCAGCAGTGGTGTAATATTCATACTGCTTTTGGTCTGTGTATGGTCTTCATGCTGCTCATTGTCAGTCTACCACACTTTCTTCTCAACAGTTTACTGTTTAATGAGAAACTCAGGATTAGGTAGAAGGTCACTTGCTTCTTGACACAAATTCCGTACAAGCTCAGTTTCATTTATTTGATTTCCAGAAATGCAATTTCAGATGATTGCTGTGATGTGGTGATATTAACATTCCTGGGAGCGCATCATTTCTTCAGAACAAAAGTTGTCTGTTTATGACTTACACTGGTCTACACTGTGGCATTCACCCCTCCCCGAGGATGGCAGAGCCATGACAAGCTTCACTGGCCTCACCCATGAGCTGCCTTTGGTACACTGTCACTGACATTGATGCCTGCTCACGGGCAACAGCAATGCACATTTCCACTTGTGTTGTTCAGAGGAACTTGCTATGAATGGAACCATCAGCTGGGACGGGACTCTGGTGAGAGTTGGGTTCAGCCCACCCCTGTAAACTCATGAAGCCAAGGACACATAAATCCTCATGTCTTAAATCGATGCAGTTACTGGCAGGTTTGTTCTGGAAATCAAAAAGAGGGCAAATATGCTCAAAGAGCTGGGTTCTGTGCATCATCATCATGGCGATTTCACTTAGTCATGTAATTTTTGCCCTTTGTTGTACACATGTACCTCCCATCATTCTATATCACACAGTGAAATATAACCTGCTGCGTATGAAGTAATAAGAAGAGAGAATCATGTAAAATTAATGCTTTAATGATTGGACTTTCACTTTGCTTTGCTTATGTTTAGGGGAAAAGCATGTGTGGAAAGCTCTTCTGTATCCTCAATTACTACTGCTCCAGGCTATTTCTGCTGTTGTAGCAGTTCTGAGAAACCTACAGAAGAGAATCACTTTTCTGTTGACAGCACATTTGCCGGTATTTCTGCAGCAGTTCAGTAATGTCTTTATTGTGTAATGTTGTATTTTAATAGTCAATTAAAATTCCCATTGAATTGACAAAATGGACTTAAGAACTTCTGAAGACTATCTGGCTAAAAGTACACATGAGACTGTTCTGATAATCACTGCTAAGGCACTATTCAAACTTACTCAAAAGCCTCACCTTATCACAATAGGAAAAGTACCTGAGGCAAGAGAAAACATAAATACATTCTTTCATAAAGGTGTATTGTTGTTCAATTCAACCATTGTTGAATTGAATCTCATTTCTCTGTCATGACTATGTCTCCTCTCTTTTCCCTCCAACACCGCTAGCATGTCTCTTCTGCCTTTGTTCATTTTCCCAACTCCTTTCTGTGTTGTCTCTTTCTCTTTTTTTTTATTGCTGTTTTTTTCCTCTCTTTCTCATGTTCTCTACTAATAACAAATAGTGCAGTGCCTTTGTGATGAGGATAGGAAGGTGATGAATAGTCCAGTAGTCAGATTTCAGAGGCTTCACACAGGGTTTGTGTGAATTCTTCTTCTGTTTTGTTTTCTTTATGCCTTTCATAACAAATGTGTTTACAGCCTGCAGGTTAAAATGAATGAAAGTAGCAAAGAATACCTAAGGTAAACTCTGTATGAGTAAGTACACCACTAACAGGCAGCAAGGCTTGCAAACACGAGTCATTCCCACTCACCCATTGCTCACCTCTGCCATCCCCACAGTGTTATCTTCAATCCCATGATACTTGAAGGGTTTCTTAACACCTAAGCTGCTGGAGTCACTTAGTGCATGAAGAAGTATTCTTCTAGTCAGCATTTCTCAGTTCTCCCAGTTTCATTAGAGGATATTTTGTTTCCAGACATCATCAGTAGATATTCTTTTGGCACTTTTAAGATGATTTCCTCAGGACCTTACCCCATACAAAAAGATAAAAGCTTAAGTAATGTAGTGCACTGCCAGATATATTGTGGGATCATGTCCATCATAGTTAGCAACTCTTGCAATTGCTCCACAGAGGAAGCTTGTTTCAGCTTCCACAGTCAGACACTGCAAGCAAGGCAAATGACAAAACTTTGGAAAAGCCATAAATAGGAAGCTCACAATTCAAGATACAAATAAATCCATAGGGTTACTGTTTGAGAGAATAGTAATAATTTTAGCCTTTTGGAAAGACAAGGACAGACAAGTAAACACTTCAGTCTTCCTCATTCTACTGCCTCTGGCCTTTTGATTCTCCACTGTAGTGTGCAAATAAAAGTGAATTGGCACTTTCACATGTACTTCTGTGACTCTACAGAAGTTATTAATGTGTTATTAATGTTGGTTTTTCAAGTCACGAAAGGACTGTGATTAAATTAAATGAAAAAGATACAGTGGGCATCTGCTTGCAGGTCATTCCTCCTATTTTTTACTGCAGATGGTGGAGAATCATTTTGAACAAAAGTGAACGTTTGGAGAGCACACAAACAAGCTTTTACAGGGAATAAAATCTGGGGCATTATTGGCCAGGGAGAGTGAAAGGGGTAGATTTTAAAAATTGCAAAAGTAGTAAAGCTCATGAGAATTCTCACAGAGCGAGGCAAGCACTTGCTGGAGGCACATGTAGGGGTCAGTAGCAGAAGGATAACCAGCAAGAACTAAAACTGGCATTTTTTATTTCAGCATTTCTTTGTACTTAAATCATTCATTCCACCTACTGAAGTATTTGCTTGTTCTTCCCTGGTGGGACCTTCACAAAGGTCTGGTGCACAGTCTGGTTTCTGCTGTACGCATAAAGCAAGGAGAAAAGACTGATGCCACGTGCAGACCTGGTCCTTGTCTGCAGTGGCCTAGAGATGTTGCTATGTGCTCCACTGCATGTCTTGGCTCTCCCACACAGAGAGGAGAGCACTACAGCATGCTTTTTACCTAGAGGCCTGAGCTCTCTGCCATGAAAAGCAAGGGTGCATGGAGAAAAGACAGGCTTTTGTCCTGAAATGTAGCTGAGGTAAGCACCCAGGGAATAGGGTTCTTTCAACATTCACTTCTCTTGTTTGCATGTGTTACATCACAGTATTTAGTTCATGATTACATATTGGTTTTTTCAGACCTCTGCTATGTTCACTGCACAAGGAGGGACTATGCACTGAGAACAAACCAGCAATACACAGAAAAAATATGTTATTCTCTGTAGGATGCCCATCTTGTATAGTAAAAATGGAAGTTATGTCAGTTAAGGCAGAAAAATGCAGAAAGAAAAAATTAAAGCACCCGAGACTTCCAAAGTGGATATAGCAATTTTAGCAGTTGCTGCCCACCAGCTGTTCATTACTATACTTTAGCTCGTGGTTTCTGCCTTCACAACTGAGTTGTATTCACAGTTAACAGCTTAAAACAAGTCCACTGGTTTTCTGCTGAAGCAGATTCAATCTCTTGGTAAGGACATTAAAATAAGGTAGCTGTGGGTGTTGTAACAACAAGGGAGAGCAAATTCTTAAATTGCTTCAACTCTTTCCCAAAGAAGACATACCTAGAGAGAAAACTTTGCCTTGAGTTCCTCTTGGCCTCTGCCACAGGTTTCCTGGTAATCGTGGGCAGGTGACTAAAATTTTTTCACAGTCGTCCCCTAAATGCATTTTGCTCCCAATTCATTCCATTTGGCTAAGCAAAAGGAAATATTTGGGGCCTACTGACAGAAACAGTGAGCAGCTCTTAATTGCAGTCGAAGGTCCTGGGTAGCCTCCCCCCAAGCATGCCAGCAGACAGGGGTCAGGTTAAAGGCTTCTTGGACTGACTTTCAAGTTCGCTGTTATGTTTGGCAACTGAACACCTGTAGGTCAGTTCCCTGTGTTGTGGAGGGACACTAGCAATTCTCTCATCTCACACAGGCATTGTTGAGATACATTTTTTGAGCTTTAAAAAGAACTTCACTGCAGAAAGTCTTCATTTAAGGAAGCTGTCATTCCTATTAGAGGTAGAAAGTGAAATTCAGCCCATCTGTTGTGTACCGCTGTCCGATTTCAGCTTTTTCTCTTATACTTGTAAAATTCTTGAATGTGACAAAAAATATGACAATTTTTTTTTTAAAGTTGCTCTTCAGAGCATGTGGCAAATGATTCTTGGATATCCTTTTCGCACTTTCAATGTGTGAGTGAAAGGATGTATGAAGAGACTTGTCTGCCTTTTCTTTCCTTTTCTTTTTCTTCATTCGAGCGTGTAATGCCTCCTTTCCCAATATTACCCAGCGCCTTTCTGCATGTGCCCTGTTGTCTGCATTGGTTAGCTTTACTCTGTCAACTCAAAGTAGTGTTGATTAGGATGCTGATATGGTTGCTAACAAGCTGTATCTAATGTGTTGATTTCAGTCCACGAGACAAGTTTTCTCAGTACTATTTAAGTTGATAGCGTAATAAAATTCATGGTTGATTTATTTTTTGGAAATTTGCCTTACACCATCTCTAGACGTAAGAATTGTTTACACTCCCATGATCCAATCATCAAACAATGAACCAAGCAAGACCCACCAGCTCAGTTATCTTTTTGGGTGCTGCCTAATAGTGACACTGCATTTGTGATGAAGAAACAGCAGTTTGAAATACCCCCTACTGATAGTGCCAGAAGAAAGATGGAAAATGTCCAAAATTCTCTCATTTTAAAAACATTGCTGAATTTCTTTGTGAGTATATGAATATACATATCTTGCTTATTTGAGCAATGAGATTTTTTTTTTCTCACTTGACTGTATTTTCTACTTGTAGTACGTATTGGTTCAGAAAGAGATTAAAGTTTGCCTCAAGTATCAAGGAGAGTGAAAGGTGGGAATTTCATTTTTATGTGTATTAAAATTAGGAATTTATATTTTTCATCTATATTCTATTTCGCAAATGAGGGAAAAGCATAGACTCCATAGTAAGCATGACTGACTTGTCACTGTAATGGAATTGTTCCAGAATTGAAGGATACTGCTTAGAAACATCAGGACACTGATTAGAAAACAGTAACAAGTCGGTAAAATCAAAAGGCCTGATTTCTTCAAGAATTGCAGCCCCTTTCGTGTGAATAGAAACAAGAACAAACTAGGAAATATGCGGTATGCGGTCACATGTGGAGGAATGACTATACCGTTCTTTATTTTAGGTGCCATTCTGTATCTTTTCTTCTGATGTTGGTGGGCAAACCACAGAGATACCTCAGGCTTTGAGAAGAAAATATTAGCCTCTCAGATCCTGCTGCCACCTTCCAACAAGCAGCCAAGGAGGCAGCTATCCACCAGAGCAGTGTCTGATCCGGCCTTACCCCTGCCAGTGACTTCTTTTCAACCTTTGCCATTGCTCAGGAAGGACAATCATAACCAAAATTACAGGAGGACTTAGAAGGAAATAAGTTTGAAGGCAATGACGGATGCATGGATGGATGAACGGAGAAAGGCTTCCTCTTTTTCCTCCACTGCTGAGCTGTCAGTCAGACAAAACAAATTAGAAAGTGAAAGTTATGGCCCATGTGAAGCCGAGAGAAGCCAGTGCATTAGAAAAGCCCCCAGCTGCAAACCCAGGTGAACTGGATGCAAATTTAACAATATTATTATTGCTTAGTGAGGAGGATTTCTCAGGGAAAAAAGGCAATAAGCACAGAAATATCCTTGGGCAAGTGTTAGTCTCCAGTGTGACCTGAGAAAACTCAGTTTTATTGTGAGCCATGTTAACAAGGAGCTGAGCCTATAAGATTTGTAATAGTAACAAAAAAGCAATTTATGCAAAATGGGGGCAATCCTCATCTCATAGTATCTAGAGAATATGCAGTTTTATAGGTGATTAATTTAAAAAGAAAAAAGGACAAAAGAAAAAAAGGTTGGCATGAGTTATTTAAAAGCTTTTTAGTACTCTGTGACTGGGAAAGTATTGAAAAAACTAGAAAGGCTATGGCACTTGAGGAAAAGGCAAGGCATTGTGGGAATATGGTATGAAATAAAGCAGGATTCATTTATGTAATTATTACAGAGATGCTGTAGTCATACAGTAGTTAAAAATTATGCCGTGATTCCCCAAAATAAACCTGTCTTCATGAAGACAAGTCTTTATCTTTTCTACTTGGTGCTTTTACTGAAATTACAATAAATCTAAACATATAAAGAAATTAATAACTATTTCTAGAACTCTGTAACACTGTTCTGGGTTTGTTTTGCCTTGGGTTTGTTGTCTTTTTTTTTTTTAATTCATAATATCTTCAAAATTATTTAATCTAGGCATTGTAAGCATAGCCACTCCGAACAGAATTGCATACTGCTACCTTTATGAGTATTAATCAAAATTGAAAGACATATAGCTTTAGACTTTGGAAAGCAGTCAGTAATTCACACTGAGTGGTCCTTTTGATATGCATAGAAAGAAAACACTAAGTATTAAATCAGCACTTAATATCAGATTTCTTGAAGTGTGTAAGCTTAGCTACCTGACATCATTAATCAAATTTGGTATATTAGGTTATAAATATTTCTATTTCTTTTTAAAGTGATAAACAACCATGTTTGCTGTTAGTATACAAAATATTAATTATGGTAGACACTTTCAGAAGAACTAAAGCAAAATGGACACCCTGTTAAATCAGCCTAGTTATGAAAGCTAGAAACAATAAAGGATTTTGAATGGACTTCAGAACGTAGTCATGGGAGTTCCACACCAATGTTTTTTTTTAAAAAAGGATGTCCACATTCATAATGCCACTTCTGAGATGCTGAAAGTCTTCCATCACTTGCTGTTTATTTCAGTTTTTAAAATTCTTTATCAATTTTTTATGTTTCTGCAGAGGCACCAAAGGATTTTGGCCTTAGGGAATTTAAAAATTTCCTCTAATCAGGAGGAAACACCAATCTCTACTATTGCTTTGCTGTAGCCACAACACAGTCAGCAGACTCTTAAAAACACTAAAATTAGAAAAGTCGACCTTTAGGTCTGAAACAAAGCAGTATCTTTCAAACTTACTATTAAGATCAGACTTAATTGATACACACTGGTTATTGGTATGGATCTCATTAACTCTAGATCATTTCCTTAGCTTTGGTTTCTCAGTCCCAGGGTCATGGAGGTACCTGTTCATGCCATGAGCCAGATCCCTAATCCAGTGCTGTGGCTGAGGTTTTGCACTACTCCCATATGCTTGGTGTTTCCTTCTGTTTTGCTTAAGCAAAAGCAGTATCAAGTGCATGGTATGAAGGGGAGAGGAAAAAGATGTGAAAAAGACCTGCAGGTATCAAGGCAAAAGTCTTCTGCCCCCAGCTCCACATCAGGATGTGGAAGTAGCTTTGGCCCCTGTAAAAGTAGTGATGGGAGGATCATCTGCTGTATTTCAGCACTGAGAAAGCAACCCCCATATTTTAACTAATCCCTCAGATTTATGCCTGATTAGCAAGATGTTGTTGATGATTAAATACTTTCAGAATATATATGTAATCAACTTTCACCCAAATTTTGTAGTTTGCAGGGAGAAAGTGGTAATTGGATAGTGGTAGGAATGTTCCTTCAAAACACTGCTATCACAAATTAAATAGTAGCAGCTTTTTTAAAGCCTGCTCCTCCTCTTTTAAAGGCACTTTTTTTTCATTCTGAAATATTTATTCCAGATTTCAGTTTTAGAACAAGAGCAAATTATTTCTGCAACTAAGTAGTTTATAGTTTCCTTTAATTTATTCCATCTCTGTCATTGTCCTTGAAACTATTTTCTGTCACTGTCAAACATGATAGCCTCAGGACAGAAATAAAAGTGAGATAATATATCTCTATGAGCTTTTCTGGTGAAATGTTTTTAAAAGTTTTCTAATGCAGCCATTTGGATTTAAGCAGAAGATGAAAGAACAATGAAACTAGGAGATTAAAGGAACAAAAGCAATTATTTTAAATGTTATTATTCTAACATTCCAGTATTAATCTGGGAACACCGTTATAATTGTACCAAATGATTTATAGAAGTAACAGAAAAATTATTTTATGTTTTGCTTCTTCTATTCCTCTGTGAAGAATAATGTCTTCTATCAGTATCTTTTCTCATAATTAGGGTTCCCAAAAATGTGTCACTGTGACATTTTTCTAAATATGATCTTAATAAGAGGCTTAACTTTAATGTTTCGTAAGATTATCCAACCAATTCCTAAAAACATATAATACATTCATTTTCAGAAACCAATGTAAGTTCAACGTGTGCTGTTTTTCCATTTCAGAGATAACCTAAGTAAAACAAGAAAATCCAAAAAGTAAGACTTTTGTTGTTGCTGTAGTGTGTGAGGAAGAGTGAGGGGCAGAGATTAGAAGATTTATGCTTTCACTGTATTTTTTCAGTATGTGTGTTGCAGGATTTATCATTTGTTTCTCATATGCTAGCATTTTAAGAGATTTTTTTTTTTTTTTTAAGTTCTATTTAACCACTGTTACATTTTCTAGACTGGAATGCTTGTCATTTAAGCTTTGAATTTCCACAGACTGACATCCTTAGAGGTAGATTGACTGGCTGACTCAGGGAAGCCATGTCTTGCATTGCAGGAAACGTGATTTAGGCATCCTTGCATTGGTCTGAGCGTTGTAATGTTTTCCTTACACAAAATTACTCTTACATGTTTGTTTGTCTTTTTATTTTCTCCTTCCTTAGAGCTAGCTACTTCATCAACACCTTGCAAAAAAGCAAATAAGCATATTTTCAAAAAACGACTGATTCAATAAAGTCAATGAGGATATTCAGGGGATTTACTGCTTTAACTCGCTTCAAGTTAGCCATGGCCTCTCTTCATCCCTGTTTTGATAACCTTGCTGATGAGCCAGAAATTAAGGAGTGATAAACGGTTCATATAAGATTGGCACATTTTTGCGTAGGAGCTGAGAACACAAGTCCTCCTCTCCACCTCTGAGACACAGCAGTCATTTTGTGCAAACAGGATGGAAGACCCCATTTATTTTGTTGATCATATCACAATACATTTTCCTCATCCAAATGAAAGTTTGCTATGCAGTGCTTCTCTTGAATTATCACTTCAGCAACTTAACAATTTCCTTACCAGTGATTACTATCACCACAGAACAAGAACTCTGGTGGGTTTCAGTCTTTCCCTGAAGAATGCTGATTGGCTAATGTGAAACAGCAGAAAGCAGTTCAGCTTACCTGCTTTTCTACAGGACACACATGGAGGGATATTATATGAGTGTGTGTGCATGCATGTATGCTCATCCCTTTAAAAACAAGGAAATTCCAGTGGTGTTCAAAATTTTTCAGTCACAGCTGGTTTACTTGCCTTACAGAAACACGTGGATGCACAAACACCCACATCTATCTTTATATAATTATATGCATTTCCCTATACATGTACAGACATGTATTTTTTAACATAGTCACAAAAAAATTTAACTGCAAGTGCATACGTTTAACATTGCAAATAACTGTCATATTTATAAAGTGATTGAAAAGACCTAAAATGTAGTCTTGAAAGGAATTACGTGAAGTTTTACATTATGTAGGCAAGCCTTTTTCAACATTTCTTTACCGTCTAAAGATTTTATAAATCATAAAATCATAGAATGGTTTGGGTTGGAAGGGACCTTAAATACTAACTAGTTCCAAGTGCCCTGCCATGAGCAGGGGCACCGGCATGAATCGTGAACGTTTTCATATCAAAACCCCACACAGAGGGGTGTATGTCTGATACTGAATCACATGGAAATAAAATATTTCTCATAAAGGAAGGTGTAAATGCTAACTAGTATTTCTTAAATGCTTTTCCTAGTTAAACGAGAAGTAGTTGTACCAGTATTATTAATAAACATGCTTTGAAGAGAAAAAAAAGTGCCTAGCAAATGTGGATAGCTCAGTATCTGGGCATCCCGCTGGGGAGATGCTGTCTTTTAGGGACACCCGTAGCTTGTGACTGACCTCAGCAGTACAGGGGGTGCTCTGTGTCGCTGAGAGGAACAAGGGAGAGGCCACGAAACAGGAACATGCTTATAAGAGGTTTAGAAAGTGCCAGCAGATGGCATGCACGAGTCCTCAGCAGTAGGGTTCGCATGGTGGGGGGAGGAGAGTTTTCAAACAACGAAACTTTCTTGAGTTCTCCAGATGACTTACAGTGAACAGCTTTTGAACATGACTCTAAATATCAGTATTTCTGAAGAGGTCATGCTAGGTAAGGAAAAAGCAAAAGAACCCCAAACTAATGAGTATATTTAGGAAAGGATTTGTCTGAATCATTAAAAAAATATATCGCTGCAATACCCAGAAAGCTCAGTTCCTATTATAGATACAGATTAAGGATTCTATTTGTATGCATTTTTTGATCTGCACACTTGTCTTTGCTGCAGTTTTATAAAAATACATTAAAAACATCAGCATTGCAAAAACGGTTTAAAAGGAACTTGTAGTCTGAAAGAGGTTTGTCTCATTGATGTTTGAGTTTGCACAGAAGAAGTAATAGAAACTGCATCTCTGATCACTGGAAAAGGGATTCTTGTCAAAGGCACCAACTGTCCTGACAGTGTGATGCGATGTCTTGCTCTCTCTCACTGCCAGACTCAGCTACAGAAACAGCATAATTATATGAGTAGCAACAATTTCCCTTATCTCATATGAACACTTGCTACTGTTAGCTGCATTTCAATGTGCTAAAGAAGAAACAGAGAACTAAAACTTATGCTGAGTTTGATGGGTCATTTAATCCAAGGGAGGTTGTTTTCCTGTTGGGTTTGTGGTGGATTTTTTTATTCGTTTTGTTAGGTTTTTTATTCTACACAATTCAAAATGTGCCAGCCAGCCCAGGTGCAGGTGATGATGCCAGAGCCAGGAGATCCTGCTGCCCAGGGCATGCCTTCTGACCTCCTCTGGGCACTCTGCTTCCTTGAAAGTGAAATTTCTGTTCTGCCTGACTCCTTGTGCCACTGCCATTACCATGACCTTTTGACTGTGGCATTTGAGAACTAAATTTTCAAATAAATTCAGCAGAAAGTTCTCCATTTCTGTCTTTCATTGCCCCATAAGTAGGTTTCCCAAGTGTAGACGTTACCAGCAAATCAGCCCAGATATCCTCATGCTATTCATAAAGACAATCAACTAACAGTCCAAAATTCCTGATCTAAAGCTTATTAAAACCAATGAAGGTTCTTCTAGAGAAAATTCTGAATGGTATATGAGGCAACCAGAATAATCATTTTCTAAATGACCAAATCCATGAAACTGTATGGATATTCAAGTCACAAAAGTGAAGCAGTCGTCGGATATTAATAATTAATGAACTTTTGATATTAAAATATCTAGCTTGTTCAGTATGACTTCAGTTACTGCCAAAGCATCCAACAGAATCACTGAAACAACAAAGACCTCTGGAGAAGACAAAACAGAAACGTATTTGAGTTAGAGTAGGGGGAAGTGGAGAAAATACAGCTAAGAATGATGAATCAAAATTCGTTGTATATTGAACAACCTAATTACAGTGATTATGTTTTTTGTCATTACAGAGTTGATGAATATTTTCTAGAGCAAATGGAAATTTCCATCCCACAGTCATTGTAGTTGTCTAATACTGCTGTGTGTTAGAATCTTAGAGGACTATGATAGTATCAAATATAAACAGATTACTGTAGACAATCACCAGCCAAAAACAACAAAGAGGCCAGATTACATCTAGGCCTTTGATCATCAAAGCTTTAATATGCTTTATACGCTGTTTCATAAATTATGAATGTGAAATGGTTGTGGCAATAACATCAAGGCTTACATATTGTTGTGGTCATTATTTCAAAATTAAATATAAGTAAACATATTTAAAATTAATGTATTTATTATATATAATGCCCAATGAGCCAAACACAAAGAAATAGCTAGGGGGAGATTTATCATCTGTAGGTCACTTGTATCCTATTTGTAATGATTTCTTTCCTGCACTAAAGAGAAAAGCTAAAACAATTTCATAAAAGTGCCATGTAGTAAAAGATAACCCTTTCTTTGGAATTATTTCTAATTTGTTGCAGAACTTCAGAAGGAAATATGACAGCCCAAGGATGTATTTTTCCCTTTTTGTTTCACACATGCTGATTTACATATTTTGCTGGTCTTGTTGAAATAGCGTACCATCTTCTGTGAGCTGAAGAGACTTCACTAGCAGCAATGATACCAACAGTTCAAATTAGAATACATAAAATTCCTTATTATTTCACATTATCACAAAACAGGCATCCTTTCCTCTAAAAATACATAAAAAGCATCAAGGTTTGAACACTCGTTTTATTATCTATACCTGGAATTTTAAGGAAAAATAAGAAAATAGAGATCAATTTTTAATGTCCTGCCAAAGAAATTCAGATGAAGGGTCAATGAAGTTAATCATCCTTTTCACAATAATGAGGAATTAATACTCAAATCATCTACATTTGATACACTTTATATTCAGCAATGTCATTTAAATGTTAAAAGTGCAAGAATTATGGGACGTCTCAAGCTAATATTGATCTAATGGCTTCAGCTCAATGACATTATCAATTACTTTATCTTTTTATATAGATATACAGATATATATATATAATATAAGAAGTACTTATGCTGTTAGAAACTATGCAAGACAGATAGGTCCTCCTTGCAAAATCAAAAAAAAAGATTACCAATTTCTTTTCATTGTAGCTGAATCAGGTTTTAATGCAAAACATTTACAGGCTTTTGCTACAGAAAATTAAGAAACAGGTTACCTGTGTAAACTTTAGACTATTTAAGAAAATTCATTTAAGTGTTATTTAAAAATCCACTATAATTTTCTTTCTGTTTTTATGGTTGGGCCTATTGTTCCCTTCCCAGTTGTTTCTTTTTTAGGATACTGTAACTTACCTATCACCAGCAGTCCAATGTCTGCATTGTTTCATTCAAATTCACCCCCTGAAAATGCTTATGCTTGCTATTCCTTCTCTCAGTCCTTGCAGAAAAGTGAAAGAAACCCGGTATTCTGCTCATTGTTTGCACTGTGTAATTTTATCTCTTCATTAAATACGTCCTTGCTATTTTATGACAGGCCTCTGCCAAAAAAAATTACCTTTGGGTGTAGATCACATCCCAGTTTATCACAGGGTGGTGTTAGGGAATAGTCAGGCAGCGGGCCAATAACCTCACACAGAGCTCTTCAGCTCCCTATATCTAAAGCTACACTATAGGGCTTTTGATAGGTCAATGCAGCACAGGTAAAAGATGCACCAAATGTCTGCCAGAGCATCCTACTATTGCACTGAAGGCATTGTCTCCTGCTTTCTCAGCACCTTCCTGAATGCTCCACAAGGCAGGTCAGGTATGTCTCAGAGAGTGCCCAGCCTGTTATGCGTATCAGAGAAAAATCTGTAGCAGACCAGCTACAGAAAACAGGGGTTTAACATCCAGATGTTCATTACAACAAAGCAAAAACGTGTTGATTGACCCCAGTCTGTTCCCTCGGGGCCAAGAAAGTTCTGAACATTTTCTTATAAACCCTCTCCAGTGTAGTAGTGTCTAAAACAAGTCCTCTGGGCTGCAGCTGCTTTAAACTGATTACACATTTATTTAGTAAAATACTTGTAATAATAATGTTAAGCTTGAACCAAAGGACAATTCAACTGAAATTTTTTCCACAAACCCAAATTGAATCTCAATCTTTCTCAACAAAAATCAAAACAGAAACAGAAATTTTGCCTTATTGGGATGTGACAAATTTTTCACTGTGAAGGTCTGAAGACTTTTCCATTGTAGGAGTGATTGGTGCTGCAGAGATGTGCTTCCATAACGTTGTGATGCTCTAGAAGATCTGTAGGGATTTCTCACACTGGTTCACAAAGTACCCTAACTATTACTCCCAGGGGTCATTTATATCAATTTCTGACTTTTTCTGTTGAGTTTCAGTGTGCCCTGGGAGTGACTGCAGAGCTGATGTGTTCGCACCTTGGCTAAAACTTCTCCCTTCATGCCTGTCATTTGGCACCTTCCGGTTTAAAATGTTGCATTTTTTTATGAAAACCTCTGAAGGACAACACCCAGCCTGTCTCCACACCCTGGAAAATGATGATTGAAAAGAAACCACGCATCAGAGTCTCTGAGGTACTCAGGGACATTTAAAGATGTTAGGCATGGAAATGTGGGCCCCTCTTGAGGTAAGGGGCTGTGCTGTCCCTTCTACCTCGTGTGTGAGAACATGCTAGATCTGTCTGACAACAGGATGTAAGAAGAAGGCTGGTCCTTTTTGCCTGTTCACTGGAAGTATGGGGGACATAAGGAACTGGCTTTGTATTTCTGCTGTCACTGACTTTCCTGTACACAGATGTGCATATTTCTTTTAAAACCCCACAGCTCTTGTCTCTCAGTGATGCATTACCCTCTGTTTTATCAGTACAGGGAAGAACAGTTCTAACCAAAACGAAAATGCCAAGGTGCTGAGAAAAGTCACAAACAGGAGACCTTTCTCTATAGGACACATTCTAAAATTTTTTCCCAAAACATACCAGGGCAACAAGAACAGAAGATGCCTCACAAAATACAGTAAAGCAGAGGATATATGTGATGACACCTTTAAAAGGAAAACTTAGCTGCTTAAATACTGAAGTCCTTAGAATCTCAGAAAGTAAGTATTGTTGCAAGTATCCAACTCTCTGTATTCCTACTAAGACCCACAGCAATACCTTCTACTGCCAACTACTAGACAAGAAGACAAGTTGTCTCTCATCTTCCCCTCTCTCCCTCTGTATGGATTAGGAGAAAACAAGCATTACTGCAGCTGGTCATTGCTTCCAGTCTTCTAATGACTTTTTAGTCCCTTTGAAGGACAGCTGCTACACATGTTCCAATATTATGTTGAGATTCATAATTATGTCTTACTATTGGAAAAAAAAAATCACAAGTAAATATGTCAAATGCTGAATGAATTTAGCGTGTCGTATACAGCACTACAAAAATTATCCTGGGAGATTCCCCTGTGAAAAAACTATCCTGAGAGATGTGATACAACCGTAAGCATTAGTCAAGAAACATAACAGCTCTTAGACAAGCGATTAAGAGTTAAATCTTCATTAAGGACTGAAGGATCCTGCCTATATTGAATAATGCCCTTGTTACCTTGAAGAAAATAATATCATTGTAATCACTGCAGGTGAGGGAATGGACTTGCTTGGACATAAACATCTAGCTGATGACTCAAATGATAACTTCTAGGTTATGATGATTGGCAAGAACCTGCTCTGAAACCAGGAAGTAGGGTACAATTAATAAATTATTGGATCCTGTCCTCCATTGGTATGTTAGGCTCAAGCCCATACAGCGAGGATCAGGTTTCTTTAATCTAATTAAGGAAGGATTTAATGGGTTTCTTTCTAGTGTGCTACAGAAGTCACTGTTTTAAAGCAAACATTTCATAATATTCATTTATTTACTCATTGAGTTGTAAATAAGAGGAACTGTCGTGCTGGAGTTTATAGTGAGAAGCGCCTCCTGAAAGCACTGTCTCAGGTACTGAGTGGTAGCTACTCTGTGCACCAGAGATTCAGCAGCAAAGTCATCATTTGTCTTAAAAATTGCTGTAAGAGGGTTTCATGCTTCTCAGAGCCCAGGTTCTAGAGAATAACTGATAATCCAATACAATCCAAAGGAGGTTATTCATCTGAAATATAAAACCCAAAGAAATTGATGCTACCTTCAGTTACATAAAAGTGTAGGCTTCACAAAATGACAAAGAAGAGGATGCTGTGATCAACAAAAACAACCTACATACTCATTTTGATTTTTTTTTTTCTTCATACAGACCAAACCAAAATAGTGAAGGAAAGGATGGAAATAATGATTTATAATTCTAATGACCGTCGTACCATATCTTTCACCTATAAAATTAAGTCACATATATTTGTTTGTTCCTTACAAATAACTCAGACCCCATCGCTATGGCAAACAAAGTATTTTTCATGGCAGACCAGCAATCTTACTTTCTGCTAGCACATGTAAGTCAGTATCTCCTCAGTTAAAAATTTTTTGGCTGAGTAATACACGAGGTATTTAAAGTGCAGCAAATGCTACCGAATCTGTAGTGATAGTCTGTGACAGTGATAGTGTCTCCTACCAAGTCTGTGATAGTACCTTCTATAACATGTTATCCAAAATACTGCCCTAATCTATGGAATATATATTTGTGTTCTTTTATTGTGCTGTTTTGCTTACTATGTCTTAGTGGAAATGGAACGCACAAATCCATCTCTGACATTTCCTGTTTAATGAGTTTATGATCTAGACACACTCAGAAATGCATTTATAATCCTGTGGTGGCTTTTTATCCTATTTTCCTTGAGTGAAGCCTCATACATGGGTAACAAGGGTATTTCACTTCAGCTTCTTCGTAGAAAGTGTGGATAAGCCTTTTGAAGAGTAACACTAAGTTCAATGTTACTAACCAGACGTATGTCATGCATGCCATTTCCCATGGAAGAGTGTGGCTGCTCAGTCAAAATTTAATACAGTTCACTTCCTTTTAAGCAAATTTTTCCACTTACCATATATCAGTCCTGAAAAATCTTGTCTAGCCAGTCTCATTTTCATTGCTTTTATTTCAAAATTCTGCCCGATTTTCATTTGTGTTTGCCATATCCTACCTGATACCTTGTGTGCTCCTTGCCGCAGATTGGCCCTTCTTTTTCCACTGGGGATGTTACAGTGTTCCAGACTGGGATTTTTTGTTAGTTCTTGTGTCAAACAATGCTGAGAATTTACTGCTTCAATGATAGTATCTTCTTTACATGTATTTTGCACATTAGCTCACTAATTCATGGATATGAGAAACACGTACATCAGACCTGCAGGAAATTTTGAGTTCTCCCAAACACTGTGTTGCCCTGTATCATTCTTCTCACACCATTAAGTGTATTGAATTTCTTTTATGCCTGAAAGCTGGTGTATTCCTTGTAGCTATATCAGCTGGTTAAAAAAACCCTTACGCTCCCTAAAAGCCTCCTCTAGTCTTTAATCAACAATGCTAACTATGCCAGGGATTGTTTGGATGAATCTTTTAAATGTAAAAGCTTTGAGAAGACATATGTACCAAACTTATTTAAATAGGTCCTACATTTTTACAGTTTACAAGTTGTATATCTTTCCCTGCCTCTGAGACTAGCATTTTTCTTCCTATTTTTAGTGATACTTTTGGAGCAGAAAGAGCCTTCAAAATGTCCATAATATTTTAACTTCTTCCTGTAGTCAGAGTAATGAGCGCTGGAAGAGATGAATTCCAGCAGAAGTGATCATTTTTATCAGTGGTGCAATTTCACCTCTCCTACATACATTGGATTTTGTTTTCCTGGCACTTTCTCGCTCTCTCTTTTAATGTCCCATTATCTTTATCAGGAATTCCATGTTTTTTCAGTGTAATATATTAACTGCTGCAGAAAGAAAAAAAATATATGTTCCATTATATTACAAATTTGTCCCCTTTCACTCTCAGGGAATGTCATTTTCATAACATTTCAACACTTTCAACCTACAAGTATGCTAAATGTATTTTGTTTGGGAGGTTTCTTATAAATTTATTTATTTTTTAGACAAAAAAAAGAAAAGAGGAGAGAAGGAAATGCTGCTTCATGCAATATGGCCTGTGAAGCTGAACTGTTGTCATAGCTGGTATCTCATTTTAACTTTGCAGGTCTTGATGAAAAAGGATCTGAGTTCAGGCAGTTATTGAGCGTATGCTCCAGTGACTGCCAGATTGATGCTTCTGTCATACAAGAATGTGACAATAGTTGCTATGGGTTTCCTGATTCGGTTAATTAGATTTTTCCCTGTATAATTAGCACATCTTTAGACTGAACTTCAAGCTATGTCACCAATTTATTTTAAAATTAGAGAAAGTGTTGGAGAGGATTTTATGCCTCTCATTTCTTGTAAATGTCTGTACTAAGACCCACTAGGAATATCACAGAGCAAAATTGTTAAGAGGTCAGTATGTGATGTGGAAACAGGCTGTTTGACCTAGTTTTGGCTGTGGCTCAGACATCTGAGCTCACTGAAGAGCGGCTGTGAGGAGACTCTCTTTGTTTCATTTCTCAGGATTGAGGTGAAGCTAGTGGGAAAGAGTGGGGTAGCTTTGTAATTATATGAAACAGCTATTCAGTTCCAGAGGTCATAGCAGACACAGAAGTATTATCATAGCACAAGGAGGACTGGCTCACTGTACAGGGAGGGAAGGAGGAAAGCAGCACTGCAGAGCAAAGAAAGGTACATACACGGTATGAAACTTTCTAAGTCACCTAATTCATATGGGCAACCACAGGAGTTCAAAAGCCTTTGCTTTGTCCAGTAAAGTTTTTATCCTTTCATGGGCTCTTATAGAACTATTGTAAAACTATCAAAAGTTCAGTTTAAAGAAGCGCTGTTTTCATACTGCACAATATGACACAGTTATGACAGGAATGCTGTTGGGAATATTTGGCTGAGGTGGCACAGTTCACTCCATAAATCCTCAAACCTTTATTTTTAATTATTGTTAACATAAGGTCTGTTGCTGCTTTAAGGTTAAAGAGTATAACGTATGCAAAGAGAAATTTCTCATTTTGAGAGGCTTCTGAAAAACATGTCAGCAGTTTCATTAGCTGAAGCTTTGCTCTGTGCACTGCAGCAGCTCCTGAAAGATTTCTGATTGGCTGAGGCACACCAATACAGAGTTGTTTAAAGCATATGGATAGATAGCATGAGGATATATTTCAGTGAAGTAGAAAGGGGGCAGTGGGAAGGGTTATAATGAGATTGTGACATCCTTGTGTGTGACATGAACCAAAACACATCAAGGGTTGAAGTATCTTTCATGTGCTGGAGCATGTCCGGAGAAGGGCAATGAAGCTGGTGAAGAGTCTGAAGCACAAGTCTTATGAAGAGCAGCTGAGGGAATGAGGATTGTTTAACCTGGAGAAGAGGAGGCTCAGGAGAGACCTACCTTCCTGAAAAGAAGTTATAGAGAGGTGGAGTCAGCCTCTTCTCCCAGGTAACTAGCAACAGAACAGAGGAAATGGCCTCAAGTAGCACCAGGGAAGGTTTAAATTGGATATTAGAAACCATTATTTCACCAAATGGGTGATCAGTTATTGCAACAGGCTTTCTAAGGAAGTGGTAGAATCATCATCCCTGGAAATGTTCAAAAGTTGTGAGGATGTGGTACTTGGACATATGGTTTAGTGGTGAACCTGGCAGTGCTGGGTTAATGGTTGGACTCAACAAACCTAGAGGTGTTTCCTAAACCATTTTTCAATTCTATGATCCTTAGTGCTCCCTCTGGCTCTGTGGCATCCATGGGCTTGCTGGTGTCCCTGCAGCAGGTGCTGTCTGCACTGTGCCATTCATTTAGCCTCCTCACACCCTCCTGCTTTCCCTGCCTTTCCAAAAACACAGGGCATTGAGCATGACTACTCTGCCTTTACGGCAATAGAAGTTCAAGTAAGCAGCATCGAAGATGGTGCTCCGTAACACACCATCAGTCCAGACTTTCCAGTGGGAAGTGACAGGGACGTCTGCTTAAATGCAGGTACCACAAAAGAGGCAAGGTCATAAATCTTGCCTACACTTTTTTTTAATGTGAATTAACGTTTGCTACCATTGGAACACAGCTTCCATGTTGAAGCAAAAGGGATGACAATAAAGACAAAAAAGGACTTTCTGTCATTTCAAGACATCAGATTGTTTATAACCGTTCCTTCTCTCTCAGAGAAAAAGCACTAAAATCACTTCTGTAGAACAATTTTATGCCACTACTGGCTGCTTTTATAAACCCTACTGACTAAACTTTTATTAATCCAAAATTATGACTTCAAAGAAGAACTGGAACTAACAATGCTTGTGTAAACACGGATGGTCTTAAGAAAAAAATTACAAGAATGACAAGAGATTTTGTGAAAAGCAAAAGGTAAAATAAGTTGCCAGACTTAGGATGTCTTACTTTCCTTTAAGAAGCTGTTTTGCATGTGTGCCTTGAAAAAGATAGATATGTCATTAATTCAGTTTCATTGCACATACTGTTCTGTAATGGGGACAAACTTGTGTTAGTCCTTGTTCCTATGAACTACAACTTTCAATTATGTCCTTCTGCTGTTTATTTCCCAAGAATATCTTCAAAGTTTGATAATAATTTATATTGTCTGTCTATTAAGTCACTTTTATAGAATCCAACATAACCAGCACCTGCTTTTGTGAAGCCTGAAGACTACTTTGGATGTCTGTGAAGGCCATTTGATATCTGCCTTCTTTTATGGTTGACCTTGAAGGGGAGTTCAGTTTGGTAATTTATGGCAAACAGCATCCAGGAAGACCCATTTGCAAGATTCACTGTCACTTAGTGCTAAACGATCGCTCCTGACTCTGAAGACAATCTGAGTCCCTGACAGGGCAATCCCATAAAAAATATTGCTTGGCCACCCAGGTGTCTTTTCCAATTATCTGGAGTAGAAATTAATACTTTTAAAAGCTGCTAGTTTTTGAAAGGTTATTCCAATTTATTCCAGTAGTTTCTTTTGCACATTATGATAAATTGGTTTATTACACCGTTATTTTCAATGTCAGCTTTTTAGAAGATTGAATCATAATGTTGAAACATTAGAGTGAATGGCAAACATATTATTTTACAGCTGAGTAATATATTCCCTCTAAAAAAATAGTGCTCTGTTTTTAATAACAGCTAATTTTAAGACTGTATTGCTTAATGCTGTTTCTCCACAATATTTATTTCTATGTAGCAAGGACTGGAGAGCTTTCTTTCCAGTTGTCAGTGATAGCTTGGACAGGACACAAAATATATGGAAGTACAATAACCCAAATTGTGAGCTGTGCTTTTAAGTACAAGAATTCATGATTTCTCAGTATCAGTTTAATATATGGAGCAGCTCCAGGGAGAATAAATGGTTAGGCTCACTTTGAGGGTCTTCTAAATTTAGAAGCAAGTTTTTTTAACGTCATGTTTTTTTCTTTGATTTTTTTTTCTTCCAGTGATAATCTCTGGGTGCTATTTTTGTTCCCCAAATCCTCTCCAACGGATCTATAAAAGGACTGTAATTAGCATTTTAATGGGAATAGTTGAATCTCACTGTTTCCCTACAGCGAGCACATTCCTATTTATGTAGAGCTCAGCAATACTCAAAGATATAAGAAATTCATCCTTTCTTTTTTTCTTTCTTTTTTTTCTTTTTTTATTTTGGAAGCTGGAAGAGGAGGAGATGGGTTGGGGGAGGAGAAGAAACAAAGCTAAAACTCTCATCCTTTTCAACACTGTATCTGCTTGTAGAACAGTTTCTTTTTCCAACATGAATTACAAATTTTTTGGCACTCTATCATCAGTTCTGCAGGTGGCTGAATACTTTGAACTCCTGTTGACTTCTTTCACAGCACAATAAAGTTTCCATCCTGAGGTGCACAGCAATGCCCCATGTATTTTTTAATTGGAGCAATTATCTCAGAATGGTTCAGTACAAAGTACTATTTCAAAAAGACAATTTCCTGTAGGTAAATGGTGTCAATTTCAAAAGTAGTAGGTTACTGCTAATGAGTGTCTGAGACTATTTTTCAAGCAGGCACATGTACAGATAAAGATTTGGATCTCAGCCCAAATGTTTAGAGAGTAAGACACCTACAGCTCAAATAGTCAGATAATGACATCAAAAATAATCTTCCCTCAAACCCAGAACTTCTTCTCCTTCACCACCAGAAACTTCTGTTGGCTGTGAGAAGGGCAACCTACCATACAACCTGGGCACCTCACAGATATTGCATTCTCCATTTCCATAGGCTGATTTGCATGGCAGTGTGGAGGGTAAAGCCCTGATGAATTTATCTTCTGTGTAATGTGGAGAAAAAATTTAAGTCTATAATATGTAATGTTAGGATTCCTGCATCACACCTTAGCCACAGGGCCTATATAAGCAATAGTATACCAATGGAATGGTTTTATGGATAAGAAACAGGTTCTATGGCAGGAGAACAGGCATGGCTCCTGTTGTAGCTGGGACAAGTTGGTGGCACTGTTTCTGGGAAATTGTGGATCCCATGTGCCCCATAAGGAGGTGTGTGCCTCAGCTTCGTCCAAAGCCCTCTGCAGGACTCTGGGGTGTGCTGCCCTCTTCTCCCCCACCAGATTCACGTGCAGCCTTCATGAATACTCTCAGGAGGCTTCTGAACAGTGCTGAGCTGTGTCTGCACCTCAAGATTCCTGGTTTTAGCAAACCACAAATCAGTAAATCTGTGGCTATGTTGACTAGTCTGTTCATTCTTAAAAGGAAATGTTTTCTGACTATTCCCCAGAAGTGCTGGTGGGCAAGGGTTAGGAAAGAGGTTTTTTCCCAGTCCTCTCAATATTTTTCCCCCTTTATCATATTAATATCAATGAAAAAGGTCATATACCTGAAATTCAAATCCACGGAGGAGTGATTTTCAAGTATTTGTGGTTAAAGCACCAATAATAAATAACAGTATATAGAGAGCAGCTTCTTGTTTTCCTGAATAACAAGATTTGTCTTCCCTCTAGATAAATATTGAAGTTGGCTTTAAATTGGTCAGAATTAATCCTTCTGGTCAATAAATCTTGATATTTCCCTCCACAGAGATCAATACCTGTTTAATATATCAGATTATTGAATGAGATTAATAAATGTAGCTCTGCATGAAGACTCTCATAAATGGTGAACAGTCCAAGTTCAAGAGGCTTCACAAAGGCTCACAACCATACTATATGGACTATTTCAGTTGAATATTAAGAAACTGCTGAACTGTGCATTAAATAAATTATTGTATTGCTCAGAGAGTTGCAGTAAGGTCTATTAAGTACTTATTTAAAGACTTGGCAACAGTGAACAACAATAAATAATTCAAGTAGCACCTCTAATCTTGTTTTCTTTCCCCTTAATTGGTTTTACAGCATTGTTTTGACATTTACCCTTGAATTTAAAAAAAAAAATACTCAGAAAGAAGAAAATGCATGCTGTGCACTAATCCAGCTGTCAATTGAGTGCTTACATATTGATGCATCAGAACGGCACAGGAGCTCCACTCTGTCTTCAGAGCTGGCAAAGCCCATTATTAGTGTGCAGTAGTATGGGCTTCTGGGCTTGCAGAAAAACAGTTTAAGAACTGTTTGTTTGTACAAATGCAAATGCATAAACGTAAAATTATTTTTTTAAATATAGAGATATTGCATCACCAGCTCAGTGAGACTCTAGATGCATAAGAAACCAGGTCTGATCTATCACCCAGGGAGGCATCTAAATGCCAAAAATTTGCCAAGAAGGACAGATGGATCCAGAAGAGCTCAACAGCTGGAAAACTCAAGAAGTAAAGGACAGCCAACACTTTTGCTGTTCAGATTTTCCCAGCCTATTGGGAACTCTGGAGTGATTCTTGCCTTCAGGTTTTGAATTCAAAAGGACTGTGTCAGGTCATATTTCAACTCAGCTTTTAGAATTGGAGAAATTGTTGTTGGATTTGGTTTTAATTAAGTTTATGGAACATAGGACATAGTTTGGTTTCTGAAGAAGTTTTTCAAATCCTTTAATCTAAAATATTTTGTATTGACTGGCTACTTTATTCAAAATTATTAAGTTTATAGACAGGATTTTTTTTTTCCTGAAGAGAAAAGGGAATAGGGAAATAAAAGCCATATATGTTCATTTTCATACGTTTTAATTTTGCTATATAATTTTCTTTGAGAATATATAAAATACAAGTTTGCACATGTGGGTGAAGGAAAATAAAAACATACATAGACATATGAGAAATGAGATTACACTATCCTTTTTTGAGCAATGTATGAATACATTCAAAGAATATATTTAGTGAACCCCAAATTGGTAAAAATATGGCACATACAGCATTTAGATATCATATTGACACCTCTTGGAACTTCAGATGGAAGTATTAACACTTTTGTCATGTACATATCACCTCCATGCATATTCATATGAAGACTTCTATGCATAGTAAATCATTTTTTTCTGTAACAGACACAGTATGGTTTTGTATGTGCACCCACTGTTTAAAAAATTGCATTTTCCAACACATCTTTCTCTTTCTTTTCTTCTGAAAAATAAAGAGAATTTTTAAAAACATCTTTCTTATTTTGTAATAAAATACAAAAGTTAAAAACAAAGCAACCATTAATCAACGTAAAACTGAAGAATATATTTTTATTACTCAGAGAAATGTAGAAATACTCTTCTCACTTGTCTCAGCCTTCCTTTTACAGGATGTAATTTAAAAAAAAAACGAAACAGTTTCCTTTTTACTTGGGCCATCAAGGTGTTCCCAGAGTGCAGAAACCCTGCCATACCTCCCTATAAAGACATTCTACTGAGTGGTGGAAGACTGCAGTAAAGTTAATAAAATCCATTCTGACAGTAATTAATTTCTTCTCTTCATTGTGATATTTGTTTGAGGTCACTTGTATTGACACCTCCCCAGTAAGTCCAGACAATAAAGGTAAAACCCACTGCTCTTATTTCCCATTCAATTTCCTGCATTTGTCTATAATAAACATGCTTGTAAAGCTCAATGTTAATTCATCCACCTATATTAGTTATAGTTAATATTTGACTAACCATGAAACATGAAACAAATCTAATTAGCTTCATCTTTGTTTTGAATGAGGTTACTAACCATTCAGTATTAGGATAAAGTAGCTTTTATATACCATATTTAGCTGTTGTCAAGCAGAGGCTGCATTGCTGATAGCCTGTCATGTGGACTGGGTTAAGTCACTTCAGTCTTCTTACTCCATTCCTGCATCAAGAAAGAGAAACACTTAACATTGAGTCCTTAGAGCTTGTTGTGAGCTCAGGGAACAAAACTCCTTTACATGGTTAATATTTGCTTTGTAATAGTGTAAGGGTCCCCCTGCAGGACTGACCTCTCTTGGAACTGGCTGAAGAAGAACTGAGAGTCAAGCCTGAATTAGTCAGTTACCCATTAAAATCTTCTCTCTGCAGAGAAAGGCAATCTTCCACAAGTGGCAGGTGGGACCTATGTGATGATGATGCCATGGGCTGAGATGAACTGCCTTTGGAACATACCTGTTACTCTCCATTGGGAGAGCCCTTACAGCTTGCTTACATTTGAAACCTAGGGAAATAATCAAATATCTAAATATATGTCCCTAATACATTTTGGGGTGCCCCGGAGTATCGCAACTCTGTAAGGTGGGAGTCCTCCATCATTCCTGTGTCAAAGCTGTTAGCATCATGCATGTATCTTGAATTACCATCGAGCATCTCAACTGGTATTAAATGCCTATGCTAGGTAGAATTGCTCTTCACATTTTTAGAGTACTGCGATGGAAGGAATTGTTTCTTCTTCCCCTCATAGCATACAATGAATCTCACACAGAAATGCAATGTTACAGCCCTTGGGTATGAGATGTCTTGAGAACATATTTACATATGCAAAGCAAAATTTCCTGGAAATTAAAAATATTGTTCTTTCAAATTATAAATATTTTTATCAGACAATTATATGTTTATCCACACTAGTACATCGCTAGTATTTAATTTGTCTTAAGTAGAAAACTTACTTGTGGTAGTATGACTAAAGAAATAACTTTGTGGGTTACACTCTTAAAATAATTATTCCGGTCTGGTTTTATTTTCTTTCTTTTTTATGGACATATTCTGTTTGCAGATACATCACTTGTTTCCTAAAAGACTTCTTGTTTCTCTAAAAGTAAAGAAAATCAAATAATATTGATCTAATTGTGAACTTACTAATGAGCGTCTCAGGAAAGCAAACAATTCGGGAAAGGAGGTGACATGTTTGTAGTTTGGCTATATCTATTATCATCTTAATTTCATAAAACTGTAGGCTGACCTTGAATTGACCATGCATTTTAGAAGCTCAGATGAACAGTCATGCAAACAGATCAGCTGCCACTCAAGAGAGCAAAAGCAGCTGACCAGTCACTTAAATTCAAGAATAGATCAATCGTAAACTTAGAGATTTTGAATACAGTTTTAATATAAATTCCCACAGTGGTCTCTCTTTGCAGCTGAATTCCAGGCACTCAATGGTTTGGGCAACTGTAGTTTCCTTTGAATTTGCATTTACCAATCTAACAAGTTTAGCTTTCACATTCCGTTTAGCAAAACGTCGGATTGAAGGCTCATTCTCTCAGACGGCCTAATTCAGCTCCCATTAAAGTCAATGAAATTACCCTGTTGGCTTAAGCAAAATCTGAGTTATATACTACACACAGAACAGCTGTGCAGGATCAGCTCAAAAGTGCATTTACTCCAGCATCCCATTTCTGACAAGAATAAATAGTGTGCTTATGGAAGAAGTAATGGAAACAGGGCAAATACAGAATGATACTTTAACTTGTACCCTTGCTACTCCCAGCAATTTTCATTTCAGAGACTTTGTGAGCTGTATGTTATAATCATTTCACTGTGTTTAATAGCTTTTGATGGATTTTTCATTGAAAGTCTTCAATCTGCCTTTGAATCCACTTACACTTTTGACATTCGCAAAGAGTTCCACAACTGAATTATGCCTTATTTGAAAAAGTACTTCCTTTTGTTTATTTCAAACCTCCTAATGATAATCTCATTTGGTTCTTCCTAGTTCTTACATCCTGAAAAATAATGAATAATCAGTCTCTTGTTCAGTATCTCCATGCAATTCTTAATTTTATAGACTTAAATCGTATTTTCCTTCTACCAATATTCCTTTTTCAACCTGTGCAGAGTTGCAGTTTATGTAATTACCTCTCATGGGAAGGGCATGCCTAGCTTCTTTGAAAAACTTGTAATTCTACTTGGTCCTGTTTGAAGTGACAAAACCAGAACTATCTGCAGAATTTAAGATGTGGATACACCAGGAATACACACAGTGGCATGATGTTTCCTCTCTTATTATCCCTTTTCTACCATTTCTTGGTTATTTCAACTGACCTGAGCACTAAGATGATGCTGACATTTGGCACACAGTTATTTGCATCCATTTCTCTTGTTGGGCAAGAGCTGATTTTCATGGCTATATTTTGGTGTACACTACATGTATAAGATTTTAGAGTGTTCTAGCTTCACACCTGTCTGTGATGGGTTTCTGGGTGAATCTCAAATCCTCAAAGTTTCCTTTCTCTGATACATCCTCATCTCTCCCCTCACCCCAGGGAGGTGATATCCTTCACATTATTAATTTGGGATTAAACCAGTGTTAATTTCTTTCAGTGGCAATTGTGAGCATTCAGGGGTGATGTCCTTCCGTCACTCCAGCCAGCCTTCTGCCAAGCCTTCCAAGTGGCCACAGTCCCACCCTCCAGTGAAGCTGGACTCTGTTCTTGGCACTGGCCATGAAAATTTTAGTGCTTCTGAGAGCCCTATTAGTACTGCCAACAGAGCTTGTCTGAGCACGGCATTTGACACATTCTGGATGGGGTGGCACATTTTGGGGGTTGTGCAAAACTGTTTCTAGTAACCTATTTGAACAAAAATAGAAAAAGATATATGAAAAAACAACAGCAAGAGAGTTAGTGTGCCGTAT
Source organism: Eulacestoma nigropectus (assembly GCA_013397775.1). Lineage (NCBI taxonomy): Eukaryota > Metazoa > Chordata > Aves > Passeriformes > Eulacestoma > Eulacestoma nigropectus. The sequence goes on along the minus strand of VZTE01006108.1, from coordinate 1,482,630 downwards.
ACAATACTTGGTGGAAAAGCACAGCTGTATTAGGGGCATCCCTGCAGGGATCTGTGACAACAACAAAACCCTTGAAGTTAAAACACTATCTAGCATGCTTTAATCAAAAACCATGTGGACTTTTTGGATGCTTCTTCCATCATTGCTGTGATTAACATCATCTGTTCTTTCTGGCAAGCCAATAAATAGATAACTCAAACATGGTCAGATGCCTGAAAAGTGACAAATATGCCTTGCCAGCAGATGAGAAACAAGTCTTTCTCAGGGATCCACCAAAGTCAAAAACTTGTGAGGCATTTTTTAGTTTATTTGACATGTGAAATTTGGGAGGTACACTTCTTCAGTAAAAAGCTGTTCTGTATGTGAGTATGTCTCCTGAATAAGAACTGATACCAAACACATAAGGCAATGTGAGTTATTTCTTAAGATAAAAGAAATCTGCTATTTTAATCCTTTCCTTTTTGAAGACAAGGTGATTTACTTAAATATGCTGTCCATATTTTTCTGTCAGGCTCTTATGCCTTCCTATTAATTTTTAAAACCCTTAACCAAACTTGACAGAAGGTAGAAGAGTCAGTGATAGCTTCAAAGACAAAATAATTTGAGTATAGAAATTGGCTAATTTTGTTATTAGAATATTTGGTTTTACTATGTGGAAAGGTTGTGTGCCTGAATCAAAATGGAAAGTATTAGTTTAGGCTTAAAATATCAAGGCTTGATTGAATTTTGTTACCTTCCTTAGAATGATACTTAGAGTGATGCATTAAAAAAAACCAAAACCAACCAAAAACAACTATGAATGAACAAAAATAAATGTTTAATTTTTTTTTCAAACAAATCCCGGTGGATCTGGAGGTGAACATGGAAAGCACAATGCAGACTGCACTGATTCAGTTTCTGTGAAATTTTTACTTCTAAAGAACACCTTTTCATCACAGGTGTGTTGTATCATATCCTCTGGGTTAGTTTCTCCTTCCCTCCAAAAAATTACAGGATTCTACTGTGTACTCCACTTTGTAGATGCAAGCTGCAACATCTGCAAAAATAATGAAAGGAAAAATATTTCAAGATGTTAAAACTGTAATGGACCCTACATTTAGGAACAGCTTTTATTAAAGACTTCCATATATTTTTTCCTGGTGGAAATACTGAATTGCTAAGAACTGAAAACTAATTTTTCATGTAAATGTTCATGTAAAATATGAAACACAACTAATGTGCTAGATGCCAATGAAAAAAGCTGGCATTTTCTTGATAGTATGAAGCATGATATGTGTGAGTTTGTGTTTAAAAAAGTAATACTTTCTTTCAAGAGGCTTTCATATTTAAAAATTTGTACATTAGAATATCCTCCCCAAAAATATTGGTTGTTCACATGTTGATTATCATTTCAAAAGAAGAGGTCACAGTTCTTATCCAGTTTGTTTTACAAGCTAGATCTCAGGCTTCAACTTTCCATGGAAAAAATGTTACCCAAAGACTGTAGATTAGCTAATACTTTTTGCTGGCAAAGAATTACATAGACCTCTGATTTAATCTACTTTGGCAATTTCTGACCCCGTGTTTCTTCTAATCTCTTCAGTGTACCTTCATATCAATAGAAATGCTGAGAGTGGTGTCAAGAAAAGCAAATTTATATTTGTAGGATGTCTAGCTAACATAGAAACAACGAACGGTGAAGGAAAAGGGTTTCTTATCTTAGGTGTGTCGATGTTACCGACAACAACGAGAGAGCACATTAACAGCATAGTTAACAATAGTTGCTTAATTACTCTGCTTTCACAGGTATTTTTGCAGGTGCTTTCACAGCAATCCTTCCAGATATCCTTTCAGATAACCTTCATTCTTATAAAAGGCTTTTTCTTGAAAGCAAATATTTGGATAATTTTCTTTCTCAGAAATCCTACATTGAGCGAAATGACTTTGCTCAATGTCATGAGGGATTAAAAAAAAGGGTTTGATTCATGCTAAGAGAAAGGACTTTGTGCTAAGGGGTGAAGTCATGAAAATACTCCAACGTAAGTAAAATATGAACATAAACAAGAAGAATTTCCTCTATAATAAGGGAAGGGACTCAGCTTTCTCTACCCATACAAGTACAACCACCTATTAATATGTAGAGCACACAAAAAATGTAGTAAGGGGGGGAAAGGAGATTTTAAAAGAAAACACTAATCTAAAAAACCACTATTGGCGGTTGTCAAGATTATATTGTGGAGTAAAATTTGGTAAGAGCTTTCATATGAAAATTTTGAGCTTAATGTTTGAGATAACAGCAAATAATTAAAAAACTAGCATAAGTTTTTTCAGTCAGGAAAAATAAACTGTTTTCTCTTCAATGCTTTCTCAACAGAATTTTTAAGTCTTCCATGTGATTGTTACCTATTTTTTCAAATCTTGTAGATGGTCTGCATATTGGAGTTGTCCCCAAGATATCTGAAATCATGCTAAAACCAAATTAATAGTTTGCACACTTATAATGATTTTTACCTTCAAAAAGCAGGTAGCCATTGCCACTTAAACAGACTTTAAAAATTGAATATATTTAGAGCAGAGATGTGTTTTACTAGCAAGAGAAACAATTATTTAATGTCCCCTCAAATGCAATCAGGAAGTGATGATGATGAGACAATGCTCCTTTAATGCCTACACCTTTGTGTCTTCAAGTCACCTTGCATGAGTTTGATAAAAGACTGCATGAAATAACTCCTAGACATATACTAGGAAACTGGCAATGCAATTTATTTTCACTTTATGAGCATGCTAGCACTCAATTCAGATCCTATGCTCTGTATCTTGGCATACATATTTCTTGCATACTCACTTTTCCACGTATTCTCCTTGCTGTCTCCTATAGTTCTGCCCATTTCTTTGTATCATAACTTCCCCATGCTTTTTCCAATTTTATTTTATTTTGAGGCTCAGTTCAATGCTGGTACTCATTTTCTGAAACAGCTGAATTGTTTCGACTATGAAATTTCCATGCCCAAAACTGATGCTGAGAAAGACAACAGACAGAAATCTCAAGCCTGCTTATTCAAAATCTGGGAGAGTTTGAAGCCACAAAAAGCATTCTCTGCTGTTAGGAAACATTAGGAGATTTTTACTAGGGTCAGCAATTTCTACCTCACCTCTCTCTAAGACCTTCCTTTCTAGTGGAGCAGGGGATGTGCTTAAAGAGGCGAGAAAAGAGAAGGATCCTGTTCAGGTGGTCAAATTATGCATCCATTGGACAAAAGACCCAATAACAACCCATTCATTTAATTGCCTGAAATATGCCAGGATTTCCCTCAAAATCATCTCAGGCTTGTGATGCTAAATTATTTTTATTCACAGTGAGTTCAAAGGGATCTAATGACTCTCAGCCCCTTCTACAAGTGAACATTAACAAACAAGCTGGCCAGGCAGAAATAGGACCAAAGGCAGAAATCCCTATAGAAAAGAGGTCCTGCTCCCTGGAGATAAAAGGTTTGTCTCAGGGTTGGCACCCTGGAAAACAGCTGTTTTAGAAAGCTGAAAACTCCTTTGTAAGCACATTTGTCAACAGGCTGGCTGTGGAACTTGAGGTAGCTTTACCTTCGCCAGCATCTGCCCCAGCTGCTGAGGGCTGCCTTCAGGCCCTTTGGATCCTGCTGCGCACGCCTCCAGCTCCCAAAACCGAAGAAAGGACAAAACCAATCCAGTCTCTTATCCCCAACACCTTCTTGAGCCACTTACTTTGAAAATCCACACCAGCAGGCAGGTGGAGAATAGACCAAGACCCTTGCCTGGAGCCGGGCAGTGTGTTTCCTCAGACAGCATCCCTGGTCGGTGCTAGAGCATCATCACCTCATCCCCTTCCACAACATACAGCACAGCCACCTGCAACAGACCTCCCGTGTGACACCTGGGGCGGTGCTCTGCAGGTTTGTGTGACACGGCATGGGACAGAGACACCGGCTTCACTCTCCGGTGTCATGAGCGAGAGCAGTTCAGCAGGTGTGACATTTTGTGCCAATAAAATTAGCTGGATTAATTTTTCTGATTAATTCAGACTTTTTTTTTTCCTGGTAACTATCTGAAGATAAGGTAATTTTTGTTCTGGCAAACACTAAATCACTTTCTTTTGGCGAACGAAAAAACCCTCAAAGGGCATATTTTAGATTTGCGTGTTTTCCTTAAGCCAAAATTTTGAAAAATATTTAGAGAGTTAAATGCCCAAATGATCTGTCTTATCACTCCACTGTAAAAGGCAGTTTGAAACAGAGTTTCATATATTATTTAAAGCCTTGTATATTTGTTATTTCCTGATCGCCATTCTAATTTCATGAAGCTGTTCTGTGTGCTAGAATTTTCTCAGTAAATCTGTCTTGAAGATTTAGGTTAAAAATAACAAATATATCATGAAAATAGTAAAAATGTCACAAATTGGTTAAGGAAATTCAGAGAGTTTTTGAATGTTAAAAGCAATGTGGAAGACTGGTGCAATGAAGCAGAGGCATTTTAATTTCCAGAGACTTGAAAAGTGGTTTTCACTGGTTTGGGTTACTAGCAATATTCTTAAAGGAGTGCCTTGTCTATCAATTGGGTTTTTTTTAAATCTTCCTTAGGCAGACCAGTAAAATGGTCCTTTAAATCTCCACACAACCTCTTTTTGAAAGAAGTCTAATAAGAAACATCACAGCTATACTCTAGATTTCCATGACTGCAATTGCTTTTCTGTTAACAAAGAATTTGGACCCTCTGGAAGTATGGTGTGGGAGTGGAGGAGGTTCCCATTGGTCTTGCAGCACCACAGCACTCTATGGGAGCACTCTTACACTTCATGACTGCATGACCAAGGCTGTCCCTGACCATGTCTAGTGGCACACTGCATGAAATGATGCAGATAACCACAACTACAGGTTGCTCTGCCCAGTGTTGTTTCTTGTCTGAGATTCTGGTCCAGTATACATGGAAGCTGTTTCATTGAAAGTCCCATGCTAGAGTCTTTATAGGAGCTAGGCTTGCCTTGTGTGAAAGAAACTAATATATCCTCCCTTTATAATATCATATACCTCAAGTAACAATTACAGAATCACCAGAGCCAGGGAAGGAATCTAGAAGTCATGCTGCCTAATGTATTTCAAACTTAGGGTTAAAAATTTTTTTAAAATTTAAAAAAAAATGCACAAAAACTCTATCTTGATGGAAGACAAGTGAAAGGCAATACCCCTCAGGCCACTGCTGGCCACTAGTGTCAACGTCTTGGAAAACCAGAGGTGCAACCAGTGCTGCTGCAATCCCCTCTAACATCAGAGAAGTGCAGCCAAGGACTCCCTGCAGAGATTGGGAGTAGGTAATGATGTAAAGGGGAGCTTCCCAGCACGAGTTCCTGCAGCTGCTCACTATGCCAGTGCTCTTCCTTCCTTCAAAGGCTTTCTTTCTGGTCTATATATAGAAGAAATGCAGATGTCTGCTGTGAGGGGGTGGAAGGCACTGTGGAATAGCTGCTTTCCAAAGCTACAGAAGTTAAGGCAACTGCAATAATGCATTTGACTCATCCTGTACTTGGCACTGAGTCAGCATCTTAGAGCAAAGGCGGGATTGCACGCTGCAAGGTCATACACAACTAGTGACAATCAGCCTTACAGGAATAAGAAGCATGAGCAGCTTATTTCAGTTACTTTAGTAAAATCATTATAGAAAATGGTTACCCAGGTCTAAAGGGATTTTAAACACTGCTCAACAACCAAAATGATGTCATGCTGCAGGAAGTCTGAAAGCTGGGATGAACCCCTCCACATTGTGCCTGACTCATGCTTTCACTGACAAGACTTGCTTGAATGAAACAATCGATGCTGTCCTGTGGATGCCATCCAGAGCTTCCCCAGACAGATCCATACTGGTGTTAATATCAGATAATAACAGCTGCCTGTGTGTTAATGTAGGAGGGAAAGGCATCTCTCACCATTTGCTGCCATCATGCTACTCTCAGTCTTGCCTTTGTGAGGATGTTATTGTGTGGATGGGAGAAGTCTTACGACTTTCCTCCTTAATTCTTCCCAACCCTGCTATGGAAGTGGACATTAGCTAGGCAAGGGTCAGATGGGAGCAGCATATTCCTGCTATGGACTTAATGGAAAGCAAGGACGCAAATTTTCTTTGCAAACATCTTGGCTTTCTGAAAACAAGTTGTTGATTTTCATGATTTATAGCTCTTAGAATTTTTCTGCCTTTGGGACTGAGTTCACTTTTTCCTGAAAGCTGGTCTCCCTCTTCAGCTGTTACCTGGGTGGGGGTGAGGAGGAGTTATAAAATTACCATTAAAGAAAGATTACTATGCATTTGCTTCCTTTTTTCCTCATATTCATACCTGAACATCTATTTGTCTTTTTGCCATACATGGGAAGGTATTTTAAAAGGTCTGCCACTGTTGAAGGATTTCATATACTAACCCCCAAGCTGATGTAGTAACACACAGTGGACATTCAGATTAGTTTTATGAAAGGCAGCTTGGGTTCCACAGAACACTTTCACCAGCCTACAGGGAGAATCAGGCCCTCAACGTTATATTTAGTGCTTGCCGGAAATTTTTCAGCTGAGAAGATTTTCTATATGAACCAGGAGCATTATTGATGAAAATGTGAATATAAACTACATTATGAACTGCCTCTTGATATGATTGTTTATTTGGTTTTGCTGGTACCTGTCCAGCTGGCTAGAGAAATATAATTGTCTTCCAGGTTTTCTTTCTACTTTTTTAGTCAGTCTTCTGATGGAAAACATTGAGGGGAAAAATGCAAAATGCAACAATGCAAAAAAAGCAGCATTTTTCAAAATACTGTTTCTTTAGAAAAAATGCCTATTTCTCACTCTTTGGAATTTTAACAGCTCTAATTCTTATGTATACATGAAAAGAAGAGAAGGGTTGTTCCACTAACTTGTCCCCTTAAGCAGAAAATCTTGCCCATATGTCTTGCCTGCCCGTGGCTGCTAGCCATTTTTCATCATATTTTGCCCATTTACGTGCTTTCTCCACCTCCTCCATAGTCCATGCCATTTGCAGAACACTTGCAGGTGCTGTTTTTCCCTGGCGTTCCCTGGGCTGCTCCTGCATTGGGGTGACTGTTCAATGCAGCACGTTGGCAGAGCTCCACGTGGAGCTCTCGCCAAGATTTCCCCTCTCTCCCCCTTGGTGTATGAATGAGTGCAAAATAAACTCAGCAGAAATTTGCATTCAGGCTTATTTGGACTGAGCACAGAGTTTTGATGGACTGACTAAACTTATCAGAAGTTTTCGCTTTTCTTTCAGTCATGGGGAGAAGGGTTGTCACATCTTCAGTTTACTCTGTATATGAAAAGAGCCGCATGCAGTTAATGAAAGTCACAGGAGCAGCTCAACTGTGCTGTTAGGTCCAGAGCATGAGAGATCATATATCACTGTAACCTACCTAACCTTCCCTGTTCTAAATGACAAACTGCTGCAAATAGCCTTTGGGTCAGGTCTTGCATTCACTAAAATACTTGTCCTTCAGCTGAGGACTCTGTTGCACTCATATATCACACAGCATCTTAAATCACACAGACTTGCATAAATGCTAAATACTAATTAAGATTGAAAAAATGACTAAAAGATAAAGTCCATGATACAGGTCAAATCAAGGCTTAATTATATTTAGAATTTATCTTTTTAGATGACCTTAGAAAGATAGAAGACTACAATTTTCTATGTGTTTTTTATATTGCTACTGTACTTCATGCTGCAACTCATATCACCCTGAGAAACCATTCAGACTACAGCTCATGCTCAGCCAGAAAAGGATTTCCAGTTGGACACTTCAAGAAGCAGGAAGTGGCAGCCTTGTTGAGCTCACAGGGGCTTGGCTGATGTTAAGAAGCTTTTCAAATTGTCTTTACACAGGACATCTACTGATTAATGGATCCTAACAAGCAGTTCTTAAAAGGTTTTATTAGAAAGATTTTATTTCACAGACCATTGTTTGTTGGGAAAATGTTGCTATTTGAAATATTTCAAGGACTGATGTAAAAACGCATTTTGGAATAAAGCAGGAACTATAACTGTTGGCTTTATGCAGCCACACAATGAAGTTAGTAATCATTGCTTAAGCACTTCTCCATGCATGCTAAATGCTTTCTGTGCAGTGTTTCTGCCCTGGGGAACAAGCACGCTAGGACCAAACAGCTAAATACTCAGCAGACACTGAAGAAAGAGAAAACAACAGACAATTTATATAAGAAATCAGTCAATTCCTTGCAAGTACCATGGCAGTAGTGTTGGGGCTTTTTATGTGACAGAAGGCAGGAAGGTAGTAGATATGCACAGGGAGGTCAGACAGTGAATATAGAGCTTTTAGGTGATGGAGAAGCTGACAAACTGGCTGATTTGATGTGAATTGAATTGCGCTGGGGTTTTCAGAACTGAGTAGCACGACTTTGTGTAGGGCACATGGTATAAATAATGAAAAAGAGAAGGAGACATCGTACTGAGTCATATGTTTTGAGATAAGATATGAGTTGCTGGCAGGGAGATGTAGGACCTATTCTGAGCACAGCTGCAGAGGAGAGGACTCAGAAAAGAGAGATGACAAGGGAGGGGAGAAGGAGATACAGTGCAGGAGGTCAGGAGGAGTCACACATGACAAGCACTTGTCTTCTGCATTTCAAAATATGATGCTAGCACAGTGGTCATATTTAATAATAACAGTATAAACAAGTTTGTTCCAGCCCTCTCTCCATTCCTAGAAATCAGACACGAAGGGTGGCATAGCACTACCTCGATTTACAGTCTGACATTCTCCCTTTTGCATCTTGGCTGCTGCAAGTGTGTTATTTCTGCTGGCCTCTTACTCAGCAGCCCCCGATGCAGAGGTGTGATCCCCTTCAGCGGCTGAGCTATGGCCTGTGCTCTGCTGCCTGCAGTTGTGGGTTAGTCCCTAGAAAACTGTTACCAGCTGGTAGAATTTAGAGACGGTCCAAAGCTGCTTTGAATTACACTCCAACTGTGATTAATGCAGGAATGTAGTGGGAACTGAGCTTCTGTGGAAACTGCATGGCAATGTTGTGCAAGGCAAGGAAGAAAAGAGCACAGCATATTTGTATAAAAAGTCACAATATATCTACAGCTTTTTAAATGACATTTAAAAGGAATTCAGACAAAATGGTGATTGTTAGGTGTTTGATATATCTTCTGATTAGTCTTTGTTGGAATTATCTGTACTGCAGAATAATTATCTATACACAATTCCCCGCATTAGCATTATAACCTAATCGCATCTCTATAGCTTTCTGTATGACTTTGTTAATTGGTTCTGTAATAGCCTCAGTGTAAAAAAAAACAGTAACCTGAAGTGATTAGTCATTCATTATTTCCCCTGTCCCTGACTCAAAAGGAAAGAGATGAGCTAATCAAATCCATACCACTACACAGTCTTTTTCCAGAAGTAGATAGAAGTACCAGAAGCTGCTTTTAGAGGGCAGAAAATCACTTCAATTCTTTCCCCAAATGGCTGCACAAACTTCGATGTGGAGTTCTTACAACATCTTCCTTGAAACCGCTCGGAGTTTATTCATGTCAGAGAGAGAGAATTCTTATAATCGTGTGTAAGTCAAAGACTTATTTAATGAAAAGCAGGAACATATTCCTTTTATGTCCAACTTTATCTTATTGGCAGAAAAAATTTCACTAGATTAATAAATATTAAACAGCAAAATATAATTCCAATCAAACCATACGTATGAAACTACCATATGTAGAAGTTCTAACATTCAGTTAACTATTCTGGCTTACAGCCTGGGATGAGGTTAACTGGCACTGTATTATGAATACTAAAAGCATAAGGGCTAAACAGCTAGTTCTGCATCTTGAGACAGAAAAAGAGAGGTCGTGTGTAAGGTGTATTGTTTCATATTCTTAATTTAATATACAAATCTATACATATATATGTAATATGTAGTTATATGCCAAAAAGTGTAAGTAGAACAATAGTGTAACAAAAGTATAACAAAAGTGAACAAAAAGTATACTATACAGCCTTATGACAATACTTCATCTTATATACGATTTCTGCGACAATATTATTTCATGTTAAGCATTATTTAAAGGCACATATGACCACTATTAGAAGATAATATTATTAAAGATATAGATGTCACAATATAATTTACTAGTGCATATTTAGCCAATGCACTCAGTAGAACATATCTTTCATGTTAATCACTGTACATAACTAGAGAAAGCCCCTAGCTTGTACAGTTCGAATCTAATCAGATGAAATGGAGAAAGAACATATTTTAAGACATGAAGCTGGGGCACAGATATTATTAATCACTTCCCTGTCAGCAAACAGTCATTAGGTGAAAGGGAAACTCACTTGGACATTCTGAGTCCTAATGAAGTATCTTAAATTCAGTGATCATCCTTCCCTGCTAATGTCCATCCTATTCTGTTTTTCCCCTTTTTATCTTATTTTGTACTGCTCTGTACTTTTTTTTCAGCCAGAGTATATCATGATCAAAGATAATCCTGGTGCCAAAGGATAGAACTTGCATTAACAAGCTGATGACATCAGGTGCTGTTACCAATTTGTTTACTTAAAACTGCAGATCTGGCAACAGAAAACTAAGAAGGAACTTATATTTCCCTAAGTCATCCTCAAAAGATGTAACAACAAGCCCAGGGTGTCAAACTGACTGATGTCACACAAAAGCTAAAGTGCTGGTGCTCAGCATTGTCATGACCCCAGTGCTCTGCAAGTTTGTATTTTGTGGGAGACTTTCAGATGGTCTGCTCTATCTCCCATCCTGTGGTCTCTCAGACGTGCACTGGAGAGGTATCCTTGGGCGTCAACACCAAGGAAGAAGATCTAAAGCATCACCACAAGCCTTTCACAGTCCTACCCGGCTCAAAAACTGCCTACTGACGCTAGATTTGCTTGGACTCAGCATGGTCAGCCAGAATATCTAGTTAGGCCACAAAAACCATGGTTTGCTAAAAAATATTGAAAAAAAATTGGCTTTCTATCAGCATTGAGCTTATCTTTTGGACAACACATCAATAATGGTTGCAAGGTATTCTCCATGGCTATTAAAGCTGGTCAATTGGCTGCTGATACCTTGAGTGGAGTGGGGTTTTTTTCATTCCGTTTCTCCTCTTTAATCATGTGGATCTAGGAAATTAGGATTTATAAAAGGAATTAGTCACTGAATATGCGCTGTAAAAAGATGAAGGTGGGATGGAGAGAGAAAAATCAGCTCTTACTGAGACAAACAGCAATTTTATGCTTGTATGGCCAGCAGGTGTAATTCAAATGGAGCTGAAACTTGAAGAATATTTTTTATGCTAAATTTTTGAGAGAATGACCTTATTTCCTATCTACGTTTTATCCAAATACTCTGTTCCACCTAAATGGTCACAATTCTACCAGATCAGAACAAAGTTTCCTTGTCCTGTAATTAAAATACCTTTTTTTTCCTCTCTTGTCCGCACATCAATTGTCATTTCAACTAGAACATTTGGTATTTTTGGAAGGCAGAGCCTACAGCATGCAAATTTTTTACTGTGATTTAGATATTCAATTAGTGTAAACACATGTTGTGTCAGGAATTACAGAGCAAAATAATTATGCAGGGGAGGGCAGAAGATAAAAGATAAGCACTAAGCATGAACTGACTGATGGGAGAATAAAAAATACCCGTCTTTTGACTGTGTTAGCAGAAGCTGACTCTGTGACTTTATTTCCTAATAATATATGTATATTTTAATGATTTACTATTTTAATTACATGAGAGTTTAAGAGGAAAATAGAGCATATTGAAATATTTGATCAGGAATTCAGCAGAAATTTTTGCATAAACCCAAATATAGGAGGAGCCTTTTCTTGTGTTCCTAAGTACTGCTACCTGCTAAAAATGTTATATATCCACATTGAATGATACTTTTGTAACAGATCTTGATATGAAATAGGAATAAGGTGTCTCCAGAATTCAACAGAAGCAGATATAATTTTTCAAGCAATTATTTTTAAAATATAAAGAGGTCTTTCTTCATGTAGGTGTATATATGTACATACACGATTTTCTTTGTGACCTCCCTACTCTTCACTGAATAAAATCTGGGAATTTCAGGCATTACAAATCCTAATATCACCCTCTCATCACACACTAATTTATCAAAACATTTTTCCTAGAAAATGGCTGTCTTCCAAAAATTCAAAGCTATGGGCTACATTCTGCACTCATATGAGGCTCATAGGAGCCTGTGTATTCCAGCTGCAAGGCCAGCCAGCACAGCCTGGCACTCACTGAGATCCTAGAAATAGCAGGATGGGGGATCATTTGCTTTCATGGAAAGCGACAGTACCTTAAGGAAAGTGGAAACTGGACACCTGATTTCTTCAGAGCAAATGTCCAAATTCTGACCCTAGTTTCAGGAGCTTGGGGGAAAAACTGAAATTTCAGGCACTATTGCAGAAAAATAGCGTGGTAATCCTGCTTGGAATAATTGATTTCTTTGTGACAGTTAAGAGAAAGGGACACCCTTGTGCACCAAGGGAAAAGCAAAGTAGGAAAATGCAGAGCACAGGGTGCGCTGGTGGAGCTGCTTTTGCTGCCTCCAAAGCACATGCTCTGCTTGAGAGGAAGGGGGATTCCTGCTGCGGCAGTGCTGGCAGTGCCCTGGCGCTGCAGATGGAGCATTTCTGGGCACCTGTGCAACCAGCCTTCACTCATCAGCCTCTGCAGACTGTCCTGACATCCCCACACCCCCCAGTCCCTTCTACGTATCTCTGATAGTCTGGTAAATTCAGCATGATGAGCTCAGTTTGTAAGGTCTATTGTCAATATGGAGGGAATGATCCCTCACTTATATCATTCTACAGACAAGGATCCTATCTTGTTAGGACAAGAGAAAATGACCTGAAGTTGTGCCGGAGGGGGGTTAGATCAGATATTACGGAAAATCCTTCATGGAAAGAGTTGTCAAGCATTGGAACAGGCTTCCCAGAGAACTGGCTGAGTCATCATCCCTGGAGATATCTAGAAGATGTGTAGACTGGCGCTTAGGGACATGGCTTAGCGGTTGAGTTGGCAGTGCTGCATTGACAGCTGGACTCCATGATCTTAAGTCTCTTCCAACATAAATGATTCAGCAACTCTGTGATTCCTTGATTCTATATTTTCTACAACAAGGCTACTTTCACACAACTCTGTAAATAGCTAATCATAATATTGATGACAAAAAAATCTTTGCCTGAAGTGATCAGTGGCTGCATGAACAGTGACAATGGCAGATACAACAGTAATTGTACAAGAACTAGGGTATACCTAGTAAAATGGCTGTTTTACACGCATCTTACTTTTTAAAATTATGCATCTCTGGATTGAGACAGCAGCTAGAACTGAGCAACAGCAGGTAATTCTCACACAAATGCACCTTCCTCTGGAACATTTAGGCAAATCTCCTGATTAGAGCTTTTCAAAACTAAATTGGATGCTTCATCAAAAAGTGATAGGAGAAAGCCTGCATGGAAAAAACGCAAGCTAAAATGTCACTTTAATTTTTCCCTCCTAGGATATGACTCAATAATTCAATTAAAATTATCCTTGACTTTCACAAATTTATTTGCTATAAGAATGTATTTGATAATCTGCAACAAGTTTTTTTCTAGGCCTGCTAAAGACAGGAGAAATTTTATTTTAGTTTTGCAGTAGTACAGCAAAACCATAGCCTTGGTTTTTCCAAAGGGCCTGTTTTATGTATATTTATGTTTATATGAAGAACATAAATACCTGATGCCCATACACCAAGCAACCATCTATGTAAAAGTTAGTGTCAGGCAACACAATACAAGTCTTTCACTAAAACAATGTCATAAAGTGATAAAAGTGTTGCAGTACCTGGTAATCATTCTGTAACTTCTTCAGGCAAGAAATGAGTAGAGATATGGATGAAGGTCCCATTTCTTTTTCTTTCTTCCACCTGTCCCATCCCCTAGATAAACTGATCTCAGTACAGATCCAGGATGTTTAGTTCATTTTAAATCCTCTCTCAGGATCACAAGTGCCCAGAGCTGCACCCACACCAGTGCCAGGATAGAGGGTTAAAACACTGCCCTGTGATTGTTCACTAACAGTGAGCATTCTCCCTGACATGCACTTGGGTTCATGACACCTAGAATTCCCAAAGCCAATGTCCAAGCACTGTTCAGGAGGTTGTAAGCAAAATAGATGTGGTCATCCCTGATTTAAAGGGTATTTAGCCTTCGGGTTGCAAACTTCTTTTAAGGTCAGAGAGCAGGCTACAGAGCAAGATACAGACTTCTTAATTTACCAATCCCAATGTAGTGATGGATACTGCAATAGTGATGGCATTTCATGGCTTTAACATTTCTTGGCACCGTGTGCATTCTGCTTTGTGGTGTTACCACACGGTGGAACATCAGCCTTTAGCACGAAGAAATTGTGCCTTCAGTGACCCGTGAGGTTGTGCGTGTGACTGGTATGGATATACTGGGAGAAGTGCTTACGTAAAGACAAGTAAGCATGTGCACCTTTTCATGGAAAATCCATCTACCTTAAATTGCAGCTCCAGAGGGCTATTTAAAATGGTTTTTAGCAGCATAAAGATGCAATATGGTGCTCAGTAATTCTTAGTATTCTTTATGGCAGGAAAAGTGTTCTCTTACTCTCATTCTCCTGAGAAGCGTAAAAAAAATAAAGCTGTTGATATTAGCTCCTGGACTCTGAAGAGATGCCATTGCAATTTTGTCACTGTACTACAGAGACTTGTTCATCAGCATTAGACTTTTAATTGTTGCAAATCAATACAGAATTCAGTTAATTGTGTCTTTTAAAAACTCCTTCTACATAAAAGTAGGTTAAAATATTACCCCAGTATGTTCCCCTTATAGATGTTTACATTGCTGGGTATGCGTACTGGGGTGTTTGTTATCCTTATTTTGCTTTGTAAGTTTTACTTGAGATCGAAGGACTTAGATATCACAGCAGACACAGGATGTGCAACATTCATTGGTACCTTTGCATGTCTTTACCTATTTATGTTCCTGCCTGTAACACTCATGTAGCCCTGCTTGCCACTGTGTGCCTGGGCCAGGATTATAAATATAAATAGGCAGGCACTTACACACTGATGCTGTGCCAGCCTGGCCTGGGAAGAACAAGTGGCACACATCAGTGATGAGAACCAGACACCCAGGCCAACAAAACTGTCCAGCGTTGCCTAAGCCTTAAAGTGCCTGTGGCTTCACACAAAGCGTTCCGGTTTCTAACAGAAATATAGCATAAAATTTCAAAGATGAGATTTGTTTAATGACGGTGAAGAATGGAAAAGAAGATGTTCCCCAAATACTTTTCTTCTAGCTGTATCTTGATTGCCCTTGCGTTCTATGGTCTCAGGATCAGAGTTGTAGTTCTGAACTTCAGAAAAAGCCAAAGCAGAGAGTGAGTCATGAGCAGGATTTTGTCCTGGGTTCTCTGATGTTCCCACTGAGGCCAGAATTTCTCAGCTCTGTGGGGGTTTCATTTCAATCCACATTCACATTTTTGCTGGAATTAGTCTGGTTGAGGCAGGGGAATGCTTTTTCAGTTGCATTTCACCGTTAATGAATACAAAACCCGATCTGATTAATAACCAATGTGTTGCAAGCCCCAACCGACTCAGGAATAAATGATTAGCCAATGGATCTTGCTGTCAAAAGAAATGATTGAGGACACCAACTAAATAGGATTAAATTTGACACCAGAATTTTAAATAATGCAAGCAGAAAAGTACCATATCCTGAGCACAACCCAATCACTGACTGAGGGTCAGGAAATAACTTCCCCATTAAGAAAGTTCTTCTACAAATGAACATTTTGATTATATTTCACCATGTTGTTTCTTACTCATTTTGCGACAGTCCGTTCCAGGGACAGGGAGAATTAGGGAGACGGAAAGAGATGGCAGACTTTGGTCTCCCATGGAAACTGTTAGGAATAACTTGGTCAGATTCTCTCAGTATAGGGGGAAAGAACAGTCCTGAGAAAAGGGGTCTGACCCTGTGTGCCTGAAGGCAGCAGTGTTAGCACTGGGCCAGGCACACCCTATGAAGGGGCAGTGGCATCGGGGGAAGGATGTACCAGGGACGGGTTTTATTGGGCAGTTTGGACACTGGTCCAGACTTGGGCTGAACTTTCCAACCTGCCACAGCACAGCTCTACCCTGACCACAGAAAGTCAACCACTACCTAGGCAAGCTGTCAGTTTGGCTTATCTGGTAATACCTCTGTTCCTAATGGCAATTTCTGGGATTTTCAACAACGTAATTTTGAAAATCCTAATTCAGGTACGCCTGCTCGGATTTGTTGCTTAACAGGTATGAAACTTTTGTGCATGTAAACAGGTGCAAAAAAATACGCAGAAAACCAATTGATGATATTTATTTTGTGTCACATCAGCCTTTAATCTCTGATTTCAGAAAATGTGATATGAAAGAATCGGACCACCTATAGTGGAGTATCGTATTGGAAATCAGCTTAAGTATGGTGTTGGGTCTGGTCTTTTGCAGGTATTGGACCAAATACATTGTGCTAAATGTTTTGCACCAATTAGAAACTCATTCAAGGAGTTGTGCCATGCACAGAAAATATTTGCCTCTACAAACGATCATAAGGTGTTAAAAAAAATATAATACTTCTATCCTGGAAGTAAATTCTGGAATTGCATCCCCAAAAGAGAATTATCTTTTGCAGATTGCATGCCAAGCTTTTTCTGAGTTATTATCACAGATGGTGAAAAATTCCCATGGCCTTATACTCATGTTCTTTTTCATTCCAAATGGAGTCCTTTGTGAAATGCCAGCATGACTGCATATGTTTGAACTCTGACTGCCCACTTAAACGTCTGCTACACTTCAGTGGTGTGGTCTCTGGGAAGGAGTGCTAGGCTCTGTTACTGGAGGTTTAGAACAATTTATTTTCACCCCAAGGCCACTGCAACCCTGCCTAGCATTATCTCTGCTAGACTGTACAGCTAAACTGGAACAGTCAGAGCTGAAACAGTCTGTCATGCTCTTCTTAATCCAATAGAGCTGCAAGATTCACAAAGGCAAGTCTAGTCTCTCTCTCTATCCTCTACACCCAGCTCCATGTATCCATCACTTCCCTCAGCTCTGTCCAGTGATCTTTCAGATCCAGAGTTAGGGATTTTCTCACAGATCTAGTGGAAAATGAGGCATGGCTGGCACTGTGATCTCTGTCATTGATCTGATGGATGAAATCAGATAAGATACTTCAAGTCCATCTCCCTCCCACCTGTGCCTCTATACAGTGGGGAAATGATAATGGTGAGGTCCTCTGTCCTGGTGGAAGATCTTCAATAGTAGTCTCAGTAATTAGGATGAGACTATTTAATTGACAGGAAAGTCAGGTTTAAGGTTATTCAAGTGACCTTCCATCTTAGACCTCAGATTTTCTTATGATTATACCAACTGCTATATATTGCCCATTTTTACTTGATGTAGTAGGTATTCAGAAAGAATTTTGAAAGTGCATAGTATCAGAGATCTACAAAAGAAACCAGAAGCTTCTTATGGTGGGTGACAAATTTTATATCTGTTACAAATTTGGGGATGAAGGTACTGCTCACATTTTGTAACTAAGTAGTGGCTGAGTTTTAGAATAGATGTAGGGGCAGCTGGGCAGCCTGACTGCAGCCTTTCTGGTGTGCCCAGTGTTTGTCATCTGATAGGGACAGAGCTGACTTCCCAGCAGTCCTGCACTCATCCTTCACCCTCCTGGAGCTCCGTGGAGCTGGCTGCTACGGCTGTGCACCGCCTACATTCATAGCCTCTGGGCGACAGCCCATCACACTGTGCAGGGGTAATTTACCTCCGTTCCCACTGGTGGAGCAGTATAGATCAGCTGGAGCGTGCTTGAGGACTTGGCATTTAATGGGCTTTTTGGTGAGTAGTGATACAAGCCTTATGTATCTGGTACTGGTACATGGAGTACAAACCATAATGAAATGGATCCGTTCCACAAGAAATACAATTTTATGCTTCCTAATTGAGCAATTAATTTAGTTTTGCCTACTCTTTTGCAAATGTCAGGGGATAAACTTGAGAACAAGTGGTTGCTGTATTTGCATCAGGAACTGAGGGCTAAAGAGTTGTGCAAAATTGGTAGTATACAGAATTGATTTCCAGATTAATGTTTGGATGCATTTGAATAGAGAGTTAATTTTACTTTTTCCTTTACTGATTTCATTTGAATCCCCTCCCAACAGAATAAGAAAACAGATTTAAAGAAAGTCTTGTCTTGTTTGACTGATCTCTGTGAGCGTCCTTGAAAGTCCTTCTTTATTCTGACTCTGACAGTACTCTTTTCCACTGGGAAAGACATATTGTCCTGTAACTCTAAACTGGTAAGAGACAAGTATCAAGAAAACTTGCATGTTTAAATCAAAATTGATTTGCACATCTAATTCTGACAGCTATTTCATGCATCTCTGGGCCAGTCCACGGAAATTTTGAAAAATTAATAACCAGAAAAATCAGTCTAAAATATTCTCAGTGTGTTTCATCCAAATGATACTAATTTTATCCACCAAAAACTGTCCTGAATAAACTTTAGTTCATTCATAGAAAAGAAACCAAAGTTTTTGCTTAATAAAGTGATAGCAAACGTTTAGTATGAGCATGTACTCATTTTCTATATATTCTTTTAATATTACATGTGTGTAGAAAATTAGAGATCTAATCTAGAAAAGTCCAGAGGAGGGAAGACAACATTTTGCTTGGTGTTACATCAGTTCCACACTACTGAGGAATCCATTTTATTTACAGAGAATCCCCATGAAAGCAATGAAGGCAGTCAACAAGCTGCTTTACACGAGTGGGAAGGCTCTGGTCATGCGTGTTTAAAATGTGCCATAGAAAAGACATGATTGCCCATTTTATGGCATGTTGGACTTCACACAGAGTCTGTTTCTAGCAAAGAACATTTCTAAGGAATTGCATGCAATAAATGAATCCTCTAGGCTCTTGTTTTCAATGTTGCGTGCACTTCTTTGGTGTGAAAACTTCTGTGGAGGCTTCATGAGTTAAAAATTCTCTGAGGTGGTGTGCTGAGACTCTAGGAAACAAAACTGATAATGTTCTACCTCCTGGGCATCTGTAGTCTCTCTCTTCCATATTCAAAAATCAATATGTGATGATGTGGTTTCAGAAGACCCGCTGTAAGCAAGTGGCTATTAAAATGGCATTAATGGTGCCTTTGGCAAATTGGTATTTGCTTAGCATGTGGGCAGTAATATTAACATGACATATTCCTGGCATTTGATTAACAATCATCAGTATATCTGAGGCAGAAGGAGCCTACTTCATGGGTCAGTTCCTTGGTAGAATATAAAGACAGTTAAATTGAAACTAAATAGTTGCTGAACCCAGTGCAATTTGGAGAAACTACTTGGTCCCTACACCTTCCGTGTAACCCTGAGATTGAAGGAAAAGCTGCATTTAGCTGAGGAGGCCTACTGAACAAAAGGTGATGAGGATGCCTTCATCATGCAAATAAAAAAATGCAACAGCAGCGGACCTGCAGTGTGATAAAGTGCTCAATGTATGTGTGTCAGTGGCTCCACAGGCTGTGTTCTGTGTGTTTTGAAACTAAATCTTTCTTCCTCCTATTGACTTCTTGCCCTCTGGTACATCGAGTTGGCTGCTTGAGACGCTTTCACTAAGTACAAAGTCAATTGACTGTAAGTAGTGATGAAGAAAACGTTGTGTGATTAATATTACAGTTCAAGCTCTTCTGATCAGTCACAGAAAGAGCAGTCAAATAAACCCAACTTCATTTCAGAGAATCACACACTGTTAATGGTGGAGGGTCTGCCTGGAGCAGAAAGGGGGAAAACAAGCCACTTGAGGCAAATCTCTCTTCTTTTACATAGGACAAACTAGTTGAGCAGTGTTAAAAGCTGCTTATTGATTTGTGCCCAGACAAAGCCATGCAGTGATGTAAATGAAAATGTGTCAAGAGTCAATATTGATTTTTTTCTTTTTCTTCTTCTCTTTTTTTTAAAGCAAGGCCACCCCACTTGGGAAATGCTGTTAGCTATACCACTAGGCTTGTCAGTAAGTGAAGTAAGATCCTTTTCCACAAGACTACATATGTCCAGATATTGAATTTACTTCTTTTACTGAGGTAATATGGACAGCATGCTGAGACCAGCTATGTTGACAAAACTTGGTTTTTTGAGAAAATTGTTAGGTGAAGAAAAAGAAATGACAGAGAAGAAATCAAATCTTAGAGAAGATAAATTTGCTGGGCTGAGCTTGCAGTCTAATACTTGCAGAGTAGACCAATTTTTTTTGTTTTTAAATCTTTGCTTGCAGAAGATTTGTGTAGCAATATAAATTATAGTCAGTGAGAGCCAAGGACAAGGAAAGGGTAGAAAGGGAATCCTGTTGTCCTTCGAGGGGTGTGCACTCAGCTGGAGTAGACCTGGCAAGGGTTTCCCTTTAAAAAGAGGGAGTTTGCAGATAGAAGACCGACAAGAATCTCCGTTTCAAGTGAAGGCTAGCAGAAGAGAAATGGGTGATCTTTGAAGGGTAATCCAAATGCATTATTTGTTGACTTCACACCATGCTTAGTGAGGGATATACAAAGCAGATTAGGAAAATACAGCCAGCAGTTGCCTATATTTTCCCCCCTGAAGAATCAGATGCAAACAGTAATAACTGCTGTGCTCAAAATCAATGCTATAGCTTTTTCTATTAGATTAGAAACTGCAACCAGGCTCTTTTAACTAAAATTTCTACCTTGTTAACTCTTAGCAAGTAATATTCTTCCAAGTCTTTGACAAAACCTCCTTCTTTGTAGCCAAGACAATCTTTTCTCAATCTGTGCCACTAAATCTCACAACTAATTGCTTACACCTCAATTAGAGGTGACAAAGGGATGTGGCAGACAGCCCGTTGTGGCTCTGATCTTGTAAGAATGAACAGCCATCCACAAGGGAGGTTTGTATTTAGTGTGGAGTCAAGTTATGAGATGTTTTTTACTTTATTGGCACTTTCAGGGGCTTTGTATACTTTCACAGCTCCTAGCTTTGCTTCCTGGGCAGAACAAACATTGCTCCATTTATGGCAGTGGCTCTCTTCATTCATACATCTATGCAAGCCTCTCTCCATGAAAGAGAAACATTTCTCTTATGTCTACCCACAAGAAATCATCACCTCAACTGTATCCTTCCCGGGATGACAAAAGAACTATTTCAAACTGAAAATAAAAAAACAGAGAAATTAAATTCTAACTTGGAGAAGGAACCAGACCAAGTATCACAGCAGCAAAATGGCAGTGTTCCAGATACTGGCAGAAAAAGTGCCCTAAACTAGCAAAATGTGGTGGCAAATCAAAACAGCAACTCCAAACACATTAAGTGTGTGGAAATGCTCCTATCAATTTCATGTTGCTGAGGTTCAGCTGATTAAAATAGAAATTCATTTTTAAGACTCCAGCAAATTGAATTTGGCCTTCTATTAAAGGCTGCAACTGAGTTATGAATGGATGCCTGGGCTGATGAGCTGAAAGTTGTTCAGTGAGAGATGTAAACATGGCTCACACTTTATTTTTCGTCATCTCAGACAGGTTTTTGATCCTTTTATTTTCTTTTTTTTCTTTTTTTTTAACATTTTGTTGCCAAACAGGATGAGAACCATAATGTAGTAATTTTTTTGTTGTGTTTCGAAGAAACACAAAGGTAATAACATCTTCTGTATAAACTAGATGTAATTTGTCACAAATCTGGAAAGTAAGGCAATACTGATGTTGTTCATGCATTGTCCTGTTTTGTCAGGCAGCTTGCTTTCAATTTTGTGTTATAACCATTCATATTTATTATTATTAAAATTTAGGCAGAGGGAGACAGAAGAAGATATAGAACTATTTCACTCTTCTATGTTCTGTACATAATGTGCAGATATAGTCACTCAGTGGAATTCCATAATAGAAGAAACTAATAAGAAATATGAAAGGCAAATGACTTACAGAATGGATGCATTTCAAAAATCTGTTTTAAAAATGTATGAATGGGAGCAATCTGACATTAGCTACTTTCCAAACATTTTACTTGTCTCACAATAATGTTCTCTGTGCAAATTATTTTATTTTGTTGACACCACAATTTCCAGTGCTGTCTCACACTTTTCTATTCTAGGCACAACAACTGAATACGAGTGACTTCAGCCAACTTTGGAAACACCTACTTCTTCTGTACGTAATAAGAATTAAACAGGAGAGGGGTTTTAAGTTATACCCACTTAGATGCTCTGGCATATGGAAGATAGGTACTGACTGCAGAAGATTTAGCTATCATCTCCTGGACTCCCAATTCCCTAGTGTGGTGCTCCACCTTGGAATTGTGCAGGAACCACCTGTACTAATTAGGAATGAAATTAATGGGAAAGAAACATCTGCCTCTGGCCAGACAAATATTTTCTTTCTCTTGACATCCTTGACTGTAAACCCTGCCTTACAGACTGTTGCCAAGCCTTCTTTCTGTATTTTATGAATCAGACACAATGTTATTTCACATTTTTCCTTGATATTTCTTTCATTCATTCATTCACCTGGTGTGAATAGAAGCTTGTGATTAATTATTTGTTCTGGAGCAAGGACTTGAATCTTGATAACCTAGCTGAGTGACCTACTTGTTGACAATAATTAACCATAGCCTTAGACATGTTCTGAAGGCACCTCTGTGAACCAGCATGACTAGAAAAATGAGTAAAGAGTTGCCTTGTGTGAGAATACAGCTTTAGGGACTGGGGATATTTGGGCTGTGCTAGGACTCTGAGGTACCACCACTTTTCTTTAAGCCTGCCCAAAGAAAAGCACTGTCACAGTTCTGGCATCTCCTCCAACCCATGGGAAGAGAAGCGAGTCTAACACCAGTACAGCATAAAAGCAACAGTTGTTGCTGAGTTCTGCCTGAGCTTTCTAAGATGCTATTTGGCTTTTTGGGGTATTTGTCAAGACAGTGACCTGACCAAGCGATGACCTAGCAGACACTCAGTACCAGAAGCTGCCCCAATGCAGACACAGGCTGCAGCAAACAAGGGAAGATCTCTTTTCCTGGGAGTCCTGCTGATTCACCTAACCAGTCACCTGGAAGGTGAGGGCTCATGCTTCACCAGACAGGGCAGAGGGAAGAACTCAGAGCAGTCACTAGTTTAAATGGCAAGCAGTCTTCAAAGCAAAGAGCAGAAAACAGATCTCTTTCCCAGCTGAGTGCCCTAATTGCTGCTCTATGGTCATGCTCTGTCCTGCTCTCTGGTCCAAGGAATCCTTAATTATTTAATGTAAAACAAAAGAGCTTTTTCAGGAGCAGCACAAAGTGCTCTGTCCATCTCTCTGTCTCTGGGTACTGGCGTATGCATGTGCATACATAAGGACGCCAGCACACAGATGAAGAGGTTGCAGTTCTCTTGGGAGGTGAGATATTTGAGTTTGAATCCTCTTAGGCTGGAGGGCAAAGGAGGATTAATTTTATTTTGTTCGTAGTCTTATAGTAGAAGAGGATTTCAATGGGGGTCTTGAAGGAGGGTTAGTAGAGTGACCTTGGGAATGCTCTATGCCTGGTAGTATTTTGTTAAACTATAAATTGTTTAACAGGATAGAGGATGATAAGTAGGGGAAAAGAGGAAAATCAATTTATCTCAAAACTGTATTGGTTAAATTAATCATTTAAATGATCCCATCTAGGGGCTTTATAAGATGCACACTTTTATGTGTAAGTCACTTGTCTTTTTTAACAGATTAAATGCTTTGAAGTCAGTATAATGACATGTTCCATTTCTCAGCACAGGACACAGAGGGTAGACATGATAATAGCTTATCTGTTTTTATTTTTAGATTAATCTATTTGAAATATCACCAATATGCAAAAAAAGAGGAAATAATAGTATGGATGAAATAGTAGCTGTCCACTTTCTCTGAGAAATCTCTGTGACAAACCATATAAATAAATCTGTTGTTTAATGTTTTCTTTTTTTCTTCAGGTGATACATTCAGGGGTGAATTCAGAGCGTAATAGAAGAGGCTTTGCATGAGTTTAAGAAAATAACGTGATATGTGACTCACATTTCGGAGAAAAGAGAAAGAGGGGAAAAAACATTACTCATTTTCCTGTCTCTAACCCAACACTTTAACCTTCTGTAACACTTTCAAGGAGATGCTTCTGTCCTCTTGAACTCAACACAAAATCCTTGGTCATGTACCTGGAAGAGAGAGGAGTCTGAGTCCCATTGCTTCAGGGGTGTTACAGAGTGGGGAGAGGGAAAGCAAAGTTTTGTGTTTTGTTTAGAAGAAAAAGAGACAGATAAATGGAAGGAAATATTGTGTGAATAGGAATATAGATCATGCATTTAAAAGCCTTTAGAAATACAGCTCTCCTTCCTTTTCCCTCTACCCACCCCATGAAATTATTCTGGCTTTGATCCCATCTCTCTCCCTCTCTCTCTTTTTATTCAGTGGTACAGAAGTATGTGACCCTGAAAGGTATCAATTGCCATTTCCTTTCCTGCTTAACTCAGATCAGGAGAAGGAACTGTTTGAAAAGCAATGGTTATGAAATGGGGTTTTAATGTAAGCTCAGTACTTTTTGTGAGTGTTCATGCCAAAAGAATTTAACCTGCTTGATTACTTAGACACAAGAGCAAATAAATGTAGGCTGGAAACAAGTTAAAATGTGATTTCTAATTTATTGTAGTGCTTAGGAGCATATTTTAACTCAATTTGCCACACTCTCTATGATTACTGTAGACTTGTCAGTGAGAAAAACTCTTTGCAGTGAGATATCTGGATCCTTGCCCTTAAATAAAGCAGTATTTTTTATGTCTTCTAATCAAGGATATTGTTTACAGGGCAGATAACTGTTAAGTCTTCTTTCCATTATTGACTACATGATTCATTTCCTTTTGCAACAGCATTTAAATGTGCTAAAACCTCTCTTGACTGTTTCTCATCTTCTCAGTGCCTTGTTCCACTACGTGAATGCAGCCCAGTTATAGCAGAAGAGCTGAGTATGGAGCAGAGTCCAAGCTATCTATTCCAAATAGCTGTGGCAGTTGTTTTTGCTGTTTGTTTTCTGCTCTGTAGCAGAGCATCTAAACCCGCTCAGGGAATAGTGTATTATTGGATATGGGTATAAAGACTTCATCAGCCTAATGGAACAATTAACTCAACCATTCTGCTGCTCTTGATCTGCAGAATTTTGCTTTAAGATTAGAGTGATAAGGTGAAGATTAACACCTCTGGGTCAGTGGGGCTGATGAGACATGATTTATTAATCCTCAAAGAAAACCTTAATTGGACACTGGAGCACTCTCTTCTTCATTGTTAAACTCTGCCAATTCCCTGGATAGTTAGGGGAGATGGTGAATATGATAGACTTATTGTAATTAGATGCACCAAAACTAAAGTAATGACTTTTTCCCTTGGGAACACCATGTGTTATTTTCTCCAAATAAATCAGTGCTGATATTTATGAACACCTGAGAAACATCCCCTATACATGGTCATTGACTACCCAAACATAACTTATAGAAGGGAGCTGCAGAACAGGATTCATAAGAATCCTTTGATTTAGAGGAAGTGTCTTAAATCCTGGCCTTCAGAGCACAGAGAATTTACTGTGCAAGCAGGTTAATGATCAGGTTGATTTATCCTTATTTTTTTACCTACCATTACTCTTTCTTTCATCATGTTCTTTCCATTAAGAGACACTGATTTATAGGAAGAAGCAGTCCTCTAAGGAGTTTGGTAGGTTTTGAAACTAAGTCTCTGAAATACTTTTTTTTTTCCAAAGAAATGTCTTTTTTCAGGCAGTATAATAAATAGGTTCATTATAATGCAGCATGCAGCTAAAGACAGGAGAAAAGTCCATAGGCATACAATTCTAGCTGCTGTACCTCAGGCTCAGGAAACGGAGCTTTGTGGCTTGAGGATTCATTAAGACGCTTGGTGTAGTGCAACCCTGATGAAATAAGTTAGCAGTCTCATTAGGGGGTTGGAGCAATCATTTGGAAAAAAGCCTCCTTTGCTACATTTGTTTACGGTGTCACAGGAAGCATGTCCTCAGTCAACTGGGATAATCATTGTCAGTGTTTTACATAGTTACAAAGCAAGCTAATAAGCCAGATTGTCGAATTATGTCAATCATGTCTAAACATCAACAAACAAATTGCTAAATGCAGATGGGGAATTTGTGAGACAGCTTAAATATTCAGTTCAATGGGAACAGTGCACACTGCGAGGTCATGGTTTAAGACTAATATCTGGAGCAAAGTGACTTTCCAGAATGTGGCTCTGAAGCAAGATTTCTGTCTCTGTGAAATTGTTTGGTGAGGCTTGTGACATTTAGGGCACTGACTGAGGAGATACTTGTATCATTAAGCATTGCATCCTGCTTTTCCTACCCCGACACTGTACTCACCACATTATCACACTGATATATTAGTTGTCTTCCTCTTGCCTCTGCTGAAAGTCCTCAGGTTTTATTGCAGCTTCACACCCAGACTGGCTTCCCAAGGCTATAGCCAAAGCAGAGATGAGAGCTGAGAAGTGGAATCAGAATTTTTTCTGCTAAAGGAAAAAGGAAAATTTTATATATTCCTGTTCAGCCCCCTTGGGGTTTGGAGTCAACTTTTAGCCCAGGGATACTGATGTAGCTTTCTGAGTGACAAGAGTTTTGGCACTTGTCATCTTTGCACCAGACACCACTCTAGGGGGGGAAGCAGCCTGTTTGTGACTGGTAGTTGCTGAGTGCTCGTATGATTTCACCCCTGCCCAGGGTGATACATAAGGGACAAAAGAATGAAGAGTTTAAAAAATGCTATAAAGCTTTCAGAGTGCTTAAATAGACTGAAGTGAAGGTTGCACAAAAAAAGTAAGATAAAAAGTAAGGTGTTAATCTGTAGAAAGAGCAAAAGATCTATTAAATTAATCAATAGGTCTTTTACAGTGGCAAATATAATTTAGTTAAAGAAAACATAGAGAGTGCAAGAAGAATATAATGAGTTTTCCACTTCTCCTGAAAGCAAGGATTGAGAAGAGCAGTTATTGACTGACAGGTATGTTCTGCAGAGAGGAAAATCACGTTCTAGAGGGTGGGTCTTGGAGCTGCACTGAAGTTACAGAATGTCTGCACTGTAGTGTCCCTCAGGAGCACGGCCTTCAACTCACAGCAGAGAGAGGTCACCTGGTTAGGAACACTGGAACATAACACACCAAAGCTGGTTTCTGCCCTTCATTCTATTTAAAAGGAAATAGCAAGAAGGATATATACATTGATTCTCCAGCAACTTTAACTGTGCTTTGGCAACATGAAGAATAATGATAGGAAAAATTAATGTACGTTGTAGACAGGGACATCTGTCCAGGGTCCCAGGTAATGTGACCTCTCTGTTATTGTACATACCAGTGTGAGACACTCTTTCCATTAGCTAAGTCCCAAAGGGTTTGATATTGGTTCTGCCCAAGACATAAATTTTTCAGCCTCAATGAAATGTAGGCTTGTTTTTTGGGGGGTTCTTTACTAATATAATGTGTCTTTAACTAAAATCTTTGTTAAACTGAACCCCATCATTTTTATGGTTATTCTGTATTGATGAATGTTTGGCTCAATATTGACCTGTTTTTCCGAAGGCTCACTCAGCGACATGTTTACCTGCATCGCTGTTGTGTGTCATATTGCACTGACTTCCACTGATCCATGATTGTTATCATTTGCGATTCCTTCATTCATCCTTCATAATACAGAGTGCTTAGTCCACATTACATTCTTTCCTTATTAACCTCTTTTTGAAATGCACTGATGATCTACCCAGAGCCCAGGAATTTGGAGACTTAGACTTTTGTAATAGCTTTCCCGTGAAGCATCAAAGATTTAACTCCAATACCATTAGTTATACTATTGTAACTTCCCAAGAGTCTAAATTTCATAGTCTGAATCAAGGTGTGCCGTAGAATGTCCCTCCTCCTAATTCTGAATGTTCATACCCAATTGCAGATAACAGCTATTCAACAACAATGCCTGAAAGCTGGGCAAGAGGAAAGCCAGAAGCACTAAATTAAACTATTAACATAACACACAGAAGGGATAGGCATGAACAAACTCAACTGTATCATGCCCCATTTGACTGGAGTGCTGATGTTATTGGTTTAAAACTTCACCAACCTTCTTGGCTCTTTAGCACCCATAAATGTTATATAGGAGCCTGCTTCTCAAAGAGGGGGAACCAGGGAAAACTTAATCTGCCATTATGAAGAGAGGTGATGATATTTTCTTTTCTCGGTGTGAAGCAGCCTTGGCTGAGCAGGAATTTAGGAGGCCCTTGGGGTCTGTATGTGCTAGCAGGCACAGAGGTTCATTTAAACTTCATCTGGCTTTTTGGGAGAGAATAAGCACATAGAGCAACCTTCTTTCCACATAGCTTCATAATAAAATTCCAGAGGAACATGAGCTTGACAAATGTCACTGTAAAATTTTAATTAAAATGGATCTTCCATTTTAAAAGTCAATTCCATTTAAAAAAAAAAAGAGACCTCCACAGTCCCACTTGAATCTCAGTCATCCTAAAAAGACAAGCACCAATAAGCTGTTGAATCTTGTGAAAAAAACATATACAACCTGACTGATTGATTTTAAAATGCACTCAATTAGAAATCACAGCTGACTTTTTTGATTGGGACTTAATTTGATCTGGAACGGGTTTGTGTCCTTGCCTACTATTAATTAGCAATAATAATAGTATTGTTCTTCTGTGGGAATTTGAAACAGATCTGCCTTCCTATAAGGCAGATGTTTAGTACAGCTCAAAGAACTCTGAGTCACAGCAGAGGTCTCAGCTCCATTACTCCTGTTAGCTAGCAAGAGGAGGCTTTGGTGGAAGAAAATGGTAATCCTGAACAAAGGAAGAAGTTGTCAGTGGAATGAGTTTGTCTTTTCGAAGTCGAAACATGAGAGACATTTGCAAGCAGGAGAGGCTGCAGCATTCTCACAGCATTGCAGCCATCAAGGCTTAGATGCTGGGGCACTGCAGGGAAATGTGTAGGAATGCAGCAAGATAGACATTCTGCTCTAGAATTTGAGGTGTTAAACTGGTGTCAAACATCTGATACACATTTCTAGCTAAAGCATTAAGCCAGACCTTCCTTGGCCAAGAGCAAACTCAGTTGCATTATCTTGTGTTTGTTCAAGGGATAAGGCCAGCAGCTGCTCTCATTGTGTAACATTTATATCTTTACAGAGGCTGCAATAGCAGATAGAACATTTACAGAAGCTCTGTGTGCCAGGGCTGGCCCCTTCAGTGACCTTGGAAGGAGTAGGATGCTCAGCCCTGTGAAGAGCAGTCTCTCACTGACCAGAGACACTGGGGCGATGGCTTAATTTTTCTTTATTTTACAATTACGTTGCAGACGAAATGCTAGCCATTTTTTAGTATTTCATTAATATTCAGCTGACAGACTTAATTTCAAAGCAAGTATTTGTTATGTTCCTAGATGGTCAGAAACTGCTAGCATTCATAGAGATAAAAGAGATTTATTTGTTCCTTTTTGGTTTTTTGCCTAGTGCATCAAAGGGTACAAACACATTCATATACTTGGTTTCTCCAACAGACCTTGCTAGAGCTGTGAGCATTTAGGATAAGGAGTGGGAATGTACATGGAGTGCCTGTTTCTTTTTAGTCATCCCTGTTATTCACACAGCAGTGTGAATACAGCCTGAGGCTGGGCACTTTGTAAACCGATGTGGAATGGCACCTTTTGGGGTAAGCTAGGCAGAATGATGCTTAGTGCCAGTTTTTATGTAGCACTAGCCTAAGGGTCCATGCAGAAATCCACGACCTGCATATATAAATAACACAGGCCCTAGGGATCCCAAGGTGGGCAGGTGCAGGGAAATGCCCTATCACTGGGTCTTACCAGCTGTATGGCTTGTCCCTGGTGTCCCAGGAGTGTGGGTGGATTGGGCGGGAGTCTCACATCTTCTCCACAGGACAGGCTTCCTACCAGCAAGAAACAGGGGAGAAGCAGAGAGCAGCAGGGAGCAGTCACTCCGCAGCAGGGAATCAGCAGGACACCTGTACTTGCCTAAACGCTTTGCTCCAGGAGTCACAGCAGGACCATGGGAATGGTTCCTCTGATATGGGGTAGTTTGATAAACCTGCTGTTGCTGATACTATTTTGGCCTGTTTTCTGCAGGTAGGTTTAGCTGGTGAGGGCACTGAAACAGCGCCTGTCGGAGAGAAAAAAGTGCTTCTACAAACACAAAGGGGAAGGACAGAAGCATGTGTTACAATGGGAAACAAGGTTCTCTGCATATATTAAACTTCAACTCCATGGTACCTTTTTTACCTACTACATATATGTGTTTTATAAAACAGAATTTAGTGACTTCCTTACCTCAACTAATACAACGTAAAGACATCTACAACCACAGTCTGTTAGGTGACTATTAAATAGACAGCGTTAGGACCATTAACTTGGAGGTAAGAGGTGCTTTATCTCATTCTGCACTCTCCAGAAGTCTGGTTCTGTTGATAATAACATGGACACTGACATCATCATACCTGCTTGGATTCTTAGTTGTGATCTGTACCGCAGAATTACTAAATACGTTAAATTTAATCAAAAACAGAAGAGAAAAGTGCCTGCCATTCTCAAGAATGGGAATTGTTCAAGAAGGTAATAACAGGACATTAGTATATCAATGCACACAAACCCCACAAATATAGTTAGACACAAATAAGGTGGTTGGTTACCAGCAGAAGTGTTCATAAAGTCATGAGAGAAGCAACTTCAAAGACTGAAGGATTAAAGTGAACCTGCAGATAGGACAGAAATTTGAAAGAAATCAGTGAATTAATCCATAGCTGACACTAGCAAAATAGCATTAGGTAATACCGTAATATTGTTTCCTTGTTCTAGTCTGTGATCTTGGATTTGCAGAAAATGGGGCCTGCTGCAGAGAGGCCAGAAGGCAAATTGTTTGCCTGAGTGGCTGTCAGCACAGGGAGAGGAGTTGTGGCACTGCCATCCATCCTCCAACCTGACAGGGGCCTCAGGTGGGGATGTTCCACTGCCCTGAAGCACAGGTAGCTCCATCACAGTGTCTCCCAGCCAGCTGTTCAGTGTGGTTACCACTTCACAGACTGGGACTATTAACCAGATATCACCAGGTCTTCTCTGCATAAGGTGAGCCACAGCTGGACAGAAATGACCACAAGCCCACTCCCACTAGAACATCCTCTTTTTTTTTTGCTAGAGGACTTCAGTCACGGAGCCCTGAGGAGGAACAGGAAAGGGGTGCACTGCAGTGGTGCTTTCCAGCAGAGGTAAAATTATTTTGGACTGGTGTAGTTGATTCTGCTCTTGTATCAGACACTGTGGATAAAGTTTTCCACCAGGCTAAGCTATGATCTGGCTACAGTCCATTATCACATTCTTTTGTGTAAAGCTGCCTACATATATTGCTAAATGGAAATCTTCCTGGTGAACTTATGATGTGGAAGAATTTATTTCCTATTCCTTCTTCCACAAGAGACAGAGAGACAGAGAGGAAAATAGAAATATTTCTTACATTAACTTTATTTACATCTTCTTATGAAATGGTAGGATGAAAACAGTAATTAGGATTCAATGTCAAAATGAAATTCTGTCCACATCTCAGTCCTTCCCACATCATTTTACAGAATGAGAGCTGAATAAAGGAAGAATGAACTGATTTCTTTTAAGTTTAGTCATTGCAAATGCAAAATGAATATCATTCTGCAGATATGGTGCCAGAGGACAACAAAAGCTAACAAAATAATGGTAGTCCTGATAAATAATTTGTGCACTATATCAAAAACTGAATGAGATAAAGACATGGAGAACACATTTGAAAATTTGGAAATTGCTCAAAGCTCTTCCTTCAGTGTCTCTCAAGAGAATGAGCACGGAGCACTAATAAACTCTGTGACTGTGTATAATTCATAAACTTTCCCTCATTTTTTGATTTTCAGTGCTTACAGTTTATAGCTTACAAAGGAATAGAGTGGAAAAATCCTGGTGAGAGTTGAGAGGAGAACATAAACCAGCTGATTCCTCCACTTAGTCTATTCATAAAGGGCATCTGTTCTCATCCCAAACTGCACATATATCTACCATTAAACTTAGTACATTGAAAACAGAAAAAAAAGCCTTCTACTTATGTCTACTTTATATTTATATTTTTATGACAGCTATTGCAATGTGAGATTATAACACAACAAAAGCCACTTCCAGATGATTTGTATTAAAATTATTCTGTTGTGGCTGTTGGTTAATGTTCAGACTGGATTTCTAAGGGATTTATTCAATGACAGCAGAGCAAACTCAGAGCAAACTAGTGAATGCTATGAGAAGGCAGTGGAGTGTTTCTGGATGAATTAGAATAGAACAAAACCTCTCCCACCCACAGCCACGTTGGAAAGACGTTTCTAAGTTAAAGAAATCTAAAAATTACATTCAGATAAGATTTGCCCTGAAATGATTTTAATGGTTGCAGCCATGTGAAGCTGTATTCTGAAGAGACATGGTGAGCAAAAGGGTTATTTTCAACTCTGCATGTCAGCAACTTGTAACATATTTTCTGGCACGGCACAGTTCAGTTACACAACCAAGATTTTTTTTTCTGTAAGATGCCTTGCAGTTTTAATTTTTTGACTAAAGACGGAGGACAGTGTCCTGTGGCTTCCTGAGGGAAACCCTCTGTCTCCTACTCCGAGTACACAAGCAGAGCCCAGCACATTTCCCAGCTGCATGACAAGTTCCGAGCTGCTGGGAGGCTGAGAGGGACCCCAGCCTCTGCTGCCATATGTCGGAGCAAGCAGCGTCTGGCCTGAGCCGGCACAGCAGAAGCCAGTGGAACACCAGAGCAGGAATTTCCACACAGCTTCCCACGACCATCAAAGACATAAAGAAACCACACAGTGCTCTCAGGACACCTCTGCAGATCTGTTGTCCTGGGTGGGTAAATGAGAAAGAAGGTCACTACTACCGGCAAGCTACAGTAGTGACTGAGGGGCAGCTGCCCTTTGGTGATCCCCCGTGCTCTGAGTCTGACAAAAGGGATCCATTCTCCCAGTTCCTCCCTGCCTGTCCTGCCTGCCTCTGAGAACCTGTTGAGTGTTATTTGAATATTGTTTACTTCATTAATTTCCTCCTGCCATCAATTGATGCATAAATTATTCATAAGTAAATTTATAAATTATTCTACCAGTTCTATTGATGATTGAATAATATTGATCAAATAAATTATTCACTCTTCTTTTCCCTCACCAAATGACAAATAAATTATTTGTGAGTATTGTTTTCTTCATTGTTAGATCAACTCTTCCATCTGTT
The DNA here is from genome assembly GCA_013397775.1 of Eulacestoma nigropectus. Classification (NCBI taxonomy): domain Eukaryota; kingdom Metazoa; phylum Chordata; class Aves; order Passeriformes; genus Eulacestoma; species Eulacestoma nigropectus. Next base: position 1,449,223 of record VZTE01006108.1, on the reverse strand, counting down.
GAGACATTCATAAGATGTCACTCACTCTGATAGCTATAAAATTTGTAAGCAGGACCCTTTTGGACCTATGTTTTCATGGACAAACAGAACCAGTTTATTTTATACTTATATAGCAGTTGCTTTAAATATAAGGTCCTTTAGAGCACGAGGAAGTGTTTTGTATGTTTCACAGCAAATTAAACAAAATGCTGAGATATTCTGGGGTTAATGCTCATCCAACCAAGATATTTTGAATTGTGCAACCTACTTTACAGTTTTCCATATTTGGACTAAACAGTCAGGGTTGGGACTGCAGCCAGCCTTTGATCTTGAAAGGTATCAGGTTGTAGGTTCTGTAAATGAACATCAGGAGCAAAGCCAAGCCAGAGATACCTTGACTAATTACCATTACAAACGTGAAATGCATAGGCCAGTTATTTCAAGTTCCTGCATAAACTACGAGAGTTTTCCATCTAGTTAGATCCATGTCTTCTGTCTCTTTCACTGAGTCACCAGTAATTATGTGGCAAACAAGTGACAGCCTCTTCTAGTGGCGGTCTTTCTAGCATGTTTTTCCATGCAGGCAAAATATATCTATATCCAAAAAGATGGACAGTCCTTGTGGTTACTGTCATTGTGATGGGTCAGGGAAAAAAATTAAAATTAATTTTAAAAATACGTCTCTAGGAAAGTGATACTAAGTCACAAGCGCCCACAGAGAAAGGATTAGAGCCTCTCTATTCTATGGAGCCCACGTTAGATTAAGTTCACCAAGCCAATCAAGCTGCATTAGCATGAAATCAGTATAAGGACCATGAATAGTACACTGAAAAGTATTTTCTAAAAAGTTGCTCAGAAAGAGACAGAGAGAGGAGGCATCTCCTGCCAGTAGAGGAACAGCCCTTCAGTGATTTTCCAGGTGTGACTGCCAGCGAGGATCAGAAACACACACTTCTCTGCTGGCATTTGCTTGACTCAGAAACCTACCAGTAAAGCACATGCAAAGATGTTTCAATTGACTTTTTATGTTCCTTTTTTTAGAATTTAAAACCATAAAGCAGGCATATTTGCCAGGCTGGGTACATGTAAGAGAGTGAACACAGACCCAAGACAGCAGTTATTTCTACAGCTCAGGCTGCCCAGGGGGAGGAAGATGAATGAATGGGCTGCACCAGGACAAGAGGACTGCTTAGTGACCAGGGAGCTCATTTATGGGGAGCTCTCCAGCACTGGGCAGCTCTGTAACATTGTAACACTGTAACAGATGTGTCTTCTTGTTTCCCCTTTCTTTTCCACTCCAATGGGGACTGTGAGCTGTCACTCAGGTCAATACAGCAGTGTAATGTTGGCCCTTAGAACACGTGCACAGCAGAAAAATCCCAGCTCTTTCATTTTCAGAGAAAGCTGTTCATAGGTCTGCCTCTCTCACTGAGGCACACTAACAAGTTCTTGTCTAAACTGTCATTAGTGTTTTCACTTAGATTTCCACATTAAAATACGCAGCACTTCTAAGGGAAATGTTGTGGTCGGGACTTACAGGGGAAGCACTGTAACTTTGCATTCTGAAAAATAACTTAATGGTCTCTGGGGTCAAGTTTTTAAATTCCATTTCTCCCAGTTCTCCCAGCAGAATCCCCATGGGATATCCAGACACAGAAATATACAGAAAGGTTTGACAGAGAAAATGGGAAGGTGGTAACGTTGTGCCTAGACAGAAGTGGTGTATGCAGAGAGCTGGATGGACTGGAAGAATGCCCTTTGCAGCATTGTTCAGAATAGATATGAATGAAGCACAGTTACATTGGTCAAGGGCAGAGAAAAGACCACTGCAGTAGTTGGGATAAAATGGTGAAGGGAACACATGAAAAAATGTTAGACTTATACAGGTGTGTAACAGACTGACTCTTTGGGGCATTTATGATAAAGAAGTTACGAAATTTAGCCTGCATATGAGATTACAGAGAGCAGTCTGAGCTGATTATGTTTCAGATTCAGGATCTGAGTAAAAGACGGAGGTGCTACTGATCAGAACAAATGTAGGTGCTCCATATTACACAGTATGATGTCTATTCATCAGCAACAGGATAGTTCAGAATACGAGTTTGGATAAGAGAAAAGAGATAAGTGTACTATACAAAGATATGTAGGGCAAGAGAGAGCTGCACGGAGGGATGGGGGGTGCTCTCATACAATGGTATTTTTTCCCAGTGGGGAGTAAAAGCCAGGAGCAAAAATCTGCTCAGATGGATTTACTGTAAATGCAGTGTACCATCAAAATATATTTGCAGCTCAGTTAAGTTCTTGCTGTTCATTTTCCAATTAATGCTTTTGACTGCTAGTAATGTTCTGAATTTAATTCAGTTTTGCTACTTTTCTGAAGAGAAGTCACCAGAAAACAGAGCTGCAAGCAGCTGCAGAAGGCCACATAGATTTTGCCTAATATCTAAGAGAAATTTAATTTAAATTATCCGCCAGTTTCAATTAATTAAGGAACCTTCAAACAGCCTTTCATATGTCTTATTTCAGATACAACATTATTTGGGAAAGGATAATTTTTCCAAGAAAAAAAGGAGCAATAGTCTCTGGACATGATTCTAAGTAGTGGAGAAGAACATTTCAAAATTACTAGTATGTGAAAAAAGGTAATTTTATTTCACACTAAATTATTTTAAAAAATACTGCTCTGCCTTCTTATCCTGCTCAATGCAGTGAAACTGTTCATGACAAAGACTGGACCCTAAATGAAGGACAAAAGAAGAAAGCTCTGGATATCTACCTGCTTACCTTTCTCTCAGAAGACTCACAATCTTCTTCTCTAAGTCTTTCCCAGAGCTGAAAAACAAACTGTTTATTCCTAACATGACACCACTCTTGGACTCCCTTCATGATTTCTCTTTTGACTTTTGCAGTCATTGCTTCCCTCTCTTCCGTTTCACTGAATTTTGTTCCTCAATTTTCTTCTTCCTGTATTATTGCTATTTTTGGTTGCAGTTGTTGTAGTGCTAGCTTGAAGAAACAAGGCTAGTATTGTCTTTTGAAGACTCTGAAATTAGTATCTATTATAATCTCTCTACAACCAGAATTGCATTTCCACAGGTTTTCTATCTTAGTGTCATCAGCTCCACCATTCCTGAGAAATGGAGCAGAGAAGGCAGGTGATCGTTTCAGGAAGGTGATCATTTCAGCAGAAAAGGAGGGAAGTAGCTGGGGAAATACCATTAATCCACAGAAAAGGGCCAACCCTATCAGATTAATCTCATGCTCTATGAAGAGCAGTGCAGGGTAATATACTCAGGATGCTGGCAAGGAGACAGGCATCTGTATTTTGGACTAATGAAGTCCTATTAAGATCTATGTGCTTGGAAATGTTCCTGGAGCACTGTAGCTAAGCGTGGATCACGGCAACCCAGTCATCACTCAGCAGAACGCAGCCGCCTGCCTCGCCGGCTCAGATGCAATAAGGCAGTTTTCCTAAGCAGATGTGTCTGAGACCTCAAGGGCACCAAAGCGCCTGAGATTCCTAACTGCTCTGACAATCTGGCAGCAGATCTGTTTGGCACAGGGCATCACAAAGTCAATAGCAAGCTTTTGAGTTGTTTCTCTCTTCCCAACACCATATTGCTCTATGCCTTTCAGTGAGATGCAAAAAAAAAAAAAAAAAAAGGGTCAAGCTGAGAACGGAATGTGATAAAGAGCTGGTTATGGCCTTCTGTACTGTTGTCATTTGACACAGCAGCTTCCTAGAGATAGCACAATTATGGGTAGATGAGTCTTCAGCGCGTCTGGAGTGAAATGTCCTGTGGGCAGTGGACTAAATAAATAGTCATTACCACTGAGAGAACACAGATATCTGGCTATACCATCCAAGCCAGCCCCGATGGGGGATTATGAGTCACAAATACTCTTTCAGCACTAATGGTGTGCTAACTTCTGAGAAGTGGACATATGTTTTCTTATCTGGTATCTACATACAGATGCTGATTTTGTGGGTGGTCTCAGAGTTTAGCAGCTTTTCTGGAGAAAGGTTTTTACCTCTTCTTTACGTAAAGAACTGGCTTCAAGGGCAGCTTAAAGACAGCCCTAAATCTCAAAACTCTACAAAAGCAGATAAAAAAAAAGGTATTTTTAGGTTATTGTCACAGCTGTGGTATAACACTATAGGAAATCTTTATGTTGGAGTTTATCTGCATTATTTATTGTTTTCCGTCATCTTTGCTGACATTTTCTTCTCCACTCTTTCAGTCAATATGAGTCATGAGGAGAAAAGGACATGTCTGATACACAGGACCACTCACATGAATCTGTGAACTTGTTCCGCATTACATTTCCTTCTTTTCTTCCTTTGAAACCTGAACTGAGCAAGTGTGCTTCGTTAATGTTATTTCATCCCATCTCAATCTTATGCTAGAGAGAAAAAAATTGAAAACTGTAATTACTTACAAGAATTAATTTTCTTTTTTATATTGAAATATGAACTATTATGGAAAATAATAAAAAAAAGAAAATCCAAGTTCCTTTTTTGCAAGGTCAGCACTTTAACATTCCCTGAAAAATATGGTATTTTCAAATCTTTCAGTTCCCATTACCCATTTCATTTCACTGTGTCAAAAAAGAGAAGGATTTTGTCTTTTCTTAGACCATTCTATGCTATTAGGAATGAAAAATCCTCTCTCTAATGAAAAATCATGTTCTGCTTTATCATGATCATTCTAGTTCTTTAATACAGTTCACATGGTGCAATAGTACTGTTGCAATTAAGGAAGCCACCGAAGCGCAGGCTACTGAGGAAAAAGTACAGCAGCACTCTATCTTTTCCTTGACACTAGCCCAGACCTTCCTCAGTGGTGAGACAGAAAAAATGGATTGGGGAGGACCTGGAGGAGAAGCAGGAGCAGTAGCATGACTGTTCCGGGCAGATCATGGCTAAGATCACGAGCTGATGAGAATGCACACAGTTTTGGGGATACATTCATTCCTTTCCCAAACACCATGCGATTTCATACCCTGGAAAAAGTCTAAGTGCTTGATTTGTATGAATTTTAGTGACAGTGAAAAATGGAAGAAACTGTAGTTAACATTCAAGAGACATAATGCAAAAGTGCCTAGTGATAAGTTCCCAGACTTATTTTCTATCACTGTATTTAAATCCTGCATAAACTCAAAGATCTCTCTGCAGTGTATGACAAGAAATATTTGTTGGTCAACAGATGACCCCTGCTGGTGTGAAAAATAAAAAAAGAAACACGCCAAACAATAAATTCTACTAATAGAAACCACATCCTAGTTATTATTTTTCCAGCCTCCTTTGTGCATATTTGCCTTTGGTTTGTACTTCATTTTGATTAACACTCTATCAGGACTGTATCTCTTCAGCCTGTTTGCCAAAGGAAAGGATGTTGTTGCTGTTTCTTATACTTCCATCCATAATCAACCACATGCTATTCATTTATCTATAGCATCTTCTCATCTCTGCTCCATGTGTCCAAAAATTTCCCTTTGATCATTTTCAAACAAGTTCCTGGCAATCTTCTTGTTTCATTTTCTGTTTATTTGGAATAAGTGATAATAGCAGCAGATTCTCTTTTCTGTGCTTCTGCACAATTCAGATTTTTATCAGTAATGTCATCATTATTAGTATGCTTCTTTTTCTGTTTTCTCCTACTCATCTGACTTTGACCTAACTTGAACCAAAAACTAACTTCTACAACAATTCACAAAAAATTTACATTATTTGTCCAGCATACCCACTATCTACCTTTATTCGTAATCCCTTCATCTTGTCAGGAACAATCTATCTATTTTTCAGTTGGTGTTATCATCAGAATTCTACATAGTTGTACTGTCTTCTCTTGGCAATTCACTCAGTAACCCAAGCCCTCTCACCAGCAAAGATGGGAATGTAGAGACAGGGGTTAAATGAGGCATTCGCACCAATACACTGGTAAGGCTACTTTCTCATGCTTCTTTGTTGAACTGTACCATGTCAGTCTAACAATTCAGATCAGATGTACATCTGAAAGCACATTTTACATTTAATTTACACATAATTTACAAATTACATTTTTAAAAATATGCATGATGTTGCATACATTTCTAGAAATCATGCATTCAATTCTTTGTATTGCTCTTTGTGCATTATGACTCTCTCAGTCAGGCAATATGCATTTTGTGTATGCATATTTAACTAAATTGTTCAAGACAGATATTCCTGATGTAAACCCACAAGAGCTGTGCAACAGTGTGCTGTCATCTCTTTGGGTGGGAGGTTCCACATTCAGCATTCAGCTACTGGGAAAGTTCTGCCTGCGGCTTTCTCTCAACCCTCCTCCTAGTGGTCAGCAGCTTTTGTGCAAGTTCAGCTCTTGTCCCTAAAACAGGGCAAAATTTTTTAAAAACACCCCTGTTTGCCTCAAATAACTGCTAAAAATCTTGTCACTTTGGATTAGATTTTATCTTGCCTTCCAGCTTCCTGTGAAGTTTAAAAGTATGCGTTCCTTATAGAAAACTTTGTGCACCTTATATTATGTCCCAGAATTTTAATTTCTCCCTTTTCATTTCTTCTTTCCGTTTCATTTAAATGTTGCCAAGTTAGTCTCCAGCAACATTCTTGCCTTAGGGACCTTCACTTTAATCACATTCTGGTTGTATTAACTCTGTGTCTTAAATAGAAATGTTTTTTTGGTCCTCTCCTCTAGCATATAGAGTTATCTCAATACATCCATTGCAAGATGTAACCTTTTCTGGAGTCAAGATATTTATTTTTCTACATTTTTTTTTTCAGGTAAAAATTAGCATCTAGGGAAGTTTTATTGAGACCACCTCTCTGGAATAAAACTCCTTCCACGGCCTTTAAATTAGATGCTAAAAGTGAAAACAAAAATGAAACAAACAAATAAATAAAGTTATATTTACATTTCTAGTGTGTGCTTAATACTTCTCATTCTGTGGAAAAGCTTTCTGTACTTAGGCACATGCAAACAGAACTGGAATTGGTTTGGGCTTGGGCTTTTTTTTGTTTGGTTGATTTGCTTGGTCTGTGTTTGTTTTGGGGTTTAGTTGGTTGGGGTTTTTTGTATTGAGTCTTATTTCAAACATTAATATTGAGGTCATAAGGCCTTGTGGAATCTGTTTCAGGAAACAGCTTGTCATTAATTTGATTTTGTTGTGGCCTGATGACCTCGACAGCCTCGCTAAGGCTTGCAGGTAAGCCTGAAGTGGGGTCCAAGAGCCTGTATAAAGGAGAACACATAGAAAGCACTTCAGTTTCAAGTATAGAGGGCTGCATATGTGTACGTTTTCTGAGAGATAAAGTTCAGAACCAATTGTTGTAGCACTGAAGTGAAACTTTTATTTAGAGGGAGCAGCACTGAAAGATTTAAAACTTGGATCCTATGAAAATTTATCCTATTCATCTTCGTGTCCTTCTCTTTCACATTTTTAATCATCATCATCATCATCATCGTCATCATCATCAATCATGTCCTTCTCTTTCATCTTTTTAAATTAAATAGTTAAAAGAGTAATTAGCAGTAACATATCGACACAGAGATAATATCTGTGCATTTTTCTTAATATTTCGGCTTTGGCTACATGTTTTCTGCCTTGCTCAATGTATAGAATTCCTCATTTATACATGATTTTTACAGAAAGCGAAAAGTATATTGCAAAAAGACAAATTGCAAAAGTTTATCGCGTAGTTAAAGCACTAGAAAGGAATTATTTCAGACTGAATCTCACTGGTGCTACAGGTTTTCTCTGTGACCTTGAGCAAATCACTTAATCTCTCTGTACCTCTGCTCCTCATTTATTTTTTAAAGGATGGTAATACTTCTTCTGTCTCTGTATTTACATTGCAAACTCCTTTTACTGTTTGTTTTATGTTATTCTTGTTGCAATAAAGATCTTATCTAAGAATTCTTATCACAGAGTTGTTTTTATCTATGTAAAAAGCAATATATTGCGTGTGAAAAGTTATCCTATATGATAGGTTATCCTGAGCTATGACCTGGCTGTATAAGGAGTTCATATTATTGCACCGGAAGTGTTTTAGAGACCAAGTCAGACTCAGACCTTCAGCATTGCATGGCTCTTTTATTGAGAGGTGGTGGACTGAAATTAGAAAGGCTTTCTCTACAGCAGTAAAATTAATGTGCTTCAGAATGGCTATTCAACAGTGTTTGAAGAAAACCAGAATGGAGTGACCTGCACCTGCACCTTTAAACTCAGCCAACACTGGGGCAGGCAGGCTACATGAGTGCTGCCTGCTGGGAATGGTTTCCAGCTTGTATTATCTCCCTGATTGTATCCTGGATCCTTAAGAGAGCTTTCTGGGCCAAAAGTTTAACAGCATGGGCAGGACAAAGAAATATTTGCAGGCTCTGTTTAGCAGTGGCCAGTCAAACCTTTCACTCTCACCAAAAATTCTGCCTCTGTATATAGATATATGCCTATAAATAATCTATCCAGTCTTGCTTGATGTAAATCATAAGGCTGGAAAAGAAGAAAATGTGCTGCAAAAGAAGCTTTGCTGTAGTAAAACATAAGAAACTTGACATCAAAAATTGTTCATAATAAGTCCAGCCAAAATTTGGAAAAAAAAGTTGTTCAAACTACTCCATAATAGAGTAAACACTCCCTGATAGAGCAAGTGAGACTCTGTATCAGTAGTTCAGGTGATTACAGTTTATATTTATGATTTTTGTATCAAGAGGATCCATTTGGTGATGAAGGCATTCTTTTAGTAGGTAGAAGTTATGGCTTTCCCTATCCTGAGCCAGTGAAAGGATTGGAACTTAATTCTCCTGTATATCTACAAGAAAGCTCAGAACTGGTACAGAGGGAAGAAACATGTCACCTTTGACCATGCTCTGAAAGGACAAGCTGATCTTTCTCCTCAGTTCATGTAAGAATGTATTAAGAATCCAGCTCTGAGTCTCCTAAAGAGATCTGTAGTCCAGAACACAAATGTAAGGTCTGAGGAAGGGTCAAACTAAAGACAAACAGTTTTACTCAGCACTTCCTTCTACCTTACCTAAGAACCTCCTGGTTAAAGCCTCTTGGCATGAGGTCACGTCTTTTTACTCCTGCCTGCCTCATAACTATAGTATTTGAAGCAATGTTCACCTGTGAGATTTAGATGGTCTCTGGAGCACATCAGGAAAATAAATTTAAATATATGCTTTGGTATTGCTAAAAACTGAGGATGTAGGCACACTTGTTTCAAGGATGACAGTTTGTGTCCCATCAGGTCTTGAGGTGACAGTCAAGCCTAGTGTCAGGCAGCTGAGGAGCTTAAGTGGTTCTCCACACAACAGACCAAGCTGATGCCCAGTACAGACACTGCTGAGAGAATACACTGATGCTGAAAAATCATTATTGTGCCCACCCCAGCTACCTGCTTCTCAAGTCTGTCATAATCGACTTGCTGGCATGGATCAGGACATCTTTTTATGATTTCTCTCCAGCATACGCTCTAATAATCATAGAGACACAGTAAACGTGCCTCCATAAGCTGTACACAGGACCTGCAAGCCCAACTCTCGGTTATTGCTGCCTTACTCGACACCAGGGCATTTAAATCTCTGTTGAAATCTAGCTCTGTCTGATTCTGAAAGGCTTAAAATCTAAACATATTTACCTAACAAGATATCCTGTTACAATATGAGCTCCTACAGCCAAGACCTACATTGTGGCTATCTGACAGCCCTAGTACTGGTGGGTGCAGCTGAACTGTCACTTCTGGAATTATTATCCGACCCCAGATCCATTGCCATGTGAGACAGAAAAGCAGTAGCAAGCAAAAGAAGTTTAACCACTTATTTTGCAGTTTTGCAAGGATTTTGTAAGTGTGGCTTAATCAGCTGCAATACCTGATTAAACATTACCCTGCATATTGCTTTTTGATGAGTGTTTTATGTGTTCTTGTCTCCACAGACTGAAGAAGTCCTGAAGATTGATGGAGGGCCATGCTATTCAAACAGCAGGCGTTGCTGAGACAGAAGCTCTTTGTGCTAGGCAGCCTTGCTATTGGAAGTCTCCTATATCTAGTTGCCAGAGTTGGGAGTTTGGATAGGTAAGCCATTAAGTAGCTCCTCTCTTATTTACAATGGGCTAAGGCTGTCTGAGTTTTTGCTTCAAGGGTCTGATTTCTTTCATTCTTTGTTTTTCGGGGTTTTTTTTTGTTTTTTTAATGTCTACTCATGTACAAAAAGACAGAAAGACTGGCTATTTTAATAGTGCTTTTCATTATTTATTCCTACCCTTTGGAGAAGAGAGTAGGAAAATAGTCACAGTCATCTCTGTCAAAGTTTTTCTGTCTGTCCATTTGTATTCTGAGCACACTGACACTTGTTTTCAGAGAAGAAATAAACCAACATCCAGTAAAAATGTCATTACAGTAGCTCATTTTGCCTGTGTACATCTGTGTGTTGACCTCTAGTTTCAGTAAAACAGTTATGATGTATTTATACATCTCCTTTTCTAAATCTGTGAGCAAGCAATTAATGTGCTACAGTGGTAGTTAAAATTAAGTGTGAGCCTGCAGAGCAGCTCGTCAAGTTTTGAATACTATTTCATTTGAAAAATTGCTTCAGGGTTTGAGAATTTTAACTATGTTAATTAGCTGGTATTTTCTGTAGCTGAATGTGCTAAATAAGTGGGCTTTCTCTGCAAATGATTTCCTGGAGAGTAGTAGAAAATACAGCAGAGAAAATCAAAGAGCGTTTGGCACTTCTGACCAGGCTGAGTTTTGACTGGTTTTTGACAGTGCAACAGTAGTGCTACCTGCACTGAGACTGCTGTTTCTGTCAGCTTTGAAATGGCCTGGGATTACTGTGGTAGGTGCTACACAAAGGCACAACACATTAAAAAAAAAAAAAAAAAAGAAAAGAAAGAAAAACGCAGTTTCAAAAGGATGAATGAAAAAAAGACTACAAGATTTCCAGAAGCTGGTAGACACTTGCAAGTTTTAATGCTATTTTCATGTCCTTCTTTTAAATGATGCAATGTATTAGTTGGTTTCAAAATTGTAACACAATTCTGTGTGACTATACAGTGCTTGGAAAGTGAAAACATGGCTACCTACTGTCCATTGCTAGGTAATGTTGGGCACCATCGGTGGTCACTGGGTGCCTTCTTCAACTCCTTAAGTCCACTCCAGAAGAAGAAGGAGACCATGTACTCATCTAGGACCAAGTGCATTACAAATTAAGCCCTGGAACTTATATCTTCTTTCCCCTGGTGGTCAAATCATCTCTGATACTTCAGAAGTAGAAACGTCACTAAGACTAATGTGCTTCTGTAAATGGAGGCAGAAATCCTTACTGGTCCCTGCAAAAGTATATTTTATGCCTGGAGGCATGAAATCTAATTAACCTTCTGCTATTATCTATGCTTGCACATCTACAGAATTTACTGATGGCTATAAAATTATCTTGCCACAGTATTTGACTCGCTGACCTCCTGCGGCAGTGAATTCCACTGGTTTCACACATAGTGTTGCCAATGGCAGTAAAATTCAGTTTTGTTCTCTTGCTTTACCCAGCGTGAAGCACACCACACTGCTAAAAAGTCCTGTGTATGGACTTGTTATGAAATAGAGAGAGAAAGAAGTACTAGAAAGGACAAGACACAGATGAATTAACTAGAAATATTCCTCTGCCTCATTGTTGTTGAATCTGTCAGTAAAAGGATGCTGAGTGGCTTCAATAGACTTTAGAATAACTAATTGTTCAGGAAGAAATCCAGATTCATTTATGCTTAATTTATGCTGATCTAATTTGAACAAGAGAGCTGGAGATGGCTCATGTTTAATAGCCTCAGATTAGGCTCTCCAATGGCAGTGTCTTGAGTTTTCTTAGGCCCGAAGGGAAATTACCCCTAGTTTATCTGATTCATTGAGTCATAAAGTCTGATAAGATGAGCACTTCCCTCCAGGGGAGGCCACCTGCCTTCAGCTCCTGACTGCATGGATCTGCTTCACATGTGGAAGGTCAAATAGATTCTGTGGCAATTTTGAGACTATCTGGATTAGCCTTTGGGTTACCTGACTCCCCGATCGGCAGTACCAGGAGCCACCACACCTGATTTCCGTGCTACAAACTACTTCTGCTGGAACCAGGCTTATAATCTTTTGCTCCTGTGACACCTCCATTGGAAGAAAATTAGCAAGTATTCTGGATCAGGAGAGACAGCTCATTAAGATTGCCCAGACCTACTTCAGCTGTTTGGAAATTTTTCAGAAATACAGTTCCTGGAGATGAATTGCTTTATGGTGGGTTTTCTCAAGAAGAATAATTATGGAGTTTTACTGCAGCAGCTTGAGAACTTGCCCGTTTTGGGAGAGCAACTCAGTGATATAATAAGTGCCATATACTCTTTCTTAGCAAAGAGCTGTTACTTAATGGGAAAATGACTCAGACAATCAAGAATATTAGCATGTTGCAACATAACATGTTGCACCCATCCCAGGGTGATGAGGGAGCTGGCAGATGAGCTCGCAAAGCCGCTCTCCATGATCTACCAACAGTCTTGGCTCACTGGTGAGGTTCCAGATGACTGGAAGCTGGCCAGTGTGACACCCATTCATAAAAAGGGTAGGAAGGAGGATCCTGGTAATTACAGGCCAGTTAGCCTGACCTCAGTACCCAGTAAGGTTATGGAACAGTTTATATTGAGTGCTATCACGCAGCACCTGCAGGATGGCCAGGGGATCAGACCCAGCCAGCATGAGTTTAGAAGGAGTAGGTCATGTTTGACCAACCTGGTCTCCTTTTATGACCAGGTGACCCTCCTGGCGGATGCAGGAAAGGCCGTGGATGTTGTCTATTTGGACTTCAGCAAGGCCTTTGACACTGTCTCCCACAGCATACTCCTGGAAAAGCTGGCAGCCCGGGGCATGGACAGGAGCACTCTTCACTGGGTTAAGAACTGGCTGGGTGGGCGGGCCCAGAGAGTGGTGGTAAATGGTGCTGCATCCAGCTGGCGACCAGTGGTGTCCCTCAAGGGTCTGTGCTGGGACCAGTTTTGTTTAATATTTTTATTGACGACATGGATGAGGGTATTGAGTCTATTATTAGTAAATTCGCAGATGATACTAAGCTGAGAGCTTGTGTCGATCTGTTGGAGCATAAGAGGGCTCTGCAGAGGGACCTGGAAGGGTTGGATAGATGGGCAGAGTCCAATAAGATGAAGTTCAACAAGTCCAAGTGCCAGGTCATGTATTTTGGTCACAATAACCCCCTGCAACGCTATAAGCTGGGGACAGAGTGGCTGGACAGCGCCCAGGCAGAAAGGGACCTGGGGGTACTGGTCGACAGCCGACTGAACATGAGCCAGCAGTGTGCCCTGGTGGCCAAGAAGGCCAACGGCATCCTGGCCTGTATCAGGAACAGTGTGGCCAGCAGGACCAGGGAAGTCATTCTTCCCCTGTACTCGGCACTGGTGAGGCCGCACCTTGAGTGCTGTGTCCAGTTCTGGGCCCCTCAGTTCAGAAAGGATGTTGAGACACTCGAGCGTGCCCAGAGGAGGTTGACAAGGCTGGTGAGGGGCTTGGAACACAAGTCCTATGAAGAACAGCTGAGGGAGCTGGGGTTGTTCAGCCTGGAGAAAAGGAGACTCAGAGGTGACCTTATCACTCTCTACAACTTCCTGAAAGGTGGTTGGAGTCAGGTGGGGATTGGTCTCTTTCTCCGAACAGCAACTGATAGAACGAAATGACACAGTCTTAAGCTGCAGCAAGGAAAATATAGGTTGGATATTAGGAGAAAGTTTTTTACAGAAAGAGTGATAAAGTACTGGAATGGTCTACCCGGGGAGGTGGTAGAGTCACCATGCCTGGATGTGTTCAAAAAGAGATTGGATGTGGTGCTTGGTGCCATGGTTTAGTTGAGGTGTTAGGGCATGGGTTGGACTCAATGATCTTGAAGGTCTCTTCCAACCCAGTGATTCTGTGATTCTGTGTGATTCTGTGATAAGAGTAAATAGTTACATCTAGGATTAAACTATGAGGATCTGCCTTTTACCCACCACTGCCATGCTCTTTTAAAAGTTATTTTTTTATTGTTTAGAGAGAGTGGAAGCAGGAGGAAAGAATAAAAAAACCCGAAAAGTGCAGGCTGAGGAAGGACTTCTAACAACATCCAATCTTTTCCCTTAGGCTAGAGGATATCTTGAGTATTTATTTACTTTTAAGGGAAACCACCCTGTTTGACAAGCTGTTGTGTTACACTGAAGGCAGTGCTAGCTGTCTTTTTGAGCAAGAGATAAAATTAGTTGAGATGGGTCTGGAACTGCTGTTGTGGAATCCTCTTTGCTTGACAACAAATAACAAATACACAGAAGGAGAGGGAAGAGAACAGAGACAGCAATTGCAGCTTCTGTTTCTTTTGCTTTTAACTGCCACCTTGCTGATGCATTAAGACCCTCACCAGTCTGACCAAATTGTAGCAGTGTTAAGATATTTCTTCCTTTTTTTTTTTTTTCCCCAATATAGGCAGGTTTGCATCAGCATTTCAATGATTTAGTCTTTGCCACCAAGTCAAGCTTATTCAGTAGATGGCAGAGAGCAAAGGGATAGAAGAAGCTAGAAATGTGAGGACAGAAGTAACAAGAACTCGCTTCTCATCACAATTTCTAATTAGTCTGCAGGACTTAGCTAGAACTCGTTTGAACCCAGCAATGTCATATGGATTGTTTCTTCGGCTCTGTCTGGACAGGCTATATCTCTCAGCATCTGGATAATCAAGGAAACAGCTAGCAGGTCAGCCAGGGGGATCAAACTTACTTTGTCCCAACCATTCATTGTCCTAGCATCAGTGTCAAATTAGAGACCCCAACAAGCAGTGATGGATGGAAAACCGGCAAAGAAATAAATAATTATGTCCTGAAAGCGGAGTTTGAATAATATACAGTAAATGAGTGAGGGACCACATGCTGAGAAACCAGAATAAATACTGAATACCTAAACAGCTATTAATGAGCATTGCCCATCTGGTATACTGGCTAAGGCAGGGGTCCTGTGAAAAATAATAGCATGCAGCCGTGTAATTTAAGAACTGTATCATAATATATGTGCACAGCAAGCTCACACTAAAATTGCCTAGGCAACCTTTGTTCTTATATATCCTTAATTTTGGAGAGCATGGCTCCACAAAATTAGTAATAATATTTTTTTAGGACCTTGGAAGCTCTCTGTACACACCGATTTAATCTTCAGTGAAATATTGGCCTGTATAATGTCCAAAGTGCTGATTTGAGAGTGGAGATGAGAGTTTATTCAAGGTTCTGTAGTAGCAAAGTTTTAATGTTTTTCTTACTGAACCACTTCTTGGATCCAGTGGCATCAGATACAAGAATGAAGAACTAGAGAAGAGGAAAAGAGGGAAAATAATTGTAGCTGAATATAAAAGAATTGTACAAAAATGCAGTTGCAAAAGAAGAAATAATAAGGCACAAAATGAGGTTCAGTGGGAGGATACAAAAGGGATTATAAGAAAATCATTGATGTAATGATGCAATAAATGCATTTTTAAAAGCTCTTCCTGCCATTCTTTTTCTACCTTGCTAATCTTGTCTGAATTAGAACCTTGGACTTTCTGCTTCTGACTGGCAGAGAAAACACTGGACGTATTGTAAAGAGGAGAAATATTGAAAAGTGATGCCTAGAAAGCTGGTTTTCCTCTCTTTTGCTCCTCTTCACTAAAAAAGCCATCTCTGGATCAACACAATGGAAAGCACAGGAAAGACTTCAGGCTAGAATAGAAAAAGTGTGGGAAAGAGATTACTTAAATGAATTGGATTTTCAGATCAAAATGACCAAATATAATTAATCTCAGAATGCTATAAAAACTGCCAAACCCATCACAAAATAATGAGGAGTGTGTAAGTTTAGGGGAGATTCAAGAAGACCCAAGAACAGTAATCATAGTTCCTGTGCTGGCACAGAGCAGAGGGGTGAAGTTAGGATTTACCCAGCTAAATCAGAGCAAAATACCAGATTAAATAATAAAAAAAATTACAAATTTAACCACTGGCAGAATAAAATAAAAGTTGAAAAATAGGCACATCACATTACATCCAAAAAGGTTTCCAAGAGCATGATTCCATTATGCATAAAACTTGTCTTTAGAGATATCCTCTTTTTACAAATACCTCTTGTTTTACTTGCAGACTGCAGCCCCTTTGCCCCATCGATGGTCGTTTTGGACCCCGCAGCCAGGACGAAATCCCATTGCGAGCCCTGCAGTTCAAGCGAGGTCTGCTCCATGAATTTCGAAAGGGCAATGCCACCAAGGAACAAATTCGACTGCATAATCTGGTTCAGCAGCTTCCCAAGGCCATTATCATTGGGGTGCGGAAAGGAGGCACCCGAGCACTACTGGAGATGCTGAATCTTCACCCTGCAGTGGTCAAAGCTTCTCAAGAGATTCACTTCTTTGACAATGATGAAAACTATGCCAAGGGAATTGAGTGGTACCGGAAAAAAATGCCTTTTTCTTACCCTCATCAAATAACAATTGAGAAAAGCCCCGCGTATTTTATCACCGAGGAAGTACCTGAAAGGATTTACAAAATGAACTCATCTATCAAATTATTGATCATTGTCAGGGAACCTACCACAAGAGCTATTTCTGATTACACTCAGGTGCTGGAAGGCAAGGAAAGAAAGAACAAAACTTACTACAAATTTGAGAAGCTGGCTATTGATCCTAATACCTGCGAAGTGAACACTAAGTACAAGGCAGTGAGAACCAGCATCTACACAAAACATCTGGAGAGGTGGTTAAAATACTTCCCAATTGAGCAGTTTCATATCGTGGACGGAGACCGGCTCATCACAGAACCACTGCCAGAACTCCAGCTGGTTGAGAAGTTCCTAAATCTTCCTCCGAGGATAAGTCAGTACAATTTATACTTCAATGCCACCAGAGGGTTTTACTGCTTGCGATTTAACATTGTCTTTAACAAGTGCCTGGCGGGTAGCAAGGGACGCATCCATCCAGAGGTGGATACCTCTGTCGTTACCAAATTGCGCAAGTTCTTCCATCCTTTTAATCAAAAATTTTACCAGATCACGGGGAGGACATTTAACTGGCCCTAAACTAAACTTCATGCAACACTTTCTGTTGCACCTGAGGCAGGCAATAGATGTCTCTGCTGAAATATGCACTTTTCATAGACATGGCTAGCAAAGTAACTTTTTTCATGCATACGTGTACATAATGCAGTGTGTGACCAAATATACGGTGGGATCGATTTTTTCTACAGAGTAGTAACTAACATAAATTTACTGTCAATATAGTTGCATCTTTTAAGATATAATAATAAAGGGAAAGGAGGTATTTAGGGAAACAAAGTCAGACATTGTTAAAAGGGTCAGTGTTCCTCTCGCTTAGTGAAGTGTTTATGTGACATATTTATTGATTTAAGCAGAACATTAGTTTATGCCATAAAAATTCTTGTCAAAAGTCTGTAAAGCTGTGAGAAAGCATAATCTTGAGGCTATATTTGGTACTTGTAATGCTAAAGGAATACTGACACTTTAAACACAGTGCTGAATTTTTACAATGAGAGTGAATAGTACTATTTTCTTATTATTTTAAATGAATATCTTATCTCATACGAACTACATTGTTTTAAAGTTCTTGTGGTGGGTTTGCACTATTGTTTTATTGTATGGACCATAGTGTCACTTGTAGCATGTCAATCATGTGTCAAGAAAAAGTCAAATAATTTTTTCTTCTATACTTGTATGTCAACAAAGCTAAACATGGTGTACATAGTGTACAATGTTTGTAAATACTGGTTTCACACTAAGTAATTCTATTTTGTAAACTGAATATGGCTATTTAATTTATTGTGAAAATTAAATTTATTGTGGTATTTAAAAATGGAATGAATTAAAATTACCTATACGTGCAATGGCTTTTCACCTCTGCTTGATGTATGTCAGTGTGGTCCCTTAGCTTAGACAGATCATATGTATGTGTGAGAGAGATTTGCTCAGGTAAGCAAGCTTGGTTTATAGACAGTTGAGAAAACTGATACATGTGGCAAAGCAGGGTTTATTCAAAAGCTCATCCTTCTAGGAATCTGGTGCAATGCTAACCTCAAACAACATTGTTGCTGTTCTGCTGTGGCACTTTGCTAAAATTAATTCAGTTGCCAATGAGGCTAAAGCATGACTGTAAAAGCCTGCTGTAGCCAGGTATGGCAAAAAAGCAGAGCCCTCATTAAAACCAAAATAACAGACAGACAAACAAAATTAGAAGAAAGATTTTAGTGATTTCATCACCAAAAGCTGGTGATGCTTCAGAAGTCAAAGAAAACAGTTGTGATACCTTTGCTTTCATCTGGTAATTCATGTATCTGCTCTGTAAAAAACAACAACAGTATTGTTATTATTGGGATAAACATATAGCTCATGTGTCCATTCAATAAGTGACAAGAAATTAGTTCAGGAAATTAATATTTTCATGCATTATACATTGTATGGCTCTTAAAGATTCATAAGAAAAAACAATGAAAGCAAATGAAAAAGTATTTTAAAACAAGGAAAAAAAAAGAAAGAAGTGAAGTAAAAAAAAAACCCAACCACTTTAAAACCACCATATAGAGATTGATGGGGACACAAATTTTGGAAGGTATCCAGAACATTTGAATATTCTAGGTTACTATAGCAGAGTGGCTGGTAGTACAGATTATAATAAGAGCAACTGTTCCCCGTGGGCTTTTTATTTTGTTCAGTGATTTGGAAGCATTGGTTTTTCTAAATAAGTGGTTTTTAAAACTTGTGAGAGATTGCTTCTTGTCTTGCTGTATCTTTAATCATATGTGCTAGCACTGTGAGCAATGTGCCCTTTCTTCATGCTGCATCGGAGCCATGCCAGCACAACACGGCAGAGCATATGTGAAATTCCCTGCAGTAGCTACAGTACAACTCCCTGTTTTCCTGTATGACAGCCATTTATCTTGCCCACTTCCAGACAAAAAGACAGATATTTAACTCATCTAATACTGTTCAACAGGGAGTTTTTTTTCCAATTTAACCTTTTCACGGTCTTCAGGTGGGCAGACAGATTCCAGGCAGCTTTGGGTGATATTTTGGGTGATATTTCAAATAGTCCTGGCTACAAACTGACCGAAGGCTGAGGTGTATTTTCAAAGAAAGGGACAAATTGGTTAGATCAAAGTTACCACTAAGCACAAAATATGCATTTGAAATTAATATCTCTCGGCATTGATCAGAAGAGTCACAGAGACTGTGATCTACCACGCACGACTACGCACATTCCTGTTAAAGTCAGCTGGCTTAACTCCAGCTTATCATTTGCAATTTTGGAGAGACGTGGATAAATTTAGGCTATATCTTAGACAAATCTGGTTCAAAAATGTACAGAAGAATAGTCAGGACCAGCAGGGGAGGAAAGAGGGTTCAAAGGCATTGTAACGTATACTAAGAAGACTAAAAGAGCAGGAGACCAATTCGCTTTCACTGAGCCTTCAATGCAGTGTCGTCAGGTCTATTTGACATAACCCAGTGAAGAGAAAATTTCAAAACTGATTCATAATACATAGATAAAATGCATCACTCAAAGCATACTCCTAGGTTAATGGGGATTTTCCCTTAGTGTTCATAGCCAGTTTGTGAAGTCCTGACCCTATGGTATTTACCTCTTCAGGAGCAATTTCTGAATAATTCACTTCAACCTCTTTGCTTTGCTTCCCAAATTCTGAGTGAATAATTTCTATTCAAATTGATCATGAGTGTTCAGACTGGGAAGAGCATTCTTAGCTTGAGATTATGATTGCAGAGTGATGCACAGCTACATGAAGTTGCAGCTGTTAACTTGTGGCATTTTTCTCTAAAGACATTGTATCTTTCCTGTTTTCTGTACTCTACAGGCTCACAGCTCTTGTCAATGTTTGGATTAAAACAGCTAATATTTCTGTGCATTTTTATCAGATTGTTCCAGCTGCTATTTAAACTACATAGGACAACAATTTTCAGTATAAAGGTTTATCGGAGATTAATTTGAAATTGTATTTTCAGAAATTAGTATATAGGCAAATAAAGGACTGACATTTGGAGACCAGAGACTCATTTACCATTAACCCACTACACTGCATTTTCTTCAGGAAAGTGGAATAGATATGATGGAAATGCATATACCCTATTTTAATGGATTTTTCCTTTTTTGCCACAATGTCTAAAAATACAAGAGAGACACCATTTTTAGCAACATGTTTCATTATAATAGTACAAGATTTTTAAAAGGCAGTGGCCACAAGCTAAAAACACAGGACCACCATCTGAAAATCAGGAAACACTTTTTTACTGTGCAGGAGACTAAGCAGTGGCATGGGTCAAACGGAGAATTCGCAGATTTTCCATCATTGGAGATATTCAAAAGCCACCTGCACACTGTCCTAGGCAACTGGCTCTGGGTGTTTCTGCTTGAGGAAGGGGATTGGATTTCCCTTCCAACCTCACCTGTGTTGTGACCCTGTGAAGATCTCTCTATACCATTTGGCTCTTACTAGGTACTGCCCATTGCTTCAGTGTTATACAGACAACAGAGAAAGTGGAAGCCCCGTGTCGGAAGCCAGTCCAACCACTGCTCAAACCCAAGGTATGGAGGCATTACAGGGCACATATTTACTCCCTGGGTAGCTGATCTAACTGATGCTGGAAGCCTGTTCAACTTACTGGAACCGTCTGATAGGAGAGATCTTTTGTTAATGACAGTCCTACAGATCACTGGTGCTGGTTTTGGTACGGACTGAGAAGGCTACAGAGACTAGGAAGTTCACAAAGGACCCTCTTTCATGAAGAAGAGGTCAGGAGTTGAATGTTACAGGGAACGGTATCTTTGCTTTCATTTAAAATAGGATAAAATGCTATTTCTTTCCTGTGTAAAAATAACTTTAGAAACAAGGTGTGTAGAAGGAGTCTACAATCCCATAGCAGTTTAAGTCACCCTAGCTCATGCCTGCCAAGGTCCCAGCCTCCCTCCTCATACAATATATCTTTCCCACTCCTTTGAGCTGAGTCTCATGATTACCTGCCCCTTCCACGTGGAGCTGCTTCAGTTCACTAGGCAGGCAGAAGACTAACCTGTTTAAAAAGATGAGTAACATCATTAAAACTGTTCTGGATCAGTGCAAACATCTTTTGAAACCAGGATCTGTCACTAGATTAATTAATTAATTAATGCTTCAAACAGGACATAAAGACAAAGAAAACATGGAGAGATTTCCATGCTCCAGTGGTTGGCAGTCATTGGATGCCTCCAGTGGGAGAGGATAGTCTTCAGATGTAGCAACAGTGAGTGCCTTCCTGTTCTTTGTACTTAGCCAGAAACTCCAACCCACGGAAGAGCTGCTCCCAAGCAGTCCTCTAAGCCCTCTTACGTAATCATTTTGCTAGAACAGATGTGCAAAATGAATCAGAGATATTTGGGTAATACCTTTCAAATCTGATAATAAGTATAACAACATGGTAATAGAAGTTTTATCTTCCTTCCTAACTCATTTTGAAAATACTACAGATTGTCTAATTCGTTTCTTGAAAAAATACTTGCCACACTACTTTATACTTACGGAAGATCCCTGAGCGGGCTTGGTCCTCAGATTTGTAAAAGACTGTAGAAGCGGAATAAATTATGATAAATTTTATTTTTGAAAGAGCTTGTTTGCAGAGAAAAGGACTTCAGGTCAATTATTAAAAGTGATTTTAATAATAATCTCAGACATTTTTTGTTATTGTACTAATCAGTTCCAAGGAGAGCAACTGGCTATTTGGCTACACTGCTGTTAGTGTTCTATCTAATTTAGAGTCTATCATGTAAAATTTACTTCACAGAGAAAAAAACAATTTAAAACTTAATATAGATCCAGTGAGTCTCAGACTGCATTATAAAGATTGAATTTTGTTACTGAAGGCTCATGCATGTTAGTGAAACAGGGATGTGCCCAGGCTAACCATCATCAGTACCTATAAGTTGATTTTTCCTTTGTTATAAGTTTCTTTGAGGAGATACTTTACACATGATATTCCATAGCAGTCTTCTATGAGCTGATGAGCTGTGGTTAATCTGTCCTTCAAAGACTGACTTACCTTCTGACAACTTGAGACAGACATAACAAACCATATTCAGAACCACCAACTATCCCTAACCGCATTTACATCTACAGAGAAAGGATTTTCAGTCCTGTCTGCAATAGTGCACTGATGAAAGAGTCAAGCCCTTAGAGAACATCCATGTGTTATCAATCTAGATACCAGCCTTTTTCCCAGGGCTTGAATTGACAAGTGCAAGGAAAGCACAGAAAAGACTAGAATGCTGTCGTACATCTGCTGCACCGTGCTTAGCATATGGTAAATAAGATTACCTGCTGTTCTGAGATTCTTACTAAAACCGGCAGTGGCGTGGCATGACTTTCAGAGCTGATGGTGACCAAGCTACCGGACTCTTTTTAGTTTATATCTAGCTTATTTTCAGTTCAGCTTTGATTCCATTCAACTTCTTATCAGTTTCAAAGTTCTCTCTCATGGTGCACAGTGACCCACAGCTCTTCCTGAAATGTATATTTTGTGAGACAGAAAAGAAATATCAGCACAGGCTGTCGTAGTCTTTGCCACTGTGACCACAGAGAAAGGTTGTGGTACAAGGAATTTAACTCTGCTGAAGTCCTTGTGATTCCTACATGATTCCCTAGCAACTTCCAAAATAATTTCCCCTCAGCAGCAGTAGTTGCTACTTTAGAAGGTTTATGCTTCTGTGAAAGTGTCCTGATTATTGATCAGGATATGAAGCATCTATATTTTGAACAGATTACAGTCCTTTGATACAGTACATAATATACAGCAAAACATAGGATATGACAAGGAAACAACGCTACTTCAAGCCATCTGATGTTATGCCTCAGGCTGATTAAATAGACAAAAGGAAACATGACAGAATCATGCACATCTTACTCCTGGCCTTAATTGCAAACAACTGTTTTGTAATGTATGAGGCCTTTGCCATCCAATTCTTTGGCTGATTTTCTTCTGAAGAAAGACTTTCCACTTCATTGAACTGTGAAGGCTTCATTTCTATTTCAAACCCAGGGAGACAGAAGAATTAATTTACAATTCCCTACTATATGAAAAAAAAGTGATATGCATTTTGTAAAAGGTGGGACTAATAGCAACACTCTTACTAACCTCATCTTCAGAAAATTGCTCCAGTTGCTGCAAGCTCCTCAGTGAAGCTCCACTAGTAATAGAGCTTTATAGGAAAAGGAAAAAAAAGCCTTTTTACTTTGAATGGCTGTGGAGCAGCACAGTGCCTTGCAAAGATGTAGCCCAGACCTATAAGGCTAGTGAAGTGAAACCATCATTTGTTTTAAAAACTCCACATTTGGTATGCATTGAAACAGCCAGCCTGCATCAAGGAGATGAGGGAAATAATATTTTTTTTCTTTTTTTTCTTTTTAAGTAAATGGTAAGGCTAGTCTTCCAAGAGGTAGCCACCAGTAATTATCTTTTCCATCAGTAGTAATTAGCAATGCATATCCCATACAATGGGCAGCTACTGTTACACCTTCAGTCTCATTTAAATCAATTTGCTCTGAAGTGCCCTGAGGATTAACTGGAGAAGAAACTTGCACTCAGAGCTGATTAGGTAAAAAGTCTGACTATATTTCCATTCTGGGCTCTAAAATTGCTGCCTTTATGCATGTGGTCTACCCTGGCACAGTGGCCTGCCATTCTATCCACTGACAACAAAAAGGGAACAAGCAGAGCTAGTTATACAGGTTCATTTATATTCAAGATCCAGCCAAATTTCCTTCCGAAGCCACACAGGCTTTATTTTAAAATGTTGTCAATTGAAGATTGAAGTTGATTATTTCATAGCTGTCATGTTCATTTTCACTTTTGACACTTAGATATTAAAAGAAATGCAGAATATAGCTAGGCAGACATCTTCTCAAGGCTTGGAGCTACCTAAACAATTCAGATTTCTATTTTTAATCAATTTTAATGGACTAGAAAAACAATTGCACAAAATGTTAAGTTACTTGATGAATAAAAGTAGTGGCAATGCATTTTATGTTGCATAAAATAGTAAAAATAATCACAGGAGTAGATTAAAATTGCAGGTACCTTCCCTTCCTGGATGTTCTTATGTGTAAGCTTACAAGATTCTTCTTAACAGTTTTCTTGTTCAATTCCAAAAGTGCACTGGTTTATACCTAAAGGCTGTTGCTGCTTGCACCATGATTAAGATATTCTTTGAACACAGGAGATAAGCATTCAAATTCTTCCAAGCTGAGGAAACTCGAATGCAAGGTAAGCATTTTGTGGGACAAAGACAAAATGAACAGTGGCAAATCAAGGTTACGTGCTACGACTCCTTGCTAGGGTTGCTTGGCACCAGCTGGTTTTGTGGAAACTCCTCAGGTAGGCTAATGGATGGATGCCACAAAGTCTTAGAGAGGTAAGGGTCTATACTCATGTATCTGGCATGACTGTTTGGTTGTATTGGCAGCTGAATCCTTAGAAGGCCCTATCATTACTCATGGTAGAAATAACCTAGCAGCTACTCCTGTGTTACAAAATCTGTGAGGTGGTTAAAAAGTTTAGACACCGCAAAATGATCCCCACTTACCCCAAATGTGTTGGACTGACATCCTTGAACTTGCAAATCTCATGTGCGAAACCATGCTCTAGGTCTGCAAGTTAGCAGCCAGCTTAAAACCATCTAAGCCTGCACAGGGAAACCAACACTGCCACTGTTTCCTGCAGAGAGATGAGGCCGGGTCCTCTGCAATATTTCATCTCCAAATAGTGAATTACAGGGCTGAAATTGTAGGTGTTCACATGGCCTAGGGAAACCTAAGCACTAACTAGTTTGGTCAAAATGTTGGGCTCTGGAATTGCTCTATTAACCACCAAGCAATCTTCAAACCTAGCAATGCCTTATGAAAACAGCATTAAATTTCATTTGAGTAACGCTGGTGATCTCATTCCATTTCCTTTTTAACTTTAATAGTTGCAATTCAACAGCTCTGATGTCCTTTTAACTTGTACAGCTCTGTGTGTAATCAAGCTGAAGGTATAGCACAACTTAGCACTCAATTAATTCCAGGTTTTTTTTCTGCTGCAGCTTTTTGGCAGTTCATTCTGAGAACCTAGAAGGAGTTAATTTTCTCCCACATAAATGAAAGTCAAACCCAAGACAGAATCAGAGCTCACATAAATGAAATATCACTGTCTTTAATTTAAGAGACCATGTCTGCCATATGTATAACCAAATCAGTGGGAGATAGATCTGTGAAAACAAATTTTGTGATCCTGTTTCCTGAGGAAAGTTTCAGGTGTGGAAAAGAGGGGGCCATGACAGTGGCTGAAGCCATTGTTCAAAATAACATATCCTGAAAAGCAGACCAAGGCTGTGTAATAAATATACTTTTTCTGTTTTGATTTGGGCCCTAGCATATCCAATGTATCCCAGCAAATTTTCTGCTTGCACCAAGATGGGGAAAACTCCTTTGGTGTTAAGCTGCCATGCCCTGAGTATTGCCAGGTAAGCAACAGAAACCTCTCTGGAAGACCAACATAGCACCTGTGGGAGCATGTACGCAGCCATTCTACTCCTCTGCCTAATCTATCCCATCACCTTCCCACTCTGGGTCCCACACCATTACACTCCCCATAATCCCTAGCAGAAGGAAACACAAATCCAGAATAATGACTAATCCAGTGTCTCTGTGTGGGTGGTTGTAGATGGCGCTGACTTGTACAAAACAGATGAAAGGAGGGAAGCTCCTGAGCCAAGAAGCAGCCTCAGTGCATCTCCCTGGGTTGGTCTACAATCCCCAGCTGGCAGAGAGGCTTGATTTTGCTGCAGGAACCAAAATCTGCCTTGGTGGGAGAGCAAGGGAAAGCAGGCTAGTTTGCTGATGCACTTTAGCCCATGGCTCAGTAAAGAACTGTGCTTCCTGGGGGGCCTGCTCTCATCTTCTTCTTAGGGATATAAGGCAGGTCTTTCCCTTGCTACATAACCTTTCTGTACATGTACATGCACAGCAAGCCTCATCCTAAATCTTTCATATACACCTGGGAGACAGACACTGACGTGGGTCTTTTCTGTCTCACCTTAAGGCTGTTTAAAAAATCTCTTGCTT
Organism: Eulacestoma nigropectus; assembly: GCA_013397775.1. Taxonomy (NCBI): domain Eukaryota; kingdom Metazoa; phylum Chordata; class Aves; order Passeriformes; genus Eulacestoma; species Eulacestoma nigropectus. The sequence goes on along the minus strand of VZTE01006108.1, from coordinate 1,423,069 downwards.
TGGTAAGAGTTTGTTTGTTCACACGTATTGTTGTGAGTTTGCAGTACAGAAGGGACTCTGTGACCTTTGTGTGCTGGCTCTAAGTCTTTTTGTAAAGCAGTAGTTATGTACATGCTAAGACTTCTCACATGAGAGAAATATTGCCCTTTTGCTGGGTTTCTTGCTTGATGACTTATCAAATTTCCAGGGGGGCAGAAAATGCAGCTCTGTATGTCAAGCCAAAGGTACCATGAGCATGACTGACAAAGTTTATTACCCTCCTAATCAAAGCATAGGAGAAATTAACCACTTAAAAAGGAGCTTGTTCCAGTTATCAGCTCAAGGTTTCAATTGAATACGTCTGCATGTATTTTGAGCTACACCAAAGCTGTGATTCCTGATCCACATGATTTTTACTCAGGTACAGTTAATGCATGCCTTTCAGGCAAGGATTATGTTATTTCTCCAACACAGGGAACTTGTCAGACTGAAGGAGGCAAGGAAGTCTGCAAAAGTTGCGGATGAGAAATTTTATGTGTGGATCTAACCAACTTGAATTGTCCAAATGAATCACTGCTATAATCCTGTAGCTTGTATCTTGGAATGATAAACAGCTTCTGTCTCTCAGAATAAAAGCCACTTTAAAATTTTAAAAAAAAAGGGAACTTGGAGAAAAAGAAAATAATAGAAAAAGGCACTAGTTTCTTCGAGAGGAAAGAATACATAGAAGCAAGCACAGATGTAATTTGACAAGAAATAGGAATAAAAGCCTATGGCTGTAAGTATGAAAAAAATATATTCAATACAGGCAGAGAGAATAAAATAAATCCATTTCCATATGTGAAGGTACAATATATGAACTAGAAATAAGCAAAACTAATAAATGACAGACAAAGTATTCAAGAAGGATCAAAAAGGCTTTTTACAGGTATATGAGAGAAATGAAACAACAGAGAAAATAACATGATACGTAAATAAATAAAAAAGAATGACTTACCTGAGGTGGACTTGTTCAGTTTAATACTAGATTTTTTTTTCAATTTTCCCTCTTTAAGTGATAGAGGATCGTTTCAAAGTATCCACTTGCTCAGCTAAGTGTTTCAGTTCAGATGTGAGAGCTGGGCTTTCTACCCTGTTCCCAGCAATTTCCAAGCAATCCTGCCCTCAGCCTACCTGCAACAGAGAGACCAAAAAGCACTTTCCACAGCAGCTGGATATTTAGGTTTGAATTTCCTCAGCTTTTGGAATCTGTACTCTTGGTCTCCACCTGCAGAGCTCACTATTGGGGTTTCATAGAAAAGGTAATTGCAGCCAAGCTGAACACGGGTCTCTCTGGAACAGCCTTTGCCTCTTGCTTGTCCGCTTTGAAAGTGCTGCTAAGCTGGGTACATAACTAGGTCACTTTAAGCTGTTACAAAGGCAGGTAGTCCAAATTCTGAAGAACTAATGTAGCTGTAATTCTAAGAACAAATACAACAAAAACAATAATAGTGATAATTATGAGACTGTAAGAGCTGGATTATCCAACAGAGCTGTTGGAGAGACCTCTCTGCTCATTACTCAGGAGCAGAGGTATCAGTTTTCTATTCAAAGGCCAGACTCATAACTAAAATGACAATCTATACATATATATTATGAGTAGCACCATAGCTCATAATTTTGTCCAAAGGCATTTCTGCTGTAAAGCTCATCAAATGGAACATAACTTCTGTGGTGCATCTTTTTAATATGATATCTTAAATACACTATTATTTAATAATTAATTTCATTTTTAAACACATAAAGTTCAATGGCTCAAAGATATGTAATATTTTATCAACATTGATGATCATAAAAGCCTTTCCCTAGCCATTTCCAGATAACATAAAAATTGGTGAGAGAATAAATAAGCAGAAAGTCAGCTACTGCTACCCAATGATTGTATTTTATTGTCATTTTGACCAAATATACATCATTTGTTTATTGAACTCGACACAAAAAAAGATCAGGATCAGCTTCTACGCAGAATTGTTCCATCAGTGTCAAGAGCATTTACATTATGCCTCCTTCAGTACCACCATCCCTCCTTCCAACTTTATTATATGATACTGAGCAAGTCCCTTCTATCATCTGCAGGATGAGTTATAAGGATGCAGGGTAGTTTTCATAGCTGTCTGGGGGCTACAATATTTCTACAATATTTCTATTCTTTTGCAAATATCTTTAGCATGGGAGCTATTCTATTATGCACAGCAGTTAGTCTGACAAGAGTAGGATATCCAAACTTCTGGCAACTCAGCTGGCTTAAGCTAAACAGCTTCACTTGAGATGCTGAATATCTGGAACCCCCAACCCGATGGCCAAGATCCTTAAATCATGGATGAGTCAAAACTGTTTGTAATTGACATTTCTAGGGAAAAAAAGTGCACATGCTCTAAGAGAACAAGTTCATCTATTTCTTGAAGAAGCCTCAGAACTTACCCCACAGAGCAAACAAAGTGGTTTGTTTGACAGCCCTGTTCACTGCAAGCTGCTGTGAATAGCACTAAATAGCCAACAGCAGCATGGATTTCTCTACCGTAAGTTACAATAAGAGCAGGACAAAGCAGGACGAGGAGAGAGGTTGATCTAGTCTTCACACCCCTTTCAAATCCTTTGCTTTTCGGCTGATTCATGTGACAGGGTCTCCTGTTCATACAGAAGAATACTTTAGAACCTCAAACATTCTATTACAGTAAAATAAGCCAGGAATGGGGGCATATTCTGCCACAGACAAGGTTTCTAAAGGTTATAGTAGTAACTAACTGGTGAAAATTTTAGTGGTAGTTTTTAAAAAGAGATCACTGAATCAATGTTCAACAGAGGCTTCTGATGACTGAGAATGGATCAGACTAATGTCACAATTAAGACAAAATCCTATGAGTATTACAGAGATTATAGAACAATTAGCCTAACTTCTTTTTCAGTAAAGCATTAGATATCATTTTTTAGAGATCAGATGGGAACACTTTAAAAAAAAGGAAAATGTTTTGATTTAAAGGTAGTAAACCTCCCTGAATGAAGCATGATCATGTCTCACCTGGAAAGGTAATATGGCAGTTGACTTCCATTAATCTTCAGTAGATCAAAAGGATACAGATAGCATAATTAAAACTTCAGTGACTGTGTAAAAAAGTTTCACGACGGTTGTAAAGAGTAATGAGTTGTAAGAAAAATGGAAGAAAATTTTCTGATATTTATATACTATAAGATTTTGACAACAATAATATTTCTATGAATATCCATATGGGTTTGCCTATTTAAGGTTAAAAAACTAAGTGTTCCAAAAGACTGATATTCGTGCCAGTTTATAAATTGCAAAGTAAAACATAAGAAGATTATTTTTACAAGTGGTATTGACACTTTCAAGAATATAATTTACAATGTAGAGAAAACTTCAACAAAAATCTCAAAAGAAGAAGCAGATGAAGAAGTAGCTGAAAAGCAAATATTTGTCAAAGAACTCACAAATACAGATTTATGTTTCTAACCTTAGGCATTCCAGATAGAAATTACTGACTTTAAAAAAACATACATGATCAGAAAAAAGGAAAAGCTCATCCTACTTTTAAAGCTCTCTCTGAAAATTCAGGCACTGAGGGTTGAATTTCTGGCTCTGCCTCACTCTCCCTGTATGACCTTTGGCAGGTCACTTATGTCTCAGTTTCTTCTCAACAAAGCATGATCAAGTTCCTGTGCTGTGTAGAGGTTATACCAGGTAAATTCATTAAAATCTGCGCCTGACAATGTACAGCAGTAAGGAGCAAATAAATTAGACGTATCGGAGAAGGTGGTGGCTACAAAACTCTGTTAGTGTTACAGAAAAACAATTTCATAAATATAGGGGGTTTTTTTCCCCTTGACATTTAGAGTTGCTGGACTTTTGCCAAACTACAAAATGTCTTCCAGCTTCAGCAGCTGAGCTTCAGCCTGATAAGGTAGCAGATGCCACATGAGAGAAGGCACCTGTTCTGCACCCTTGCTGCATTAGGTAATTATGTACAAAACAACTTATATGTGCAGTCCCTGCAATTCAAACTGTTGCCTCTATCAAAATCTTAAGCTACTCATAGAAGCAGTGAGAGTGTGCTGAATGAATTGACAGTGAAGTATGCCTTGCCTCCTCAATTAAATTGTGTGTGTGTGTGTGCATGTGTGTCTACAAGAGTGTTTGCATCCATTCCTTTGTGAACCTACAGATTTTTTTTTTTTCTTCAGGAAACTGGTTGATAAAGCAGTAATAGAAAGCTAAAGTTTGAGTAAATGAATTGGAGCCAGCTGGTGAAATATTATTAACTGAAACGTTCATAAGGTCAAACAGACATATGGTTGGAATGCCAAAATGTCACATTAGGTCAGATAGTGTCACCACAAAAAGAAATACACAGGAGAATTTATACTTTACAAAAGGACTAGGAAAGAGATTATGATCCGTCACTGATGTGGATGGAGAATGGTGCTGCATCCAGCTGGCATCCAGTCACTAGTGGTGTCTCCCAGGGATCAGCCCAGTCCTCTTCAAAATCTTTATTGATGATCTGGATGAGGGGATTGAGTCTACCATTGGCAAATTCACAGATGACAGCAGCATGAGTTGGAATGCTGGATGGTAGGATGGCTGTGCAGAGAGATGTGGACAGGCTGGATTGATGCACTGAGACCAACAGCATGAGGTTCAGCAAGACCAGTTGCTGGGTCCTACACAATCCTAGACAGTTCTACAGGCTGGAGAGCCACTGAAGAGCGGCTGGAAGGCTGCCCAGTGGAAAAGGACCTGGGAATGTTGGTCAGCAGATGGCTGAACACGAGTCAGCAGTGTGCCCAGATGGCCAAGAAGGCCAATGGCATCCAGGCCTATGTCAAGAATAACACAGTCAGCAGGGCTAGGAAGAGATTTTCCCCCTCTACTCAACACTGGTGAGGCCACACCTTGAATCTTGTGTTCAGTTCTGGACCCCTCAGCACAAGAAGGACATTGAGGTGCTGAATTGTGTCCAGATAAGGGTAATGGAGCTGGTGAAGGGTCTGGAGCACAAGTCATATGAGGAGCAGTTGAGGAAGCTGGAGTTGTTTAGCCTGGACAAAAGGAAGCTCAGGGGTGACCTTATTACTCCCTAAAACTATCTGGAAGGAGGTTGCAGCCAGTTGGAGGAGGGTATCTTTTCCCAGGTAACAAGCGACAGGACAAGAGGACATTACCTCAAGCTGCATCAGGAAAGGTTTAGGCTGGACATCAGGAAGACTTTCTTCACAGAAAGGGTGATTGGACACTGGAATGAGCTGTCAGGGAGGTGGTGGAGTCACTGTCCCTGGAGGTGCTTAAGAAAAGACTGAACGTGGCATTTGGTGCCATGGTCTGGTTGACATGCTGGTGATCACTCATAGGTTGGACTCGATTACCTCAGAGGTGTTTTCCAGCCTAACTGATTATGTGGTTTGGTGATCTTTGAGCATGATGCTGATAGCTAAATCTGAAGATTGGCAGTAGTCATAAGACAAGGAAAAGCAGCTCAAATATTTTTTAGAAGTTTTTGCAATGTGACCAGTGTATACTTTCATGAGGAAACTACTCAGCCACAGAAACAATATAAATTTATACTCAAAATAAGAAAAAGAAATATTTACATTTTTCATATTTGCACATTTAAAGTTTATTTGGACAGTATGCCTAATGAACCATACATCTGCAGAGGTAAGGAACAATTTAGCTGTGTTCACTGCCTTTTGTTTCTCTTTGATATATGTTTGTTTGCAAATGATCCTAGATTCCCAATTTCTAGGCGTATCGTTTATCAATTTTTACTATTGTTGGATTATATATGCATACAGGAATTCATGGTCCAGAGATTTCTACTAACTGCACAGTGGGAGCTGTTCACAGGGACCTTTTATACCAAAGTTAGTGAAATGCAAGGAGGCAGGGCCAGATCCTAGGTACATCTAGCATTTTGGGACTGAAGGTGCTCAAACGTCTCACACGTAGGGTTATAAAGGTGTAATTATACAGAAGCAAGGAAATGAAGTCAAAATCTTGTCCATGCTACATATGTACTGTAGGACAAAAGCTCACAGATTTCTGAATGTTGCAGCCAGATCTACTAGTATTAATATATAATAAATGCACTTAGCATTAATATGCTCTTCTATCCTCCAACCTTCACTGGAGACCACCAGGACCAGACTAGATCTGGCTTTGAATTGCAAGAACTGTATGTAATTCTGTCATCACAGAATCATTTCATGTTTTTACTTATGGAGAGTAAGTAAACTTTTTCATTCTGATACAGTTGTGGAAAGAAACATCCTAAGCAGGCCCAGTATAACTGCTCCCAAGTGCTGTCAAGATCTTTCATTAAAGCTGAATTCTTCCAATGGGGCTCATGTTAATTTTCCAATAATCTGCACAAAAGGCATTCAGGATTTTGAGGCTGCAGAAGACTAACTTGCCATTTTTTACAGCACAGTAGTCAAATGAAAAGTCTCATTGGTTCATGGATGAGGAACACAAAAAAGTTTAGGTCACTGATAATGAAGTCTTCAAGAGATGGATCATGCAACTACTTAAGATGTTAGTTGTAGAGCAAGCTGGGCATGCAATTCATCATTTCTGAGTTGTTTGTCAGGGAAATAACTGTTGCCAGGAAATACTGATGAAGAGCACCAGGTTCAGCAGAATATATTCTTTACAAGCAACACCCTGTCCTTGTGGGACATAAAGGACTGAAAACAGAAAAAATCACATCAGAAAAAGGTGAAAAGCAGCCAATACAGACTAAGCACCTTTTAAATGCAGTTTAAGTAAATAATAAACCATTATATATTTATATTTAATTTTATTTCGATTCTAGAAGTCTAAAGAACAAAACCGGGGATCTAGAATACTTCATTTAAACAAGGGTATTGATACAATAATAGGTGTATCAAGAATTTGTTACGAGGAAAGAAACCTGTTTAGCACCATGGCTATTCTTTCTAACTATATTAATCTATTAGTAATCTAATCAAGGGCAGGTGTTTAGAGCACTGCCTCACCATGGTCAGTGCTGCTAGAACTCCTTATGGCAAGGAAGTGATTTGTGGCAACAAGCAGTGCTCAGACATCTTCTTTATTGATATATATTGGTATATACTGGTATACATATATATATATATGTATAATACCAGGGTATGAAGCATACAGAAAAGCTACAATATGCTTAAGATAAGATACATGTCACATATACTAATAAGAACACTCAGCCGGTTTTTTTTCCGATCTAAGCCAAATATATTCCTCCTTCACTGTTGCTAGCTGTAATTTGGCCACTTTACATTCCCTAACAGACAAGGCAGGGAGGTCTCAGTCTTCTCCCACACTCCAAGAATGAGAGCGTCTGTTGGCCATGGCCACAGGTAACACCAGAGGCACCCTCATAATTAAGAGTAGCTTAATCTAAAACAGATGGCAGACCTAATGAAAGGAGATGCTTTGGAGATGGGAAACCAAGAATCCCTTGGGGGAGCCATCCTGTACTGAAAACCTGGGATAAGCAGCAATAAGGCCACCTTCGTTCAGCACAAGGCATACTCACATTTGTACCAGATCGTGAGCATCAGCACTTTCCTGAGTCACAAAAGAGGCCTAGAAACATTCTTCTATTCATTACTCAACACAAAACACCAAGCTGAGGCAGTTACAGAACAGGTTGGACCTATAAAATCTACAGAAATCTGTCTCCAAGGTCTTAATTTCGATTAGTGTTGTGCTGCCCCTCTTCTTGCTAACACTGCTAATATCCACCACACTCAGAGTGTATGCTGAGCCTTAGCTGCATAGGTATAGCTGACAGCATTGACTGTCAGAAGGAGTTGCTTTCTGAAAGGAAATGGCTGTATTCAAAGCACTTGCAGGACCTCAACAGTGACCACTGCCACCTCTGCAGCAGCAGATGATAAGCTCTTCCTCAGGTAGTAGCTTCTGCTCCTGCTGAGCAGTGGTTGGCAGGAGGGTGTGAACTGCAGCAGTGCCCAGAGATGAAATTCTTGTTGTCGTAGGGGGCAGCTTGCTCTGCCATGAACTCCATTAATCCAGCAGGAGCTGGAAACTACCACCCGAGCTATATGTGGTGAGTAAGTTTTGATCTGTGAATGGGCCAATGTGCATTTTCCTTTTCTTTTGCTCCTCATTTTGTGAACACTTGCCCAGGAGGCAAGATTTACAATGCCGAGTCATCCTGTAAGCCTGGCTGGTTCCGGCCCTACAACCTCCCTCTGCCCTTTGAGGGTAAGCTTCCCCCAAGCATGGTGAACTGTGCCTGCGTTGTCTACATGCTGCACAACAGAAGAATGGTGGTAAAGTTCATCTTTAGGCTAATGGCTGCCTTATCACTGCACAACTCCCTTATGTTTGTATATGGAAAGCAAGTGAAAACGGGCAAAATGCAGCATATTCAGATTATAATAAAGTAAGTTAATCTTGCTTTTCGTCACGTAGAAATAGTTATATCTTACAGAAATAAAGATTCCTTTCTTTCCAACTGTACTGAAGCTCATTGATGCCTAAAGCCTGCCTAAAACAGCATTACAGAAACCATGTGACTAACAAAGGCCATAAGATTATTTAAATACTTGCTGGTTTTGCTGTATTGCAGAGGATGTAGAGGCAAGTAAATGGTATGTTGGTTCTTGGCTTTCTTATCCAAATACTAGGATTTTTTTGTATTTTAAAATACAGGGTGACAAGAACAGGAGTCCTTGAGGTGTCAGTGTTTAGCAACTTAGCCTGTTCTTAAGCATAATAGGCAAAATTGATGCTCAGGCACACTTGTGAGGGTAATCTATTTGCATTTCAAAGGCAGTAAGGTTCTAATCATGTAGCTGTTCACTCATAGAGTACAATTATAATTCCAGGTTAAAACGAACCTCTAAGTAGAAAAACAAAACAAAACAAAAAAAAAAAACAAGCGACGTGTTGGGGGGAGGGGGAAGGGGATGATCTGTTTCAGTAAAAGAGAAATGTTCTACGTTTCAGGAAGAAAAATTACAGCTGGAAGAGTCTACCTTACTATGAGAACCTCTGAACCTGCAGTTTAAAATGCAGTTCATTCTACGTTCAAAATGACTGGGGTTAGTACTCCATACAGAATTTGTAGCACTTTGTAACTTTTTCTCAAAGGTTGGGATGAAGAACAGATCTCAAAATATAAAAGATTTTATTAATTTCTCTTTGCATGTCTTTTTTTTTTTTTTTACATATAACTTATTGGAAATTTTTATTCCCCAGAGAGTAGCTGGGAGCTCACTGAAAAGTAGTACATCCACTCTGGGCTGGGAGAGGCTGAGAAATTCTGTGCACGCAAGAAGCATGAGCTATGAACACAGGAGAATCTTCTGTTCCCCTGAAGATGGCACGGAAATCTTGGTTACAAACCTTTACTGTGTACTAACTGAAGGGGGATAGCTGGAAAAGCAGTGTATCAGCTAGAAAATTAAGCCTGTTACAAATCAGAGAGAATTCCTTCAATTGGCTTGTTAGCATCTTTAGAAAATATTCCATTACTTTGTAGGGTTGCGGTTTTTTATAGTGGATTTCACCTTGAATCGTTTTCATTAACTGGAGCTCCCCCTCAAGGATAACAATGGGAAACCAGTTCTGCAATACAAGACACAGATTTCTCATTTTGACTAGAAGAATCCTTATATCCTAGCCTACAAAATCTTAGAGGTTTTCTTCAGCATATTCCCTCACTTACTGCTCTTATATAGTTTGCAAAGCAATTTCGTGTAGAAGTGAGCCTGTTCTTAAATTAAGAAACATAGGCCAGAAAAGATTAGAATATTGATTTGAGTGACTTTGGGGATTTAAGTATGCTTTTATTCAAGCTCCAATTCTTGTACCATAAAATAACTGATACCCATACTCCACAGTAGTACAAAAAGCCTGTGTTTTGGCTCAGCCCCATCCCTCACACTTCATCATAACTTAAATGAGACCTTATGGGTCATTGCAGGGAGCTCTTAGCAGAGCACCTCTCCAGCAGCCCAGCTGCCCGTTGTCAGCCAATTCAGAAGAGATGATGGGCTAGAAAATGCCCAGTGTCAAAAAGAGGGGACACAGGAGGATAAGTCGCCCACACTCTGTCATGGAGTTCTAGGCCATGGTGTCCAAAAACTGTGGAAGGAACAAGACATGAAGACCTTTAGCCTTAAATTTTGCATTTCTTCAGCCTTACTTCTCTGATATAGACATTTTTCAGTATAAATAAAGAAACCCAAATCCAATCAAAATAACAGAATATATCAAACAAAACACAGCACACCACTATTTTGGGGTGGAGAAAAAGAGTCATATATGACAAATGTCAGTCACCTAGCTAAATTCACACTCCAACATCATTAGTAGTGTGCTGATACCCAAACAGGGAGGGCTGAGGGAAAGGAGTGAATACCCAGTACCAAACACTTGTCACTAAGTAGGTGAGCATCATCAGGGATGGGACTTGACTTTGTTCCCTTCTCAGTGCCTCTAGTATCCCCAGTGTCTCTTCACCTTGACTTGTCATAGGACAAGTCACACAGCTATAAAATTATCCTAAACCAGAAAAGATGTCCATGACTCTTAGGGTTTGACCGAGATACCCTCTGCAATAGTTTCAGCAGCATTAGAGCTTTTCTGTCCACATTCATTTGCACTGAGATGGTATCATTATTATTATTAAATAAAATTTTGATCTGGCTGAGAGGTTTATCCTAACTAAAAGAACGTTCTTGTTGACTAAATACTAGCAGTCTGTGACTATTTTAAGCTCCTCATATTGAATAAAGACAATGCTGCCTGTGCTACTCCTATAGGGTCCACTCTCCATATTTTCACATTATTTACTGTTTGATTTCTTCAATTTGTGGCAGTTAGAAAGATACTGAATAAGTCCAACCCTCCCAGGGATGGGTACCTGGTTTTGTTAATATTGAAATTATTGTTGTTCCTTGACTTTTTTTTTTTAATTAATAATCGGAGATTTTTTTCTGAAACAGTACGTAGGCTAGGCCTCTGCAATCACTTGGCAGAGAAGAGGGAGCAGAGGGGGAGATGCTGGCTGAATGTTCGCTTACTATGATCATAAAGCTTATGACTGACCTGTGCATTATTACAGTACCCTAGATGTATGACAGCAACTCCAGAAATACCATTTTAAAGGTTCTTCAGGGACCTGGTCCCACTCTTAGGACTCCATGGTACAGTTCAGCATGGTATGATCAGCTGTTAGAATCTGGTTTTAATTTCACTTCTTCCAGGAATGAACTCACAAAGTTTTACCTGACACAGTATCTATCACTTGGTTTTCCTTTTAATGTTGTAGTAGACAGAGAGCAAAATGATACACACGATTGGCCACAGTAATGTCACTTCACCAAAGCCCTTAAAAGCTACATTTTCATGCTATTTTTCTTGGCACAGTAGTTAGATTTTGTATTTTGCAGGCCCTCACAATTTTGCAGTAGACTGTGCACATACAGCCTTGCCCTGCACTGGTTGCTCAATCTTGAAACTTTGGAGTCGGGTACTGCCCCTTATTCCTCCTGAGCAGCCAGAGTGAACGCTCAGTCATTCAGGAGCCCAGTTGCCAGAGATCTAATAGCAAATCTTTGTGAATGATGCATATTTATTCAACAGAAACTGCAAGGTAGACACAGCCAGTGAAACCAGTGAAACCAGAGAGTTTCCTGGAACCTACTATACCTACCTACCTGTAACTATGGTACAGCAATAGAATCTGCTGAGAGAGAAGAGTGGTTTTTGCTCAATTTAAAAAAACATAACACGAGTAGCACCTGTTTGAAAGTGAAAAAAGTTGCAGTAAATCGACAGAAGGGATTTATTTGACTTTAATTATACATTAATTATGTCAAATTTAGTTAATTATTGTTCAGCTGGTGCAAACAAAGCTACTCTTCTATGCTATACAACAAAATCTGTAGAACTTTAAGTAAATACTTATAATTCCTTACTCTCTCAAGAATTACCTTAATGTTAGTATGACTCTCCATCAGAACCAAGCCTCAGCCTACTTTTCAGCTGTAATAGCACCCCTTTTCTATAATCAACTAGCACAAAAACCTCTTCCCTGGTTCTCCAGCAGCTCAAGTTGCAAATATATGACTTTGAGGGGAAAGCAGAAATTATTCTGCTCCACAGTTGATAGTCCTTTCCTGCCCATACACATTTACTGAGAAAAAAATCAATGTTGTCTGTCTTTTCTATATGCTGTGGCCTCTGGGCTATGACCTGAGCATTCCAAATATTTCAATCTACACAAGGAGAGCTGGAGGGAAATGGTCAGCAGCCAGGCATATCTCTACACACAGCCACAGGAAGCCATAGCTTATACTTTGAAAGCAGTGCAATTGCAGAAGGATTTTTTATTTTTAAATGTAAATTAAATCCCTCAAGTAAAAGGATCCATTTCTGATCTTAAAACTCTCTGACCTTAAAACTGTAGAAATACCCCATACACAGCAACACTCTATATGATTTTTTTCTAAAGACCATTTGTTTTGATTCTTCTTACTGTCCTGTTAGATGACTAAACCTTTTCCTTCCTCACCTACACCTTCATTTCCATGGACATGCAACATGCAGACATTGCAAACAGTTCAGTTACTCTGTCATTATATTTATACCCCGTCTCCCTATTACTGCTGGCTTCTCATTTGTCACAAACAATGCGCAACTAAGCAAATGCAAGCTTGTAACATCCAGGCTGCATCACAAATTTCTATTCATGCTAGAAGGAATAATTCTGTGCCCTGTGTCAGCTGGCTTTGTGGTTTGTAAAGGCTATAGTATCATGGACTGATTAGAAAGGAAAAGAAGAATGTAGCAAATGCAATTGGTTTTGCTACTGCTACTCCCACCAAAGAAGGCACTTTTCATTTTTCTCTGTAATGAGAGAGCCTTTCCACTCACAGGTACATTAAGAAAAAATGTGTGCATGGGGGGGTCCCCACTGTGCAGTTACCCTGATGTTTTCAGGACTTTTCAGATGGCTTCTGCTGAATTAGATGTATAAAGGAAGAACTAATCCTGCTGAATCAGGAAATGAGACAATGGGGATACTCTGTATGATTCCCATTAACTTTATATTATATTCTACAAAGGCTACAGCTCTGAATATTTGATGCTTGTCTAAGTCCTACTGAAATCAATGGGAATTTGGTGTACAAGTTCAAACAAACTGCATGAGGAATGTGAAGGACCCTGGCAACCAGAAAAAGAACATTTTCTATATTATTCAGGTATTTAGAGTCTGTATCTCAGTGCTCTGAGTCTCGTCTATAAAATTGGATTATTGAGGCTTCTGAATAAGACTGAGAAAAAATTTACAACCTTATTCTCTAATATGCTTTAAGCTTTGGGTGTTATACCATTAAAATTTATAATCACAAGGAAAAAGTTCTATTATAGAGCAACAAAGTTCATTTTAACTGCAGTCCATATGGTCCAATATCACGTATCTTTCCATATTGTTAACCTAACTAGTGGCATCAGCTTGTTTTGTTGGATAAATAGATTAATTAATCTAAGAGACGCATCCCCATTATCTTCCATTCTCTGCACAAAAAAAGACCAATCATGATGTGCATTTGTATTAAATTTTGTTGGTAAAATATGCTTGCTTGATATTGTAGGCATTTGTATTTTATATACTTCAGTTACCATCTGCTAATGGTAATTTTATCATTCAATAAATAACACTAAAGAGATCAACATTAATGAAGATTGGAGAATTTTTGAATATAGTGAATAATTTTTGGTTTATTTCTGTGAACTGCAACTGCAGCCAACAACAAAAGGGATAATCCATTAAAACAAGAGCACAACAATGAAAGCTGTTGTCAAGGTTCTGGCATACTGGACGACCAAAGGGGATTGCAGGTTCCCAGAACATTGACTTTATCTACCCTTTATGAAGGATTAATGTGTGAATCATTATGGTATAGACAGATGGGACTACTCCAGAGAGATTGAGATTGCATGCTAGCCTAGCAGAAGTTCCAGGAGGCATTCATAGCTTGGATAACCACAGTGTCTCCAGCAGGGCAGGAGGAACCTGGGTATGACCAAACTCTTTTACACAGTGAAGGCTTTAGATCCCAATACAAGAAAGAGTGCTTCTTAGGGAGAGAATTTCAGGCCTGCTGAATAAAGTCAGCTTGACTACCACTACCAGTTTAAATACAAACATTTGATTACAGGCTTCTCTAGTAAATGTATGCTGAGATACGCTTTTAGGTATTTTTTTGATACCTAAGATTTTAATTTGACTTTTTTCTCAACCCATCAAAGCACAAAAAATCTTTTCTAAAGTTTAAAACATACACTGGGTTTGATCTTCTTTTCTGAGGTATAGCCTAGATTTTTTTCTTAAGTGAAATCAAAAACTATTCTCTTAGCAAGTTAGGAACTAGCTTAATCCCAAAATACAGAGCTCAGTTGTTCCCCAGTAAATTCCAGAATGCCAAGGTCTGTATCTCCATGCTCACGTCTTCTGCACTGAACATCATTTTTAATTCAAATCCTGGATGCAGGAAATGTAACAGAGACACAGAAGCAGTCATGTTGTATCTGACCAATAAGTTAAGTAAGAAGAATTAATGACAAAATGCTGTGTCCTGTGGATCAGACCAGTTGGTCATTTGCCAAGTATTTTCCCCTTGCCTATGTCAACAGGAGATACTGCTTAGAGAGATATCATGAGCGCAGCGTTATCCACTGCTTGTTTTGTTCATCCCTAGCATCCATGATCATCGGGGATGTTGGAGGGGACATCTTCTTTCTTCATTATCTGTTTGTGGATATATCGTCAATAAATTTGTCTAATCTCTGAATTTGCTGATATGGTCTGTATTCCTCAACCACCTTTGGCAACAAAATCCAGTAGTATCATCAACTATTGCAGGTTGGTCAGATTTCTAGAGGTTGCCTAGTCCAACTTCCTGTGCATTGTATGGTTAACTTCAGTGTTAGACCAGGTTGCTCGGGCCCTCGTCCACCTCAGCTTTGGAAATCTCCAAGGACAGAGATTCTACAACATCTCTGGGCAATGTTCCTCTATTTAACCATGCTCTTCGTGAAAAATATTTTCCTAATTGGAATTTCTCTTGCTTCCATTTCCTTGTCACATTTTGTCAACCTTTCTCTTATATTTTTTTCTACCCACTGTGTAGCAACTACTTTTTTTATTTGTTTTAAAATAATCTCCTAGTTTCAGAAATTTTCCCCTGTAGTAGAGGCATGTCGTGAGAAGTGTCATGAATCTTTTTTTACACTATAAGTGAAATTTCCACAAAAGAAAGAGGATTTTTTTCCCTTGTATCGAATGCAGTGAAGTGGTCTTTGCTTCTGTTGAGGTGAAAATGTGACTATATCTCAGTCTTTGGATTATCTATAATCCAAGATGAACTATGACAGGAAAATTAAACATATAACCAGTGATTTATTCTTGATTGGATGTGACTGATTACTGCAAAATAATTTATTCAAAATCAAATTTGCAGACTGAACAATGTCTGCAAGCACAGGAATATGTAACACTAGCAAACGCTTTGTGTGAATGTCCTTCTTTCGTACAAATCCTGAACAATCTGTGTTTGGAGCAAGTACAGAATACTTAGAAAAGATTTTGGATCTGGTTATTACGGGGTTCGGTAATTGATGGTCAGCTGTCTCAGACAAGGGTAGCTATTCCCATGATAGGGGAGTCTAGATCAGCATCCTACCTGTGCTTTATTTTGCTTGAAATGTTTATAATATGAATAAGCTTCTTCCTGAGAAGAAATTTCCTATTATTTTTTCTCACTCACCTTGTAACTTTTTGTCTTTTAGTAAAAGACCTGCTAAGTAATTGCTCATCAATGAAGTGAGTTTTTCCCACTGATAGATGCCATCCTACTATAAACTGATAAACACAATCCCTCATCCATTCTGGAGTCTTCAGAGGTAAATAATTTCCCATGTCAACTACTGTTCTAAATAATACTTGGTTTATGAGTTTCTAAACGCTGTGGACTGAGGCACCATTTCCTGACTATAATTCTAAAATAAAACATAATAAAATATTTTATCATTGTCTTGAGTAAATGATGACCTCTCAAGCATGTGTTTCTAATACACAGCAGAGGAAAGATCAAACATAAACAATAAATACAGACAACTGTAAATAGAGTGCAACACTAATGTAAAATTCTGTTGAAGAGAAACTTGCCATTGTTTCCAGTGGCAAAGGACAAAGGAAAAAGTTATATATGGAATGATGTTCTGCAGGAAGTGTGCCTAGATTTTGGCTCACATGTCAAACCAAGATGGAAGGAGCATAATGGCAGTAATGGTCAAACGATTCTGCCTCGATGCATGTAGCATAAGCTGAAGACCTGTGTACACCAGAGGTTACTCAGGATTACTGTGCCTGTGGTGGGTGTTGAGGGAGAAGCAGCTCCAGCAGTTGCAGGTCTCCAGGAGCCACTGGTCTCTTGAGCCCCAGCACAACTGCCCACTGCAGTCTGTGCTGGCAGCAAAGTCCAAGTCCATGACAGATGGGGCTGGACAGATGTGTGATGGCTATGGTGACACTCTGACTTCTCAGGGCTCATTGCTCTGCTGTTCCAGCTCCTGTCCCTATGATCCCTGCTGTAGCTGCAGTGCCTGGCTCTTCCTTGGCTTCAGGTGATGCTCAGTACCTGATATCTAAAGCCTCCTGCTCAAGTGTTTGGCTACTGGCCAGTTCAGAGGGTGCTGCTGGTGCTGTGGACCCCCAGCCTAGTGTTGCTGTCCCATCCCTTTGGATGTCTCAGTATGGCTTTCAGCTCATAATCTGGCTGGTTTCCATGTTTCCCTTGCTTGCACTAAGGTACATGGGATGAACACAGGCGTCTCCATCCAGTGTGTTTTGTCTCCTGTGCTAACATCTGAGTGAACCCAGAGGGCTGCACTCAGGATGTCCTGCATTTCCTTCTTCTGAACTGATGTCAGAGTCATTTTGGGGATAAAAAGATCTCTACTGGACAATGCCTAGCTCTTATTAATTCGTAGCTATTTCCCAGTCCTTTAGTCCCCACAGAATTATTTAGGCAGTGAATGGCCTCCGCAATTTTCACTAACCAAAAAGATTTAAAGTTTTTCTCAGTAGTCTGAAGACAAGAAGGTTGTTGCCCTCAATGTGCTAATTTGTCTGAACCCAGCTGAAGGATGAAGCCAGATATTCAGGCTCAGGTGAAAAGGGATAGAGCCACCCCCGCTATTTCTTACAGTTCCTTTTAGTGAACCTAGTTCCCATTGGAGACATGAAAGCAGATGACAGCAGCTATTATCCTGTTTTCTTCTGATTATTTCTGGCTTGTTCTAAAAGTAATTTACTATAGAATAACCTGTGTTAGAAGCTGTGGCTCTGAAATTTTACACAAAGCAAGTATAGCTTGAGCTTCCTTACTACATTGTCCTGAAAAAGAAGTCCTCTCCTATGTTGAAGAGAGTGGATTTGTCCCAGTGCTCCTTCAGTACCCAGTCTGTCTGCTAAAGCAGCCAATGAGGTTGCCACTGGTAACAGCATTTTATTTTGAATACAGAACTGTATTTTTTTCTAGGTCTAAATGTCTGGCGAGCCTATTAATTTTGCCCATTCCAGCAAGAAGTTGAAGAGATGTAATTGTAACACTTAACAACAATATAGTCATTCATTAAAAAAAAAAAAAAAAAACAACAAAACAACAACTTGAAAAATTAGTTTCATGCTTAGCACTAGAGTAGTCCTTACTTCTTTCAAATCCATTAGAGTGGAATATTTTTAGACTGAGAAAATGCAATTTGTAGCTACACAGGCAGTTTCAAGGTAGGGTAAGCACTGGACAATTTTTCACTTTACCATTATTTTACTAAAATCAAAGGGGCTGTGCCAGTTAAGGATGAGTCAAGGATTTGCATCATTGCCCTATTAAAATGCCAAGACACAAATCAAATAGGAAAGTATTGGTGCTGCTTGAGCTAATCAAACAGCCATAGGAAGGCTGAAGTCACCTGAAATAATCCAACAGGCTCCCTTAGCCCCGTGTAGCTGAATTCGGTCATCTCAAGCTGGATTCCAATGGTGTTGGAAGGCTAATCTTTTCACAGGTTGTCCAAACCACTTACCAGGAAGAGAAAATGAGCTATTATATTGTGCTTACTTCAGGAGTTCATTTGGGTAGTGGAGAGTCAAGAGTGAACAACAATCAAAAGCAAATACATAACCTGAAACAACCTAAGGGACTATGTATTTAAATTCTGAGGATAAGGTGCATACTGTTGGGTGGATCACTTCACTCTTTTCAATTAAATTCTGAGACATTTAACAGGCAGATGCATTCCTTTCATTCCCAAGGGAGTCAGTGAACATTTATTCCTTATGCCATCTTCATTGCAAACTGTTCAAACAATTGCAGCAGAACTCCATCACAGAGCCAGCTGAATCAAAATATAATAAAAAGCAATTTTTCTAAAGATCCACCCAGACACCCAAGAGTTCTCCTGCTGGCAAAAATAGTGATATGTGGCATTTGGACTCTGCCAAGCTCATGCCCTGTGAAAGACGACAGACAACAAACTCAGAGCTTGTGAACAATGAGGAGACAAGGCAAGAAAACAGCACTTGCTGCCTTCCTCAAAGCCAGAAATTATTGCCTTTACAATTTTTTGCTGTCTGCGCTTTATGCGATTGGAGTTTTTGTTCCTTAGTGATATAAAGGCAGGTTTATCCTATGTGGGGAAAAGAGTTAAGCTTAAGATTGCTGCCTCAGCCAGTATAAATCAAATACTTGCTTCATCTTCTGAGAATAAATGAAAGTGTGTAGTGTGTAGTAATAGGGAAGCTTTTAGGAGGCAAACAAAAAAAAAAGCAGCTGCATTTATTATTATTGCAAAACATAAGTAAGCATCTCACCAGCTCAGACTGAGTATTTTACGTGCATCTTAAGAATGGGATTAAAGTATGATCACATTAGGTTTACTACAAAGTAATGACATAGTACTGGTATGGAATTGACTGGTTATGGATATTCGATAATTTATCTTGTGGGTTCAAGGTTTGCCTTTGACAAAACTCAGTTCTCATGGCAAAGAACATTCCACCTGAGATTAATGCAAACAAGTTTATTTATTTTTTCCTGGGTTTAAAAATGCCCAGCTATACATTTGAGCACATTCATGCATTAAGGAACAGAATTCTTAAGAGGCCTAGGGTTTTATTTTTGTGTCATTGGAAGGTGGTGCTTGAAGAAATTCACAGAAAAGTCACAGATAAGGAGAAAAAATGTCTCTTGGGAAACATGCCGGTACACTGGAATATTACCCCACCTTCCTTCATAGAAAGTCTGTTAAAACGTCATTTTATGTAATTATCCCAAATACTACTCAATAGGGCGGTCTTTGAACATCATTGTCTTTAAAGGGTAGTTGGTCTCCCTTCTAGGAGGACTGACGTGGGACTGTCTGTACACACTTGTTGTGTCAGTGAACAGCTGGGTGATGGAGGACATTGCCCGAGCTTTATAGCTGCACAACATCAGCTCATGAAGCTGAAAGGTATTACACTGGCAGAGGACTGCATGATGTAGGTTGCAGAAAATGTACTGAACAGTGCTATATCTTCAGAATAAAGGATTGTACCTGAATTGCAGAGTCACAGAATCACAGAAAATTTTGGATTGAAAAGGGCCTTAAAGATCGTCTAGTTCCAAGCTCCCTGCATGGGCAGTAACACCTTTCACTAGATCAGTTGCTCAAAGCCCATCATCCAACCTGTTCCTGAACACTTCCAGGGATGAGGCATCCATTGCTTCCTAGACAACCTTTTACAGTGCCTCACCACCCTCGTAGTAAAGAATGTCTTTGCAATGTCTGTTCTAAACATAATGTCTTTCATCTTGAAGCCTTTCACCCTTGTCTTATCACTACATGCCCTTGTAAAAAGTCCCTCTTCAGCTTTCTTGTAGGTTCCCTTTAGGTACTGGAAGGTTGCCATAAGGTCTCTCTGGAATCTTCTCTTCCCCAGGCTTAATAACCCTAACTCTCCCAGCCTGCCTTCATAGAAGAGGTGCTCCAGCCCTCTGATCACCTTTGTGGCCTTTTGTACCTGCTCCAGCAGGTCCATATCCTTATGCTGGGGGCTCCAGAGTTGGATGCATTACTCCAGGTGGAGTCTCAGGAGAGCAGAGGGGGAGAATCACCTCCCTCCTCCTGCTGGCCACATTTCTTTTGATGCAGCCGAGGACACAGTTGACTTTCTGGGCTGCAAGTGCACATTGCCAGGTTGTGCCGAGCCTTGCATCCACCAGTCCTTTTGTTTTTGTGATGTACGGAACATGTTTAGTCTGAGCTGATGAACTACTTTTATATATTTTCAAGAACTACTAAATATATGTAATAATATATATATATCAGTATCAGAGGATGGCAGAATGTCTCAGCCCACTTCCTCAGCCCCATTCCCCATTGTATAGTTCTCACAGGGAAGAAGCCCAGACACACAGACCAGAGAATGCTGCTGGCTGCTGCAAGGGAAAATGGGCCAGCAGTCTGTGCCATGCACTCACTGTTTAGGTGAAATGCAGACATAATGATCCCTGTGCTTCTTTCCATCACTAAAAGCTTGAACTATCTCAATTTCTTGCTGAAATAATTTGAATGAGGCTCACCTTTCAGGAAAAAATTGTTTATGGGAATAAAGAATCCAGTCTTGATATTGTCAGTGAAATTGCTGCAGACTTAGTTCGATGCAAGTGGGACCAGAAATTGGTGTATAATAATTTGAAAACATTTTGAGGGTGTCATTTTCCCCAGAACTCTTTTATCAGTGTCACTTGGTGTGTTATTTTTTCACCACACATTATACTGCAGTTTCCTGACCAGACTGTGACATTTTGCAGCATCCTTTCAGCATTATTGTCAAAATTGTCTAAACTAAATGCTAAAACTTTAAAATAATTGATTTTGCCAGTTTGTTTTAGTCCTATCTTTGTCTCTGGAATATTTCCAAAATCTATAACGAACTGAAATCAGTCCAAACTGCCTTCTATAAATTCAAAAGAAATGCAAAAGAAAAGAAAAAAAGCTTTTGGAGGAAAGCTTAGCAAGTCAATTAAAAAGAAGTACAGTCTAAAGAAGTGGTTCCATGGTCTAGGGAAAAAAAATCACTAGCAGAATCTTATGGAAGACATTGACTTTAAGGTCAGAATTGACACTAAAGACAACAAAGAAAAAAACCAAAAAGAATGTTCCTTCCCTCTAATGAAAAAAAAAGGAGAATTTTAGTGTTTTCTGCTTTGAATTGCTTTTAAAAAAATCCCAACCAAACAAAATACACCACTATGTGCCCCACTGGAATGAAATTTTTTGCTTAATTGTGTTGCCAAGTCAATTAAAAATTGTCTCCTTGTAATGGATGGGAAAGCAACATAATAAACTCTCAGTATGACTTTTCTGAGGCAAAACCTGCAAAGAGATAGACTTCATGCACAAGGGATCTTTACTTAGGCTTGAATCTGTCCAAAATACCAAACTAATACTAAACATTATGCATTAACACAGTAAGCCCTAAATACAATAAGTTCTTTTTCTGTGTCTCTGCTAGTAATTTAATCCAGCTCAGGACAGCTCTGTGGCATTGAAGTCAACTGGAAGAGTACAGCACATGATCATAATATAAAATTACCTTAGCCTTCCAAACCGGATGGCCACATCGAAACTGCCCGTTGGGAAAGATCCATAACCATACTCAATTCTGACCCGTGGATCTGCTTGCATTTTTGGAACCTGTATAACTTCCTTGCTAAGGAAAACTTTTATGTCTCAGGATTTGAGACAGACACTCTCTTCAGTGACTTTTTGGTATATATCAGGTTGCATGATAAAAGGAGGCTATCTGCAGGAACAAAGTTTGATGGAAAGCCACCTACAGCTAGCTAACAAAAAAGCTCAGAAGGATCTCCAAGATAGGTGCTCTGTCTGGTTGGAACCCACAGCCTGCTCCTGAAAGCTGGTGCTCACTGCAGTTTCTCCTGAATCTTTCCTTTAAGGTGTGTCTGGAGCTGCCTTTTTCCATCCGTATGGTAGTTTAACAAGTGAAGTGTTCAGTGTGTAACTATGAAATAAGTGTTCCTTTCCTCAGGCTCTCCCTTAACATGTGTCTGTCCTACTGATTCCTAACAGAGCTTCTTGGGGACTTTTATAACAGATTGCCTGATATTTGACCCTTAAATAACTGTCTGTAAACATTGTGCTTATTTTATTCCATTGGCTTCAACACAGTTAGTTCCATTGGAATTTACTGTAGTATAAATTCTACAGAAGTAAAAAAAAATAACCTGTGCAGCCATTGAAAATTATTGTCCTGATAAACAAAAATCAGAACAGGACTTAAATATTATTTTAAGTTATGATTCACAGCCCTTAGACCCTAATGCTGCATGTTCTAAGCATGTGATGTTGAGAACAATGCTACTAATAGATATATAGAGATATTTCACAGCCAGGAAAACTAATTCGACTTGCTACAAAAGTACCTATATGTAAATTATTGAATTACTTCTACAAAAGGAATAACAAACATGAATGACATTTCTTGTTATGAATGATCTATGATTATTCCATAATTGCAAGCAGTATCATGAAGATATGCTTCTTCCTACTTCCTACTTACAGCTTGTTTCCTTTGCTATTCTCTTTGTGAAAATGGCCATATAGACCATGTAATGCATTTTGTCCTGTAAGTTTCTCACATTGGAGAAACATATTTCCTTAGATTCTAGTCTCACATTGTTTTCAGCACACACATTTTTAGCTATTTACCCAAAATTTTTAAAAATAAGTTTCTTCTGCATCACGTGCATAAATATTTATAGTAAACACATGTACATTTTAGATTTGGAAAGTAGCTGTAAAATATATTGGTATCTTTTAAATGTTATTTATTCATTCTCCAGATCATAAAGACTTGGGAAGTGAGAGGAAATATCTGTGTTTGTTGCTGTCTGCCTCAGAATGAAATCTCCAGCTAACATGGTAGGAGACATGCACTCAAACACGGGAAGAGGATGTAACAGATGTAGTGGCATCTGCTTGCACTTTTGGAACCTTAACTAAAAATGTTCTGAGGAACAATTTCCCTCATCCTTCTCAGTTAGCATCAACTTAGCTACCATTGATAATGTTTTAAATGTCAACATCCTTCTATCACTACTTATCAGAGACAGAAGAGGAATGACTTCAATATACTATCAAATTTCTCCAAACCCCAGGCTGGAAAAAACTTTAAAATACTTACCAGTGACATTCTGCTTTTGCAAGCTGAGGCGGAGCTGAGGACACATGAAGGTCAGAAGCAGGACTGGGTTCAAGAACTTCAACATTCATTTGGAGGGTGGGGTACATATTCATGAGGTCGTGTATACATTATCATTCATCTGATCATATGACAGCACTGGGTCTGGGGAAATATTTTTTTTTTATTAAAGGCTTTTTTTATATTATGAATAGCAAATGCTCCCAATTACCAACATAGTTACTTCTCACATAAGGACAAGTTCCCTCAAGCAGATCTGTGGAGGCAAATATTTTGCAACTATTGTTATGGATGGAAGAAAAAAATACAGAAGTTGGGGTTTTATTATTTTGTTTGGTTGGTCATTGTTTTTTCGGTTTTTTGTTTTTTTAATTTGGGGGTATTTTCTACTTACCTTTCTTTATTCCTCCTTCTTTCTCTCTCTCTCAGAAGAGCTAGGAATCCAATTAACTTGCAACCTCAGGATTTGTATGAAATACAAATAAAAGTCCTTTGTTTTTATTCTACATATCTGTTAACAGGAAAAGAACTTCTAGAAGTGTACTTCAAAGACTCTCTTGCAATAGCTTCTTTCACAGCTTTTCCTTCCTACTCCAAGGACATCATGTTAATCAAGGAACTGTGTTAGGAGAGTTGCAGCAGTTAAGCTAATGATGAATACAGCTCTGCAGAGGTTTCCTTGTGATGGCTTCCAGACTAAACACCTAACTTTTGGGAAACTACATGGGAACATCATATATCATACCATATCATATCAGTGTGCATGCTAAAAGATATTGGTGCATTGAGCTTGGGTGATGGAATTCTGCCATGATGGGGTGGCATTGAATAAAGGGGCCACCGAACACACATGATAAAAGAAAATAGGGCTGAGAAAAGTGTTTCAGACACACTGATAGAGTTCCTCTCTCAGGATGCTCCGTATGTGGTTACCTTGTCCTAAATGAAGTGTTTTATATCATCCCTTGATGCTACATCATGGATACAAGCAAGATATTATGGCCTGTAATCCTCGCATTTGAGCACATCCCAGGAGCAATCTAGCAAAACAGTCCAAATGCGTCAGCATTTTCTCTGTCATGGTGCTACGCTATTAAGTAAAAGGAACCAGGGCAGTGATCATCCCCCTGAAAGGAAGCTGTAGCAAGGCTGGGTTGGTCTCTTCTCCAAGGTAACAAGTGACATACCTAGAGGAAATGGTTTTAAGTGGCATAAGGGGAAGATTGGATTGGATATTAGAAAAATTTCTTCAGTGGTGGTCAGGCATTAGAATGGGCTGCCCAGGGAAGTGGTGGAATCATTATTCCTGGAAATCACAGAATCATGTAATCATTAAGATTGGAAAACACCTCCAAGGTCATTGAGTCCAACCTTTAACCAAACACCACAATGCCAACTAAACCACAGCAGTAAGTGTCACGTCCAGTCATTTTTTAAACACTTCTAGAGATGGTGACTCCACCACCTCTCTGGGCAACCCATTCCAATGTTCCTCTTTTTCAGAAGATTTTTGTCAGCTTGTTGTCTGTACTGCTTCAAGAGTCATCAAGGACAGATGCACAGTGAGTTCTTCCTGTATGCACACTGAACACTGAAACAGACTTCAAAAAGGCTAAAAAACACACAGCATCTTAAAATGATACTGGACTTGTCTTCAGATGCAATGGAATTCAATATTTTCCTCTAAAAAACCACAAAGAAACATGACTCAATGTGTTTCTCCTCTCTTGAAAAATGTCAGGTTTTGGCATAAGTCTTTATTAGTCTTTGGAAACTCCTTGAACTTAAGACAGTGTAGAGAATCTGTTAGTTGTTCAAAATGCAGCAACGTCGTTGGGTGGATTCTCCTAACTGGCAAATTTATTATCTCTCCTTTTCGAGTGCCGAGTCTGAAAACATTTGTCTCCTTATCTTTTTGTTAAAGAAATCTGTAGCTACTTCTTTCTCACACCTGGAACAGAAGGTAGGCAGATGCAGCTTCACATGTCCATCTTATGGCTCAAAAATGCAGTTCACAACATTGTGAATGTTGCATACTAACATCTCAGTATGTTTAATCATTGCTACCTAAAAATCTGAACCAAGGGACACTTCATAAACAGTCTTAAATTCTGCTTTAATTCAGGACTCCATGAAGAATAAAGTAGTGGAGAACTAGGCCATCAGGTTATCTATGACAGAGTAACCTCAAGTTTTCATCTTGCCCATGACAGAGCATTAAATGCTTGAGTTGAAAAAAGATATGATATCTAGTTCTGTTATTTGCTCTTCATGTTAGAACTAAAGTCTTTGGTTTCTACTATATTTTGCTATTAAAGTCTAGGTCTCTTGAGAAACTCAAGATATATTTGGAACTGTTAAAACTTTTGACATAAATACACAGTAGCAGAAATAACTATTCAGTGCTCTCAAAATAGGTTTGGCTATTTAAGTAAACTGCAGTGAAACTAAGTAGTTTGGGAATCATTTAGAATGTAGCTTGTCCAGATCTTCGGCTGGTATAATTAGCTGAGGTGCTAAACCAGCTGTTTGTGTAGACAGTTAGGCTTAAGTAAACCACAGTTTGAAGAAAAGATGAAAAATGATGCTTGATAGAATCTTCCTAAAGCTTAGAATTTAAGAATACATTCTCAGGCCCTGAATCAGCTTTCTCCCTCTGCCTCTCTCATCAGCCCAATGCATTTTTTTGACTTTCCTTCTCTCCTCAGGCAGGAAGTATCATGGAAAACCTAAAATACAGACATGACTGCCTACCAGGAGACTTTGGAATTTGTGATGCTGGGAAGAGAGAGAGACCACACTTGGGGTTGGAGATATGAAAGAATCAGGTGAGATTTAGAGTCTGGCTAAAGCACAACTAGTCACAACCTCTCAGCTAAAGCACACAGATTCCGTGTCACTCCTGATCATTTGAGAGGGCAACACTTCTATCAGTCTTATGCCATTACGTTTACTCTTTCTCTTTCTCTTAGCTGTCAGCCTAATGGACATTGACTATTATTGTAAAACCCCATGAGTACTCAGCAGATCTGACTCACCATATTGCTCTTCTCTTTGGAGAACACGGGTCCCAACAGTCTTCTAGCTGGTGAAGCACTGAGGCATGTCCCACACACCTGTCTGTCTGATCTTTGTCCACAATGGCCTTCTGATGGTTGTGTCAAGGGACACATGGACCTGCACAGAAACCAAGGAAGGGACTAAAGAGATGAGGATGGTGCATTAAGCAGACCCTTTTCTTGATCCAAGTGGCCTGCTTTTGGGGTATAGAGTCAAACCTGGAAATAGGAAAGTGCTGTAGGATCCAGTAAGATAGATTGTGGCCATGCCAGCTGTCAGACAGCCTTCCAAGATGTCTGTTATTTAACCCTGATGTTGAATATATCATGGGCTAAAACTGATTAAAAGGCAAATAAAATGCCATGGGCAATTTAATGGGGAATAAAAATGTAACAGCAAGTTTCTCCTTTATTTTTTTTAGCTTGCTCCTTAATCACTCCAGTGACAAGAAACATGTTTCACCCTGCCCTTCAAATGCTTTGCTCTACCAGACACCACCTACATGAATATGATATTCCTGAAGAAATCTGCTTACTGAGTGGGGTGAGGCAAGGAAATAGGAATATTAACAGAGATGTGAGTGTTCAGCCAGCATATCAACACTGATGGCTCCAGGAAAAATGATGGCAGAAAGGTGTAGAGAAGAATTTGCTTCCTTTACCAAAGGCAGCGATGCATGTAAAAGGACAAAATATGCACAGTATATATAATGCAGTATTTTCATCTGGATAAAATACGATATATTCGTACAAACTACCAATGAAGCACAGGCCCTAAAATGGGAAATGTATGTGGTTCCTAGAATACAATATCGACTATTTTTTTTTTTTCGAGTGGTATTCCTGGAAAAAAAATCATAGATGCATAAAGATTCCTAAATGATGACCTTTTTTGACTAGATTTAAGAGAAGTAACATGAAATCTTTGCTCATCTTTGTTTCTGTTCTTTGACACCCAGGTTTGTTGTGCTGCAAAGAAATGTTATGGTACATTGCACCTGTGATATATCCACCCTAACAACTTATGAGGAGAGAAAGAACATTCATGACTTTGCAATAACGAGATTGCTGATCCACGACTTGCTAGGACTTTATTCCTGTACAAAGGAAATAAAGTCAAATAGAATTGCCAAGGACCTCATCTCCATGCTGATAACTGCACATCTCCTCAGACACATTCATCCTCAGATCACTCTTTCTGTTATTAAAACTTTTATTGTTATGGCTAAAGTAGTGGTGAGCAGTCTTGTCCTCTGAACAGTGAACTGTCTATAGACTCCATAACTCCATTTATTTTGTCTGGTTTTATTCACTGGAAATTGTTTTATTGCCAAGATTCAGTCGGTATTCAAACTGATAGGTACCAATTCTAAGAGACATTTTCCCCTGTTTACCTTTAATTGTTTACTAATTGATACGAATAACTATGTGGATGCTGCTTTATATCAATTAGTCTCCAAAGATTAGAATCAGTTTATATTGAAGCTAACCCACCACTGTCAAATTGAAATAGTGTTTATACATTGCCTCATGACAGTATAAATCAGATTTAAATTGGATTTAAAATAAATTGGTGCATTTTCCTTATGCAGACATATCTTTAATACCACTACACATGGTACACCAGATAAGCAAAAACTAGCATGGATGAGATGTTTGCATAGATGGTCAGTGCTCACTGGTTTTCGCTTGCTTGAGAGATCAAGGGTTAATCAATTAAATGAGCAGAAGAGTGAATCGTTCAGGGACTAGAATGTCTTATCAGCTGTGACCTGCTCAGCTCCTGAGACACAGAAGAAACAAGGAAGCGATTTATAGGTTATAGCAGTTCAAGACTCACTCTTCAGAATTTGCTGGAGAACTATGACACTCTTCACAATGCTCATCCATGTCCTGCAATGCTCCTCATCTGGGGACTTCCTACCAGCAGACTGTTTCCTACTCCTCATTTGGGGACTTCGTATTGTCAGACTGTTTTCCACTAGCATGGTAAAAGTTTCCCACTACATACTGAAAACTAACCATTACCTGTCTATGTCCATACCAATTTCTGTAAATTACACTGTTGCTAAAACCAAAAACATTTAACCTAGCAATTTGCAAGCATACTAATATAGAGCTAATAAAACATCATTTATAGGTTGAGAAGGCCTGTAGGCTACCTTTTACAAGTCTGCCTTCCATTCAACTTCAGTATTTAGCTTAGAAGTAGATAGGATAAAACAAAGTAAAGCAGACACGGTAAGTTACAAGTACTGTGCTTGATATGGCGGTCTGTAGCTCTGGGAATATACTGTGACGGATGGTTACTTTTTTAATCCATATTTTTGAATGTCATTGGAATGTCATAAATATCTGTCAGCTTTTCTCAAAAAAAAGTCTAGCTTTCTTCAGACATTACTAGATACAGAGAATATCATTCAGTTGTCTCATTGAAAGCAAGCGTAATTTAAACTGATATGTCTTTGCAAACAATGAGCACTGAAAGACTCTATATACCAGGCACTATAGCAGTCACCAGTAAATGGTATTTAAACTGAAAAATCTAGCATCAGACATCTAAGTTCTTCTAAAGGTGCATGCATACCATTTTATTTAGGTCTGTTAAAACCTTCAATACAAATAGGAAAAGTTAATACTTTGCTCTCATTATACTATACCTACCAGTACAGTTTTATTTTACTCCACCTTCCTACTCCTAACAACTCTTTAAAAAGTAAGATTCTAAAAGAAAATATTTGAATATTGATGCTTCTAGCCATTTATTTAAAGACAAGCATTAGAACTACTGAATTATGCCACTTTCAATAATAACTGCATCTGCCTTTATGCTCTGTGCACTGGAGACAGACTTTTCCTGGCTATCAAACTGCCAGGCACAAAACTGCACAGGGAACCAGTTTCAGGCAAGGTAAGAAGAGGTTCAGTGTGTGGGTATATCTGTCCCAGGCACAATATGATACAGATGAATTATGCTTACACACATGACATAGAGATGAAGACACTGCATAGAGGAATGATAGGCATGTAAGAGAATATACTGGCCTACTACTACTTAAAATGAAGTCATTTCCATGTGTTACTATCAACATGAGGATTCAGGATCAGGGCAAGCTTCCCCAGCTCCCGGACTATGGTTCAGCATTAAAACAAAACCACTATTAGTCTTAGCCCTTTCCAGCAGCAATTAAGGAAGAATATTCAGCAGTTTACCCTCTTGAAATTCAAAAGCAGTTAGTAGATAGCAATATTGCCAGTGCTTATTGCACAAATAAACCAGGGAGCAAATCTGAACCTCACAGTTAATTACCTATTTAGTTTTCTTTGTCTATTTGTTCTTTAAAGATTTTGACATTCTGCATAAAGTGATTTCATTAGCAATGTATCTACATGATGAAACCTGTGTTTTCTTCTCAGAAAAGTGACTCCAAAACCTTATTTATTCTTATGCTTTCTAGAACTTATGTAAGGTCTATCAATAGCATTAACAATAGAACAAGTCAATAGCGTTTTCTGTGATTAGCTCCTTACTTTTGTGTGTGTGATTACAAGTTTGCAGCTGTGAATGCTGCTAATAGGCATCCCCTGAAAACATTCACTTTCACAGATAAAAAGAGGATGAGAGGAGAACAGAGTACGGTTAGGGGTAAGGGAGGTGGATGGGGTGTGCTGAGTTGTACTTAATGGTAAAAGGGTTAACTCTTCCATGAGGAGTTGAATTTGTAAATATATTTTCTAAGATATTTTTCTATATGTTTCTCTAAGTTAATTTAGTTTGGAGGGTGTTTGTTGTTGTTGGTTTTTTTTTGTTGGTTTGGTTTTTTTTTGTTTTGTTTTGTTTTTGTTTTTTTGAGTGTATAGTCTGGAATGAGGTAGTCTTAAAGGCACTTTCTGACCTTTGCTAATGCAGACATTCATCAATTCTTAGGTGAACAATTTCCTTTGCTTTTTAAGGAGAAGGTATGTTGCTTTTTAAAGGCTTTTTGGTTGATTTTTATTTTGATTGGTTGTTTGGGGGATTTCTTCTCTTTGTTATGGATTTTGTTTTTCTGCTTTGGTGTGGTTTAATTTTAATTTTTTTTTTTTTTAACTTGATTGGTTATTGAGTTCTGCTAAAGAGAATTGAGGTGGCTATACCTACATGTGTATATGGGGTTGAAGAGTTTGGATAAGTAACGAGCTAGGTGGTGGCAGATTTCTAGCTTTATCTTTCTGCTTTTAGATTATGTAAGGAGACAGAAGGAAGGTGATTTGCTCATTATTTCTGTGGTATGTAAGGTAATGCCACTTTTCTATAGCGGCAGTTAAGAGAAAAAAATAGGTGCTCTAGATCCTCCATTTGTGATGTTTGTTTTAAAAATATCTTGGGGAGGGGGGAATAAAGAGTGAAGGGGAGGATCTTACGGATTTGAGAATTCTAGATTGTTTTTGATAAGAAAAATAAAGGGATAAACTTTTACCTCTAGAGAATTTCTTGTTCGCTATTTGCATAACCATTTAGTGAGTTTTCACAGTAGATGAGATTTAGGATAAATATGTAAGAAACAGCAATATCTTCTATTGCAATGCTGGCTGTATATGTTATAGATGGAAGTTACTCTTCTCTTTAAAAAAATCCTTATTGCTGTTTTCTTGTATGTCCCTTCCTAAAAAACAAAAAAAAACAAACAAACAAAAAAAAACACTATCCAAGGCACAACATAAATTCTGTGTGAAAGAACAAGCTAATGTTAGTACAATTATGCAGGGAAAGGGTGAAATAAAGCTAGAATTCACCCGGTAACAGACACAAGCAATTACAGGAAGGTATACAGAAAATCATCATTTTGTTATAAAGTGTCTGTATGTTGCAACATAGTAAAAGGAACGTCAGACTTTCCCACTGATACTTTGTTATATAGTCTTTTCTGTTTTCCAACGGGGCTGGGCCTTAACAGGATGATATTCATGCATGTTTACCCTGTGAAGTGATGCTCCAGAGTTTCTGCCATATTATTAGCTTCTGTGTAGCATGGCTGTTCCCTCAACAAGCAGGTTTGAATGTATCTGCAGAACCTGCATTTCTAGAAGCGGGACTGGTCTAGGAAATCACCCTTGTATACACAACCTGTGAAACGATATTTAAGCTTTACTGACCTTTAAATGTAAGTGTCCTTACTGTCATACTGAGTTACTGTGAATTCAGTGAATGAATTCTTATCCTTTTGACTAAAGGATAACTTTGTATGCTTGTTGACACTTGCTCAATTCAGGTATGAGTTAGTATTCAAGGAGCTTCTCTAAATGAGAACTGCGCTTGCCTAAATTCAGATGTTAGAAGAACATGCATAGTCATTTTTGCCCTGAAAGCAACATAGCTTCTCTTGATTTAGCCCATTTAAACCCAAATAAGCTATTCCTATATGAAGCTGAGTACCCATTTGAAACTAATTGAAATTATGAACTTTTTTCTTCAGATGAGGTCTCTAATAAGAACTTTGACAATACATCACTGCTTTTATTGAATTCCCTATGTGGTGCAATAAAAGTATTCCTGATATTGAGCCAGCTGATGTGCTATTGTACTGTTTGGATAGAAATGTTTATCAGGCAACTACTCAATGTTGAGTAGCTTCATAAACACATTGAATTTCAATGGTCAAAGAAGCATATAACACAGTGATTGCCTAATACTAAATAGCGTCTGGAGCTTCTGGAGTCCAATCTAAGTGTATTCAAGCAGTGACAGCATTAAGAAGGCTGAGATAAAAAGGAATTTAGTGGTAAGTGAATAATATCATGCCTCTTATAGTCATGCAGATGTTTTGCTGCACTTTGCACCAAGAAGCACAAATCAACTGTATTATAAGCTGTAAAAATCAATTTTGTATGTTATTTCTAAGAGAGAAATTTCCAAATGGAATATGACAAAAGCTGTTTAAAAATGCTACACCACCTGGCTACATGACAGTATAGTATCCCTTTGTTACAAGGTGAAGGGGGTGGGGTGGGGAGTCCAGGACTCTTTTCTTAGCATGCACTAGGTTTATCCTTAGGGTGTTGTGTGCATACGTGTGGTTAACAAACTTATTTTACGGTTGTCTCTCTCTAACAATATAAAATGATTTTTTTTTTTTATCATCTACAAGGATCTGGACTCCTGTGAGGTAGCTCTAGGAGTGAAAACACCCTAATTCTGGGAACAAAGACCTAACCTGTGTCCGGGCATGTCTTGGTTTTGTTGTGTGACATAGATTATACAAATGCCTCGTTATCAAATAGAGAGGTACATGTGGCAATAACTAGGGGTTTTAGGTACTTTTAGAGACTCTAGCAAATCAACAAACCTTGGTCAAGACTTGGATGAGTGAAAGTCCCTAAATATAGGCCTTTCATGTCAGTTGAAGAAACAGTAACCTTTAGTGTAACTGATGTCCACCCCTAGACTTGGCTTATCAGGCCTCACGAGTGTGAATCCCTGTAAAATAAATGCAAATACAAGCAAGCTGGCTAATTATGAATGTGATCATGTTTCTCCTTCCTGCGTTTGTACCTGAGCTAAGTCAAAGAGAGAAAACGGCTGACAGATCTCAAAGAGAAATGATTTGGATGTTAACGGCTTCTTGCGTGGCAAGCCTTGATTTTTTGGAAGAATTGCTATGTGTTACTGTGAAGCCTGCTTTGAACAACTTCTAGGTCAGGGATGCCGAGGTGCAACACTTGCCAACAGGGCAGAGTACTAACAGAGAGGAGTACTCAGAAATAGAAAACCAAAACAAACAAAACAGAAGCAGATTTTGCTGTGGAAAAGAGCAGCCTCTTTCACGTGGGGAGGGGACAAAACGCGACGCCCCAGCCGGTCGAGCGTCTGCGGCCTCCTCGTCGAGGGTGAGGTTCGGGCCCCAGTGCGGCGGAGAGCGCTGCGCGGTTACGGACGAGGCACCCCGCGGCCCCGGCCGGTGCGCGGAGGGGACTGAGGGCCTTCGCCGCGGCCCTGGGGCCGAGCAGGGCCCAGGCCCGCTGCGGCCCCGGGCGCGGGTGCTCTCTATGCCCCCTCCCGCCGCAGCCGCTGTGGAGACGGGGCATCCACTGCGCGCATGCGCCAAACCTCTCCCCTGGGGGGCGGGGATAGAGCCCCGACACCCGCGACGGATCGTACCACTGTGCGCCATGGGGGTGGGCCAGAAAAGAGCCTTCCCCAGTAATTCGCTTATGAAGAATCTCCGCTGGCTTCTTCCCTGAATTTTGCGTGCAACTGAATAAAGCTGGCACGGAGAAGCAGGCGGGAGCCTACGTCCGCTCGCGTGCGTCCTCGTCTCTTCCTTCTTTCCCTTCCCTCCCTCCGGCGGCGGCGAATTGGGCGCGTCCCGCTAGCTGCCCCTCCCGCTGCCGAGGGTCCGGCCCGCTCCCGCTGCTGGCGGTCCCGGCGTCGCGAGTTCCCGCTCTCCCGCCCCCTCTTTCCCACCCTCCGAGCGGGCTCCGCTCTCTCCTTGGCTTCCCGCTCCCTGCCCACGGCCCCGGCGCGGCAGCCCTATGGCGTACAGTCAGGGCGGCGGCAAGAAGAAAGTCTGCTACTATTACGACGGTGAGCAGGGCCGGCGCGGGAGCGCGCGTGCAAGAGCGGGGGGGCTCCCCTCTAATGGCCGCCCGGGGCGGGCTGTGTCCCCGGCCCCCGCCGGCACGGCCGCCCCTTGCCCCGAGGGGACGAGCTCCCACCGGCCCGGCCCCATGGCGGCCGGGGGTCCCCGCCGCCTCCACCTGCGCCGCCGCGCCCCGCTCCCGNCCGCCGTCGGCTCTGCTGACCCCCGCGGGCCGGCGGGCGCGGGGCCGGGGGCCGGGGGTGGTGGAGTTGGGCGAGGTGCGGGGCGGGGAGCTGCCCGGCCTGCCGAGCCCGGCGGTAAGTGCTGTGTCTATTGTTTCCCCCCAACATACTCACTGCCCATACCCCCGCCAAAAAAAAAAAAAAAAAAAAAAAAAAAAAAAAAAAAAANAAAAGAAAAGTTGAGACACTCCCCTCCATCCGCTGAGCACGGAGGCGTTGGAGTCACCGCTGTGTCTGGCTCCTCCCCTGCGAAGAAAGTCCAGGCCATGTGTAGCTCCGGCACCTGGTGATTGTTGAGCTGAGGCCTTTCCCTGCCTCGGGCTTTCGTACCGAGGTCTGGGGTAGGGAGGGACAGGGGGACTCTACCCCCTCCTCCCCCATTCCCCAAACCGAGCACGGATCAGAGCAGAGGTCTGGCTCCCACGAGCCTCCCTTCCTGCAAAACGCGGAAAGTTGTGTGCGTGGGTGTTTAATAATAGTG
The DNA here is from genome assembly GCA_013397775.1 of Eulacestoma nigropectus. NCBI lineage: Eukaryota > Metazoa > Chordata > Aves > Passeriformes > Eulacestoma > Eulacestoma nigropectus. The sequence goes on along the minus strand of VZTE01006108.1, from coordinate 1,388,383 downwards.
AAATTTGAGTTGCGTGTAGGCCCTCTGAGTTTGCACACTTGTCTGGTGGGGACACAAGGGCTTGTGATCTGCGTTGTCAGTCGTGGCGAAAAAGTATGTGAAGCTTGTGCTTGGTTTGAGATATTTTCAGCAATTTGTTAGCGGTTTTCTCTGGCCGCAGCAGCAAGAACTTTTCATATTCTTCTTGAGCTTAAATTTGTTTAGCCCTTTTTGTACTGGGAAGGGAGCTCGATGGACAGATTAGTTAAGAGATTTGATTCAATTGCCTCCTATTTTAACAATCATGTATGATTGCATCTCAGGCTGGTCTTGGCAGTAGCCAGGAAACAGAGGTTGAGGATGTTCAGCCGTAACGCTTTGGTGTTTTCACCATTTTGGAAGTGAAGATGAGTGGCTAAACCCACTCAAGATAGCAAAGGGTGTGTTGCTGTAGCAAACCTGCCATTCTTTGGAAATGGCAGATCTTGTGGGGCCTGTCTTGGCTTTTTTTTTAACCACACTAAAGGAGGCTGAGTGGTGGTTGCCGCCCCCTTCTCTTTGTTGCTAGCACTGGTTCTTTGTTCAGCCTAAAGGGGAAAGGAGGCCCCTGTTAGGGATACTTTTGGTGAGGCTAGGATCTTACTTTTCCTAGGGAAGAGGAATCACTTTTCGCCTTGTTGAAAGAAAGACAGCAGTGATAGTTTAGAAGCTTTCTCACTGCAAATATTTGCTTTTTTATTTTTTTTGAATCAGTTTTCTTTTTTTTTT